>CM029015.1:43684671-43695207 GCA_016801055.1 Panax notoginseng
GGTCTTTCATAAGAGATTAAATTAGATTGTTTAGCGGTAATCAGCGATACAGCAAGTTTCCTAACTCAAACTCGAGTTATTATATTTTAAGCATATTAGTGGTTTAATTATTGACAATTATTCCACATCTATGATTATTGATTCGCACTTAGTGCAAGTTTGATATGTTTATCGGGTATGAAAGGTTGATCACCTTGATTACCAAAATATTATTCATGGTCATTGTTGACCACTTAGCGATATGGATTCAGTTATTCATTTATTGAAATTTGATTCTCAATCTTTCACAATTTTTATATATTGTTAAAAATTCAGAAAGTTATATTCTTTCCTTCAATTGTGATATATCTTTATTGTATTTAAACTTGCTGAGCAAAGTAGTTGCTCACCTTTCCTATATCATGATAATATTTTAGTTAAGCCAGAGTGATCGAAGCAGGATAAAGTCAAAGACAAAGTTAGAGAACAGTTCCATATGAACTTTTAACTTTTACATTTACGTAAAATGATAATGTAAGCCTTTTGAATTATTAAAGTATGTATTGAGTTAAGGTTGTAGACCTTGGAAAATATTGTAGAATCATTTGAGATGAACAATGTATGTTTATATATTCCACGTAAGTTTATAGAATGTGTAAGAAGATGATGTATCATGACGCACCAGATTCGAGGTTCAAGTGACCCGAATTTGGGGACGCTACACACTTGTATGTCCAGGGGACATATATTATGACTGGTCAAGCACGTTGAGCTTCTGTTGGTGGCAATTAAGATTTTTTCTTAAGTGCTATTATAGGGGAGGGGTAGTCTGTGCAGTCTTACCCGCGTCATGAGCATGATGTAATGGCCAATGTGTGGGGGCATGTTTGGGCATTATTAGGCTCCCTTAACAACAACGTTAACGACTGGTTGGTGGCTTGGATTGGATCAAAAACTCATTCATGAGTTGGGCATGATTTGGGAAAGAACATTGAATGTGGGAAACATGTGGGTTGTGTGTGCGCAATGGCATTCATGTCTTGCACCTTTGGAAGGCGTTGATGACAATGTTAGGAAATCGGTGTGCGAGGTGATACAACATTCAGTGACAACAATGAAGACCAAGGCTTATGGGTTAAAGGCTTGGCAAGGATCGGAGCATGGCATAGCCAGGTGCCAAAATGTTGCATGGGTTCGATGCTAGTCAGTGTTGGACTATGTTAGGAGCAAGATAACATCATGTGCTGGGCTACGCGAGGTGCAAAACAACGTTGGGTGTTGGGCTGCGTGACAATATTGTGTGTTGGGCTATGCACAAGATTGTACTTGATGTGACGCCCCCAAAATAGGTCCAATCCACAACTCATTCTGAGTCGCCAAAATACATGGTACAGAAATAACTACAACTTTATTAAAACAATTGTCGTGCAAAATACGACAATACTTAAACTATGAGTTTAAATACAAATATTGTCATCTAGACAATATCCACACTCAAATAAGTCCTCATTACAATTATTGATACATTATTTCACAAAAATGGTGAGGACTACTAAAATAACTTCTAGAACCATCATTCCATACCCCGACTAGTACTCGCTACATTCTCGCCTCCTAAGAAAAATAGAACAAAAAGGAAAAGGGTGAGCTCAACTAGCCCAGTAATGAACATTATGACTAAGATAATACAGAACAAATTATCGTTAGTCTTCAACAGGGAAAAATCTAATAGAATACAATAGACAACAAGTTTTAAATCAATATTCGTAGCGAAAAATAATAATTCATAGAAGAGTTACGTAGAGAATGAAATCTACGATTATCTATGAATTTAAAAGTCCATCATCAACATTTTATCCCTGTAACATCAATCAATATTCATCTTTGCACTACAAGCCAAAGATATTCATCAGTTGGTCATGTTCATCTCAACACTTGTTTATCTTTGCACTACGGGCCAAAGATATTCATCAAGAAATCATTCATCTTTGCACTACAGGCCAAAGATATTCAGTTATATCATCATTTAGGACTGAGGATGATGAAAAATATTTTAAAGGAAACGAATCCAGTGAAACAAAATAACAAATATTCAGGATTCGTATTTCGATTTATCCATGTCCAAAAATACCTTATAAATAATCATAGTGAAGTAAAATTCAAGAATGATCAAAATATGGATACAATCAAAGCTAGTATCCAGAATAGATATTTTGGACAAAAAGAAGAAAATTTTATTTTTCGGCGAATAGTAACTCATGAATAGTAACTCGTGAATAGTAACTCATGAATAGTAACCCCGATATGAAAAGTTCCAAATTTGATAAAAATTTTTAACCAATATTTTGGCATAATGATATTGAAGAAATAATATTATTTTCGAATAAAATAGCATTCCTTACCTCGTAAAGACAGTACTTCTAGTTGAACACCGGATATAGGCTATGACTTGAACTTGCACCGTATAGCAACACTCAAAGTATTAAAATACTCACAAGAATATGCTCAATATATTGAGAGAGAAAGAGAGAAATCTATTGTTTCTGGTGTGATTTTCAATTCTAATCTAAGCACCCTATTTATAGTAAAATGCTTAGAACACCAAAGCTGAAAATTTAATATAATATTAATATATATAATCAAATTTCCTATGCCCACCGTCAATAACTTAATTCAGCTAATTTCAACAACCAATGGGGCTCACCAAACATATCAAAAATATTTTTCTAACTATAAATATTTTAAACTTCCAAAAATCAATTATTCTAGAATTTTTGGAACTTCGATAATTCATAATAAATAGCCCTTTTATCAGAAAATTCAAATCTCGCGAGTTTTTATAGGAAATTCAATTCTCTACAACTTTACAGAAGAAAGTTTTTCCAAATTCCAAACAGAAATTGACCGAAATCCACAAACAGACGATTTTACATGCTATAATCAAATTTCGGTCAATTATTGGGGTCCACCGACACACCAAACATGTGTTAATCATTTAATGCCACAAAATACTCTTCCTCCTCATATACTCGTATATCCCACATTCATTGCAAAAATATCACCATTATACTAAAATATTATTTTATCAGAAAAGATAAAATATAAATTTTCAACAATTGTCACATTAAAAATTTTCTCCATCTATATCTACATAAAATCAATATTTTCCTCATCATATAAATCAATAATTAATTATTCACAAATAATATTATAGAATCACAATACTAACAACCAGGCAGTTCCCAAGAAAGAGGGAGTTTTCCAATAAGGATCTCTCCTTACTGGCGCGCAATTAGATGACCAAACCTCTCCTTAGACAGAACTTTCTTGACATTGTCAATAATGTTATCTAATAATATTATTCAGATAATATGAATTATTACTCCGATAATAGAAAATTCTGTGTGGTGACAATTATTAAAACAACAATAATATAAAATATCAACGCAGCAATTATTGAATCAATAAAATAAAATACTGAACAGTAATTACTGTAACAATTATTGAGTAATGTCTTCTTACGTAAAAATCAATAATTGGTGCAATACCGTGTGCTACTGTACAACAACGCGTATTACTGTGTTTTAACCACCAGGTATTCCAACAGTATTAACGGTAACAACTAATTTATAAACAACTATCCAATCGCTTTTCGTTATGGGGCCCACACAAGGCTTACGAATAACAACAAGAATATCTATGACAACAATAAATATTTTATGTTTGCGCGCATTGTCTCTCCTTACATTAGATGACCAATCGACTTTCTTGACGTTATGATAATATGAATTATTACTCCGATAATAGCCAACACAACGCAGCAATTATTGGAACAGTAATTACTGTAACAATTATTGCTTCGTAAAAATCCAATACCGTGTGCTACGTACAACAACGCGTATTACCCACCAGGTATTCCAACAGTATTAACGAACAACTACGCCGTTATTTATAAACAACATCCAATCGCTTTTCGTTACCACACAAGGCTGCGCCGCCGTACGAATATTCCCCGACAACAAGAATATCCAGGACCAAACGAATATTTCCCGACAACAATAAATATTTTATGACCATTTGCTTATTTAAAATATTTGCGCATTTTACCCATAACTAACCACATTAATCAAATCAACCCTTACTATTTCAAAATAATAAATAGAGGAATTAAATTTCATTTTTTAATAATTTGGGGTCTTACACTTGACATACTGGGTTAGGCAGCATGCAAGACTGATGCATGTGGAGGCAATCAAAATGGATTGGCGTGCACAGTTAGTTTGGGTTACGACTTGGGTTGGGTCAAGGAGCAGTTGAGGTACAGTTTGGTGTGTCAGATTACACAAGACAATGGGGCAGCACATCAGGAAGTGGGCAGCAGTTGGGAACAACATGCAAAGTAGTTGTGGACAGTTACCAGTTAGTGGGAAAGATGCTAGACAACAGTTGTGGCAGTTACCAATGGTGGGAAAGCTGTCAAGCAACAGTTGAGGGTTGTTACCAATAATGGGTGAAGTGGCCAGACATCAGTTTGCATGGCTGTGACTCAAAGATGTGTGGCTTAAAGACTTGAAGACAAATGTTGGCATGGGCAGCTTTGGGGAACTGCCACCCCTTTATTGGCAGCACCTTATTGGTGCAGAACTCTTGGCAGTTAGGCGTGTCAACTGACCATTAGGGTATAAATAGCCAGTGCATGAAATTAGGTAGGTAGAGAGCAGAGAGAGTGAATGTTTGGTGCATCCTCTGTGGGAAATAAACGAGTTAGGCAAGGTGTCTAGTGTATTGTAAGCTTTTGGGCAAATTCCTAGTTTATTGAGAATGCAATAAAAGGTTGGGTGTTTAACCTGTAAATTCGTGTATTGTCCATTGCTTACTTACATACAACTTGTGTTCCAAACCAGTATACATACAGTTATGATTGTATGTGTGTTGATGGTCTAAATAGTGCGTCGGAGTGTTATGCAGTGTAAGACCCCAACTTTTTATAAATAAAATTGAATTTTCTCTATTTATTATTTTAAAATAGTAAGGGTTGATTTGATTAATGTGATTAGTTATGGATAAAATGCGCAAATATTTTAATTAAGCAAGTGGTTATAAAATATTCATTGTTGTCGGGGAATATTCGTTTGGTCGTGGAATATTCTTACTGTCCGGAAATATTCGTACGACGGCGCAGCCTTGTGTGGGCCCCATAACGAAAAATGATTGGATGACAAAAACGACAAGTATAAGTTGTTTATAAATAACGGCGTAGTTGTTACTGTTAATAAACACAGTAATACGCGTTGTTGCACAGTAGCACACGGTATTGCACCAACTATTGATTCTTACGTAAGAAGGCACTACTCAATAATTGTTACAGTAATTATTGTTTAATATTTTATTTTATTGATTCAATAATTGCTACGTTGATATTTTATATTATTGTTGTTTTAATAATTATCACTACACAGTATTTTTCATTATCAGATCTAAAATTCATATTATTTGAATAATATTATTAGATAGCATTATTGGCAATGTCTAGAAAGTTCTGTCTAAGGAGAGGTTTGGTCACCTAATTGCACGCTAGTAAGGAGAAATCCTTATTAAAAAGCCCACTCTTTCCTAGGAACGGCCTGGTTGTCAGTATTGTGATTCTGTAATATTATTTGTGAATAATTAATTATTAATTTATATGATAAGAAAAATATTCATTTTATGTGGATATAGATGGAGAAAATTTTTAAAGTGACAATTGTTGAAAAATTGATATTTTATCTTTTCTGATAAAATAATTTATTTAAACATATTATTATATTATAATAATATAATAATGGTGATATTTTTATAATGAATGTGGGATATATGAATAAATGAGGAGGAAAAGTATTTTTGTTATAAAAAATATTTAAAACATGTTTTTCATGTTTGTGGACCCTAATTTTTTACTGAAACTTGATTATAGCCTGTAAAATCGTCCGTATATAGATTTCAGTCAAATTTTATTTGGAATTTAGAAAAACTTAAACTTACAAAATTGTAAAAAATTGAATTTCCTATGGAATGGACATAAGATTCGAATTTTTCTGATAAAAGGGCTATTTATTATGAATTATTGAAGTTTTGAAATAATTAATTTTTGAAGTTTTAATTATTTTCTTAAAGAAAAACGTTTTTATTATGTTGGTGGGACCCACTAGTATTGAAAACATGCTGAATTCAGTTTCTTTAGTGTGCGTAGAAAAATTTAAATATATATTAATATTTTATTAAATTTTTTACTTTGGTGTTCTAAGCATTTTTCTATAAATAGGGTGTTTAGGTTAGAATTAAAAATCACACCAGATACTAAAGTTTTCTCTCTCTATAATATTGAGCATATTATTATAAGTATTTTGGTACTTTGAGTGTTGCTATACGATGCAAATTTCTTTAGCACTATATCCAGTATTCCAGTCAGAAGTACTGTCTTTTCGAGGTAAGGGATGTTTTTTTTTATAAATGATATTATTTCTTTCAATATCATTATGCATGTATATTGGAAAAAAATTTCTCGTGAAATTCTTGTCTTTTAGTGTCGAGATTACTATTCACGTATACTGCACTATTCACGTATACGGTATTATTAACCAATACGGCACTATTCACAGAAAAATTAAATTTTTGTTTTTTTAATCCAAGATATCTATTATGAATATTAGCTTTGATTGTATCTATGTTTTAGTTTTCATTCTTGAATTTTACTCCACTATGGTTATTTATGAAGTATTTTTGAACTTGGATTGTTTAAAGTACGAATCCTTAATAATTGTTCTTTTGTTTCACTGGATTCGTTTTCTTTAAAATATTTTTCATCATCCTCAGTCCTAAATGATGATATAACTAAATATCTTTATCCTGTAATGCAAAGATGAATAATTTTCTGATGAATATCTTTGGCCCGTAGTGCAAAGATGAACAGGTGTTTAGATGAACGTGACCAACTGATGAATATCTTTGGCCTGTAGTGCAAAGATGAATATTTGATTCCAGATATATCTTGATTGATGTTACAGTGATTAAATAATGACGATGAACTTTTAAATTCATATATAGAAGATAGTAGATTTCATTCTCTACTTAACTCTTCTAATGAATTATTATTTTCGCTGTGAATATTGATTTAAAATTTATTGTCTATTGTATTCTATTAGATTTTTTCATGTTGAGGACTAACGATAATTTGTTCTATATTATCTTAGTCATAATATTCTTTACTAGGCTAGTTGAGCTCACCCTTTTCCTTTTTGTTCTATTTTTCTTCTTAGGAGACGAGAATGTAGCGAGTACTAGTCGGGGTGTGGAATGATGGTTCTAGAAGTTGTTTTAGTAGTCCTCACTATTTTGTAGAATAGTGTATCAATAATTGTAATGAGGACTTATTTGATTGTGGAAATTGTCTAGAAGACAGTATTTATTTTTAAAATCACAGTTTATGTGTTGTCGTATTTTGCACGACAATTGTATTAATAAAGTTGTAGTTATTTATGTACCATGTTTTGGCGACTCAAAATGGGTGATGTATACCTGTTTTGGGGGCGTCACAGTTGGTATCAAAGCTTAGGGATATGATCTCTGGCGGAGATCGGGGAATAGAACTAGGAGGGGAGAGACGAGTAAATCCTTCGCTAGTGTGTCCTACCTAAGCTTATTTGTTGGTTGGTCAGAATATAGGGATATTATGTGATATGTTAATTTTTTTTGATTAACTCTTGTTTTATGGCAGTGTTTGAGAATGACAACTGAGAATGTTAACGGTGGAGTAAATGAGACCGTGGAGACACCTTTACTCACCATTGAAGAGAACGTGCAACAGGCCGGTAATGTTCCTCCTGTAAACAATATCACTGAGCAGACGATGAATGATGAGATGTTTAGAAGCTTTTTGCGGTTCATGCAAAACCAGACGAAGGAGACTCCTGTTCAAAATACAGGTAGAAACAATGGCAACGCAAAGCTGGTCACAGCCAAGCAGTTCAAAGAGTTGGGACCACCAGAATTATAGGGAAAGCCGGATCCGATTAAGGCAGAAACGTGGGTCAAGCAAATTACCAAGATATTCGATGTCTTGGGATACACGGAAGAACAGAAGGTTCCATTCGCCACCTTTATGTTCTGTAATGAGGCAGATTACTGGTGGGAATCTGTGAAGCGTACCCATCCAGCCGCACTCAGCATGTCTTGGGAGACATTTCAAAAACTGTTCAATAACAAGTACTTTCCTGAAAGTGTTCGTCATATGAAGGAGGTGGAGTTTATTATACTGGAATAGAACAACATGACGGTGTCCCAGCACGAGGCGAAGTTCACAGAGTTATCCAGGTTTGCACCTCATTTGGTGGAGAATGAGGAACGTATGACGTGAATGTTTCTGAGAGGTTTAAAACCCGACATACGTCAGTATCTCATTTCTCATAAATTTTCTCTATATTCAGATGTTGTCAACAGGGCTCAATTATTAGAGCGAGATAATGAGTACGTTCAACCGAGGGACCACAACCAGGGTCATACCGGTGACAGCAGTCATCGAAACAACGATAACCAGCGGGAAAAGAAAAATACGGACAAAAGCGATAACCACTCTGGTGGTAATCATGACCATGATAATAGAAGAAGCGAGTCGGGAGGAGATTTTAAAAAGAGAAGGTACAACAACGACAATGTGAAGACGTCAGCACCAGCATCAACTGGTTCTAAGGGAGGAGAACGACCACCGATCGTATGCTATAAATGCGGGAAAGAGGGACATATCAGCCCAAACTGCCCACAACAGTTCAAGGTATGTTATAAATGTAGAAAGGAAGGACATATCGCTCGAGATTGTACTGTAGCAAAACCAAGTCCAGCGGGGATGGTGACTCAAAAGGCTGTCCCAAAAAAGTCAAAGTCAAAAGTTCCTGGAAGAGCGTTTATTGTGACTGGTCAAAATGCAAGGAACCAAAACGAGGTGATCACGGGTAAGCTAATCATAAATTCTTGCAAAGTTTATACATTACTAGATACCGGTTCTACCCATTCATTTATCTCTCCTGCTTGTGCTCAACGTTTAAACTTGACTCCGGAGAAATTAGACTTAGACCGATCTGTGGAGACTCCGTTAAGAGAAACTTTCATTACATCCATTGTTTATAAATCTTGTTTGATTCAAGTTGGCACCATCACATTACCTGTTGATCTTATCTCTTTAAAGATACTTACTTTTGATGTGATTTTAGGGATTGATTGGTTAACTACTCATCATGCCAAAATTGATTGTTTTCGTAAGTTTGTTAGTTTTCATATTCATAACCAACCTGTTATGCGAATTCAAGCAACTAAACTACTAAAATCAATCACTGTCATATCAAGCCATAAAGCCATTCGTTTATTGAAAAACGGATGTCAAGCTTTCTTAGCCCATGTCATAGATTTGAACAAAAACACATCAAATTTGAATAATATTTCTGTTATTAGTGAATTTCCTGACGTATTTCCTGAAGAACTTTCCGGTCTACCTCCAGAACGTGAAGTTGAATTTTTTATTGATCTTGAACCTGGTACGAAGCCCATTTCTAAAACCCATATCGAATGGCTCCTATTGAACTTTAGGAGTTAAAGGTCCAACTACAGGAGTTGTTGGACATCGGTTTCATTCGTCCTAGTACATCTCCTTGGGGTGCTCCTGTTTTATTTGTCAAGAAGAAAGACGGGAGTATGCGACTTTGTATTGACTATCGAGAATTGAACCATGTCACCATCAAGAATAGGTATCTGTTACCTCGTATTGATGACCTGTTTGACCAGTTGCAAGGAGCACAATTCTTTTCAAAAATCGACCTTCGTTCTGGATATCATTAGCTGAAGATTAGAACTAAGGATATTCCGAAGACTGCCTTCAGAACTCGATACGGGCATTATGAATTCTTAGTCATGTCTTTTGGATTGACTAATGCTCCTACGGCTTTCATGGATATGATGAACCGAGTATTCAATGAATATTTGGATCAGTTCATTGTTGTCTTTATTGATGACATCCTCATATATTCTAAAAGTCGTGAAGATCATGAGCACCATTTGAAGCTGGTACTCCAAAGGCTTCGTGAAAATGAGCTATCTGTCAAGTTGAAGAAATGTGAGTTCTGGCTTGAGGAAGTAGCATTCCTTGGGCACGTGGTGTCAAAACACGGAGTATCTGTTGACCCGACGAAGATTGAAGCAATACAAACATGGGAGCAACCGAAGTCGATGACCGAAGTACGTAGCTTTCTGGACTTAACTGGTTAATATTAGAGATTCGTAGAAGGATTTTCTCGAATCGCTACTCCGTTAACTCAACTGACTCGAAAAGCTACAAAATTCATATGGAGCGAGGAATGCGAGAAGAGTTTCCAAGAGCTTAAGAGGAGACTTATTTCGGCACCTGTTTTGACAATACCATCTGGTTCGGATGGATTTGTTATCTACAGCGATGCTTCAGGCAAAGGGTTAGGATGTGTTCTCATGCAACATGGGAAGGTCATAGCCTAAGCCTCTCGATAACTTAAAGAATAT
>CM029015.1:43695307-44195307 GCA_016801055.1 Panax notoginseng
AAGGCTAAGTAAAACAGCCCATATACGCATGCTATCATGATTACAACCATACTTGCATGTTATTTTTCAACTCCATATAAGCACATAAAATGAATGGTGATCAATCATTCATGCATGTAAATCAACCATGATAGAAATTCATAACGATACACAAATAGTCAAGCAATCAGGCCATAAGTTAGACTACGTATTAAAATCCGTTAGAATCCCATAATGGAGTTTAGTTCAATGTTGAACCGAAAGCCATTATGGGATCAAAGCAATACATGGACAATAAATAAACAATTAAAAGTGAAAAGATAGAATCGATCAAACCCAATTGCTGATTATAATCCAAACGTAACGTTAAAATCCTCACTAATATCCAGCAACATAAAAATAGTTCATCCACAATGATTTAAATTCAAAGAAGAAGTAAAAAATAATACGTATATGCTTAGTTCATCAATGAAAATCTCCCAAAGCGTAAACCCTAGTTCCCTATATGAAAAACACGTAAAAATTAATGATAGATACGTCTGGTACCAACCAGGATAGTTTTAACCAACTCAAACTCTTACAATTTAAAATTAAAATAAAATTAATTAATAGCTGGGAGCAACCTAAATCAGTGACCGAAGTACTTAGCTTTCTTGGCTTAGCTGGCTATTATCGGAGATTCGTAGAAGGGTTTTCTCGAATCGCTACTCCATTAACTCAGCTGACTCAGAAAGATACAAAATTCGGTTGGAGCGAGGAATGTGAGAAGAGTTTTTAAGAACTCAAGAGGAGACTCATTTCAGCACCTGTTTTGACAATACCATCTGGCTCGGAGGGATTTGTCATCTACAGTGATGCTTCGGGCAAAGGGTTAGGATGTATTCTTATGCAACATGAGAAAGTCATAGCCTATGCCTCTCGACAACTCAAACAATATAAGAGAAATTATCCTACTCATGATCTAGAGTTGGCAGTTGTTGTCTTTGCACTTAAAATTTGGAGGCATTACTTGTATGGGAAAAAAGTGGAGATCTATATGGATCATAAAAGCCTCAAATATTTTTTCACCCAAAAGGAGCTCAACATGCGGCAACGACGTTGGCTTGAGTTATTGAAAGATTATGATCATACAATTCAATACCATCCAGGAAAAGCAAACGTGGTAGCTGATGCATTGAGTTGAAGATCATATACAGGTACGAGTGCGTTATTATCAACATAAAGGCCCATTTTGTATGACTTGCAAAGGATGGAGATAGATTTAAAGACTCCAGGAATCCACGTGATGATGGCAAACATACGAGTAGAACCAACTTTAATCGATAAAGTTAAAGCTGCTCAAGCTACAGACCTGGAACTAATGCGTATGAAGAAGAAAGTGCAAGAAGGTGCTATTCCGGAAGCAAGAATCGATGAAGAAAGAATACTTTGAGTCAACTCCAGACTTTGTGTTCCTAACGATTCTGACTTGAAGTATAAAATCATGATGGAGGCGCACAACACACCATTTACAATCCATCTTGGGAGTACCAAAATGTATCGTGATCTTTGACATAAATTTTGGTGGAGCAATATGAAGAGAGAGATCGCGGAGTTTATCTCAAGGTGTCTAACTTGTCAACGAGTCAAGGCGGAGCATCAAGTGCAAAAAGGTCCATTGTAACCACTTGAAATTCCAGAATGGAAGTGGGAGCACATTACCATGGATTTCGTTACTGGTCTTCCCAAGGTTTCTCAAGGCATAAATGTAATTTGGGTCATTGTTGATAGATTAACCAAGTCGGCTCATTTCTTACCTATACGAGAAACTTATTCACTTGAACGTCTTGCTTGTATGTATATAAACGAGATTGTAAGACTGCATGGTATGCCAGTATCCATAGTTTTGGATCGAGACCCAAGATTCACTTCACGGTTTTGGGTTAGTTTGCAGAAAGCTATGGGCACGGATTTACGATTTAGTTTGGTATATCACCCTCAAATGGACGGACAGTTGGAGAGGACTATTCAAACTCTTGAAGATCTATTAAGACTCTGTGTCCTTGACTTCAAAGGAAGTTGGGACAAGTTCTTGCCATTGGTGGAATTTTTCTACAATAACAGTTATCAAGCAAGTATCGGAATGGCTCCATTTAAGGCGTTGTATGGAAGAAAGTGTCATTCTCCAGTATGCTGGGACGAGGTGGGTGAAGCAACGTTGTTGGGACCAGAATTGGTATGCATGACTACGGAAAAGATTCAAATAATCTGACAACGTATAAAAACCTCACAAGATCGTCAAAAGAGTTATGTTGATCTTCATCGAAAGGACGTGGAATTCAATGTTGGAGAACATGTGTTGTTACGTGTTGCTCCATGGAAGGGAGTTACGAGATTTGAAAAGAAAGGAAAGCTCAATCCTCGATTCATTGGCCCATTTAAAATCCTTGACCGAGTAGGAACTGTGGCCTATAGACTCGCTTTACCGCCAAGTATGTCTCGTGTTCATAACGTTTTTCACATATCTATATTACGTAAATATGTGGAAGACCTGAACCATATTATTGAGTTAGAACTGAACAAAATAGCGGAAGATTTAACGTATGAAGAGGTTCCTGTTGAAATTGTTGCCTCTTTTTCAGTTCTGATAAAAGAGTTCTAACTCATGCAAGCATACATGTGTCAACAAGTAATACAGAGCAAGTAGAGTATCGATCTCACAGATAAAGTTTTCAAATTTAAACTACTATGCATCAATTAAATCACTGTATTTATATGCTTAGACTAATGACTATATTAGTGAATTACTCTAATGGCGAATAGCAATTAAAATAAGACTAATAATGGAATAAATCAAATCTGGAAATAATGGGATCCTAACGTCATTTAATACTTCATCTAATTACCACTATCATGCAAGAAGTGTTCACATATCACAGGAAAGTAGTCAAGAGCACTAATAGAGTCATAGCCATTTTTCAATGCACTATGACCTACTTACATAGCATCCACAGATGATAGACTCCATGTAATCGTCAATATAACCAAAATCACTATATGTCTATGTGAAATTGCAATCATATTGAACTTAAGTACAAGCCCTTATTTTAACTCACATGGTGAAATAATATATGTCTATCTGGTTCACAAAATACACAAGCTATATAAAACAACCCCATATTCGTATGTTATCATGATTACAATCCATACTTGCATGTTCATGGTCAATTCCATACAAGTACTGAGACAAATGGTGATCAAGCATTCATACATACAAAACAACCACGATAGAAATCCCATATGATATGCAAAACAGCCCTAGCAATCAAGCATGCAACTAAACTACATATTAAAATCTGTTAGAATCCCATAATGGAGTTTAGTTCATGACTGAACTAAAAGCCATTATGGGATCAACGCAAAACATGGTTAATAAGCAAATAATTGAAAGATGAAGGATAGAACGATCAAACCCAATTGCTGAATATAACCAATGTTAATGATCAAATCCTCATAAAATTCTAGCAAAATAATAATACTAATTCACAATGATAGAGAATCCCAAGAAGAATTGGAAGAGTAAGCGTTTTGGCTTCGTTCTACGTTGAAATCTCCTCCACAGTGTAAACCCTAGTTACTACGATAAAAATACGTCAAAAGTTATCCAAGATACCTCTGACACCAGTCAGATATCGTTTTAATCAATTACAACCCTTTTAATTAAAAAAATAAAACAAAACAAATCAGCAGCTTCAGGCCTCGCGCGCGGCCGCGCGCCCCTCCAGTGTATATCTCGCACGGGCGCGCGACTTGCAGTAGGTAAAGTTGTCTGGCCGGGTGCTCGCGTGGGCGCGCGTCTCCAAGCTTGTTATGCCACGCGGCCGCGCGGCTAGCAGTCTGTGTCTTCTGATTCTGTTGCTCCATCCTTTGTCCATCCGTGCTTGTCCATCCATGCTTCACTTGATCCTCTTGCCATGCATATCCCAGCTTGTGCCTCGCCTTCATGCGTCCATTCGCCTCGTGCCCTCTAATACCACCAAAACAGGCCATTTTCTGCACTTTTTCACCAAAAGGAGTTTTAAGTAAATGCAATGCAAAATAACATGAAATGCACTAAAAACACACTAAAATGTACTTGAGATGGGCATAGTTCAGGTGAATTGGTATTCAATAAGTAGGTATAAATCCCACTTATCAGAAATCTTAGATAAAAAAGAACATATTCTACGCTCCAAGGTTATACCTCAAGTCAAAGTTTTGTGGAGAAACCACGATGTTGAGGAAGTGACCTGGGAGTTAGAATCTGAAATGAAATCAAGGTATCCTCACCTCTTCGTCATACCAGGTATGTACCCTAATTTTGAGGAAAAAATTTTATAAGAAGGGGAGGTTGTAAGACCCCAACTTTTATGAATAAAGATGAATTTTTCTATAAAAATTATTTTTGAATATTAAGGTGTGAATTTGTTATAATGTTATAGTTCTGGGTAAGATTTATAAATTTTGCAAAGTAAGCAAGTTGTTATAAAATATTCGATTGGTCGGGGAATATTCGTTTTAACAAGAAATATTCGTACGATGGCGCAATCATTGGTGGACCTAATAATGAAATTATTGTCAGAATGAGAAAACGACAGAAATATCTTTTTATAAAAAATAATGGCAAAAGTTTTACTGTTAACTGTTGAAATATCATGTGTCAAAAGTACAGTAATACGCGTGGTTACATAATAGCACACGGTATTGATTATTGATGCTTACGTGAGAAGTCACTCAGTTGTGTTCAATTATTACCACAGTTGTTGCATAGTATTTCACGTTATTTGATTCAATTATTGTCACAATATTTTTTTATATTATTAAATCAATAATTGAGATGACAAGTTATTCATATTATTATTTGCATAATTAACAATGTCTAGAAAGTTCTGTTGATGAGAGGTTTGGTCACCTAATTGCGCATCAATAGGGAGAAATCCTTATCAGAAAGCCTCATCTTTCCTGGAAACGATCTGGTTGTTAATATTACGAGTTATAATAATAATGAATAAATGTTATTAAAAATATTGAGGGGATTTTTATAAAGTATTTGATGTAAATTTTATTTATTTTATGGACCCCCATTTACCCATTTTTCAAAATAATCGGTAGAAAATTATTTAATATAATAAAGGTGGGGCCACATGTGGGCCCACATGCGGAAGAAAAATGGAAATGGGGGGGGGAGTTTACGTATCAGGGAGGGAAGTATATATATATAGTTTAAATGTTTTATATATACACATGTGATTGTCTGATGAATATAAGGGGGGGCAAAGGTTATTATTATTATTATATTATTATTATTTATTATTATTATTATTATTATTATTATTATTATTATTATTATTATTATCATCATTATTATTATATTATTATAAGTTTTGTTTTATTCAATTATAAATAGACTATATTATATTTTATTTAAAATTTTTATTTTTTTAGAATATTTTATTGCACAGTAATGAATGATATAAGCAAAATTTTAAAAGTTTCAGACGAATTCATTCGCCCATGAATTCGTCGAATATTTACTGTGCAGTCCGTGATTTTCTAAATTCAAATAGTATCCTTTCCATTCTCCTATAAATAGGATGCGTAGTTAGAATTCAAATATTTAGTGTATTTCTTTAGAGTTTAAGGAAGTTTTGAGCGTAGAAAATAGTATAAGTTTTCTTCAAGAATATCTCTGTCCTACCAGTCGGAATACTCTTCTTTTTAAGGTAAGGGATATTATTTTTGTTCAGTATTCGTATAAAATAATATTTTTTTCCATACTTTGTAGTATGTAAGTAATATTATTTCGTTTCAGATTTCGAATTCTATACTCATTTTGTTAAGTTTTGGCTTCTATACTCCATGAAATTAGTAGAATATCCTTGATATTTGCGCTTCATCTAGTATCTTTTCATGAAAATATTATTTTGAGCATTCTTGATAAGTTTTAACCTTTTTATGCTGGAGTACTATTCACGGGGTACTATTCCCGAATTACTATTTACGGGGTACTATTTACTTGAGTACTATTCACCCGGGGTATTATTCATGATAAAAATTAATTCGTTTTCGGTCCAAATCATTTTTGATACAATATTATTCTTGAATTTTACTCCATAAAGCAGTATCATGTTGACAATTTAGACATTATCGAATTCTGGATAAATTAAATTAAAAATCTTTAAAAATGTATCCTTTACTTTCATTTAATTGAATTCTTATATTATTGTCATCATCCTCATGTTTATATTATGATGAAAGTCATCTTTGGCTCATAGTACATAGATGGAATTGGTATGATTATGACAAGGGATTATTCGTTATAATCATAACCGTAACGTTACAAAAGATGTGGTAAAAGTCCTCATTGGCCCGTAGTGCATTGATGGACAGTTGTTGGCATGATCGTGATCATTGATGAAAACACGAATATCCTTGGCCGTAGTGCATGGATAATTTGTGGTCATGATACTAATGAATATCCTTGACCGTAGTGCACAGATGATTCGATGATGTGGATTATTAATTAAGCTGAGTTTCAGCGATAAAACTGTTGATAAACTTTTTAAATCATAGAAGATAGTAGATTTCATGTACTACTTGACTCTTCTAATGGATTGTTTGTTCTGCTGCAATTAAACTTGATGTCTATTGTATTTTATCAGTTTAACACTGTTGAAGGCTAACGATAATTTATTCTGCATTATCTTAGCTATAATATTTCTTACTGGGCAAGTTGAGCTCACCCTTTGCTTTCATTGTTCTCTTCAGGAAATGAGAATATAGCTGGGACTAGTCGGGGAACGGAGTGACAGTCAAGATGGTAGCATTAGTAGTCCTCACTATTCTATGAAATAGTGTGATAATAAATGTAATGAGGACTTATTTTGAGTTTGAATACTGTTTAGGAGATAATATTTGTATTAAAACTCACAGTTCATGTTATATATTTAAGTTTATATTTGTATTATGTACCATGTATTTGGCGACTCAGAATAGGTGATGTATACCTATTTTGGGGGCGTCACACGTTCCATAGGAAATTTAATTCTCTACAACTTTGTAGAAGAAAATTTTTCTAAATTCCAAACAGAAAATGACCGAAATCCACATACGGTTGATTTTTAATACCTACATTCCGACAAAATACTGATAAAACACTTCAGTATTAATTCTTTCATTTATATCCACATAAAATAAATATTTTCTTATCATATAAATCAATAATTTATTATTCATAAATAATATTACAGAATCACAATAATGATAACCAGGTCGTTCCCAGGAAAGAGGGGGTTTTCGATAAGGATTTCTCCTTACTGGCGCGCAATTAGGTGACCAAAACTCTTTTCTAGACAGAACTTCTTTAGACATTGCCAATAATGCTATCTAATAATATTATTCAAATAATATGAATTATTGATCTAATAATGTGAAATACTGTGCAATAACAATTATTGAAACAACAATAATATAAAATATCAACGTAGCAATTATTTAATCAATAAAATAAAATATTGAATAGTAATTACTGTAACAATTATTGAGTAGTGCCTTCTTACGTAAGAATCAATAATCCATAAATATTGTGCAACACTATGTGCTACTGTGCAACCACGCATATTACTGTACTTTAACCACCAGGTATTCCAATAGTGGTAACGGTAACAACTACGTCGTTTTTTAAAAAAACTCATACTTGTCGTTTTCTTCATCCGACAGTTTTCTATTATGAGGTCCACAAATGGTTGCGTCGTCGTACGAATATTTCCCGACAGCACGAATATTCCACGACCAAACGAATATTCCCCGACAATAATGAGTATTTTATAACCACTTGCTTACTTAAAATATTTGCGCATTTTGCCCATAACTAACCACATTAATCAAATCAACCACTTACTATATCAAAATAATAAATAGGGGAAAATCAATTTTATTCATAAAAAGTTGGGGTCTTACAATAACCGTCCTCTCTGGCCCTATTGCGAATGAATTCGGTTGAAACATCGAGATTTGACTATTCAACCAAGAATTCAGTTGATTTGCAAGTGCTCCCACAGCAAATTCACCAACTGCGGCACTGGGTTGGCGTTAGCTTCATTATTATATGTATATTCCTCGGGGGTCTGCTGATGCTGCTGTCTTCTTATAGGCGGCATCTTACTGTTTAAAATTTTTGCTATTAAATCATCATTCATTCACGTATAAAAACATTTAAGCTTATCTCAACCACTTTTAGACAACACATGATATATCTTAATAAATAAGGATATTTTTATTCATTTATTTCTTGACCACGTAACAAAAATAGCATCACTGCTATTTGCATCATTTATCATATAATAATAAAATTTCAGGATTAACTCATGATATTCCCATTATTTATTTTAACAAATTAGAATTTACATCTTATTAACTTTCATAATAACTTGTATATCATCTTATTATTTTTCTCGCAATCTACAAGAACATTCTACATTACACCGCTTCATCGCACTCTCACTCCATAATATGAATCCTCGTCCTACGATTTCTTGCATACTAATGATAATCCTCAACTTGCACAGGCTAGTGGAAGATTTGATCCTACGCTTTATTAATCATTTGACCTTTTTTTACTCGTTTTCAACATAATTTATGTGTTTAGAAGCCTTCAATCACGCCTCTTCAGCTCTCGCCCGATTTGCTGCGCAATCTCATTCCCAGCTAATAACTATCCTCTTAAATATTCTAACCGAGCTATTATTCGCTCTACATCTGCAAGTCTTGCGGTAAGGTTTTAAATCGTGACATATTTTTGTACTAGCGTGGCTTGGTGCTCTATGGCTTGACCTTCTAACTCCTCGACCTTATCTTGTATCTCTATGTTATGATCATACACTTAATCAAAGCAATCATGCTCCTCTTACTCATCTTTATCTCCTTAAACTCATCCTCAAAATTAAACTCAAGCTCATACTCAAGTCCTACAACTGAAATCAATGGTATGGCTTTCCCGATACTAATTGTTCCCTTATTATATGAATGCCTCAGGGCCTTTACTCCTTATCCTCTTTGGTCCTCCTTCATCAGTCATCTTGACAACAAAGTGTTTTTTATTATTATTATTATTACTATTCATGCCACTCATACTACTCGATACTCACGACCACATAAGTTTATTAACATATAAACACATAAAGTCTTTTAACATTTTATCTTCATTAAATTTTCTTAATTCATTTCTTAAAACTCGAAAAAAGTTTGTCGTCACTATGTTTTCGATCTTCTATAAGGTTACTCCCTAAGGTTTTCCCCATCTAAGGTTCATAACTCAACAGCTTTGATACCAACATGTGACACCCCCAAATCCGGGTACTTCAATCCCACAAATTTGGTGTTCACTATTCCACAAAATTACATCTATCTACCCATAAACAAAGGATATAAATAAATCTCACAAGCATAATAAATAATCCTCCCATTAAAGGTTTACATAATCTCAAATAAATCCCAGGTCATCTAACCTTTATTAATACATCATCAGCAGAACAAATAAACATAAACATAATCAAGTCCATTACATAAGCTTAAATAAATAAACAGTAAACTAAACACCATCTATTCAAGTATCTTGCCCTTGTCTTTGCTTGTAGAAAGCTCTTCAGACTTCTTGATCTCATCTGCATTGTTTTATGTAAGAGTAAGCAAACAATTTCCCATAAGAAGAATAGTTTCCAATAATAGTCTATGAATGACAATCGACTGAGCTTTAGTTGGTAATATATTCTTACCAGAAGCAATAAGCTTTAATTCAAGAGCTATGATTTCAAAGGAATAATAAACTTTTAAGTCAAATAACAGATATCAATAGCAAAGGAATACACTGAGGGTCACAAGACCACGAACTATGTTTTAGGTTGTCAAGTATTTCTACTTTAACCTTTAACAGTCTAAAAGACTATAATCATTATCTATGTCCTAGGTTAACAGATGTTTCTACTGTAACCTATATCAGTCTAAAGGACTATGTAGACCACAATCTCGTACTCCAGGTGATCAGCCCTTTGTACTGTGTATTGCGCAAACATTTTAACGCTATTGTGTAGCTCCAAAATAATCCCCTGATATAGGGTTGTTCATCTCAGCTTAGATCATTAGGTTCTGTACCAAAGGAAATTTGGTTTGGAATTAATGTTCGGTAAAATCTAATTACGCACAACACGCAAATATACGTGGTTAACGAGTAATAAAGTGATAAGTTGAGTATCGTTCCCATAGAGAATTATTTAATAAGAATTACCAATTACTAACCTATGACCAATTTAATCTTATTTAAACAAATGATTTAATAATTTAATTTAAAATAATTAAATAAACTATTACTAACTATCCCTAGAATGAAACAAGATATTGAAGACTTGAGATTAAAACTTCACTTATTATTTCATTTAAATCAACACACTTCCTGTTAAGTCAAATTATTTATACTGAATTGTTAATCAAGAACACGAAAGTAAAATATGGTCATCTCTCAATGCACCATACTCATATCAAATCAAATCCACAGATGATAGAATCAATTTGAACACCTAATTAACTAACTCACTATATCTCTATATGAATTACAATCAAAAAAGGTTTTTAATTTCAAGTTCTTATTAGACTACATATGGCGTAAAGGTATATCTCTATCCTAAACACGAATCATGAATTCCATCTATGCAGAAATCACAAACACATGCTATAATGATCAGATCTAAATTTATAATTCATCTCTCGAGTTCATATAGATTATCACGGTAATTGTTAGCTAGGCAATTAAGCAGTTAAAAACAAATCATAATAGACAATCCAAATATAGCTAATAAGACTAACAAAGAAGCATATCAAAGTAAACTACATAATAAGATCCATAGCAATCTCAAAATAGAGTTTAATTCATACTTAAACTAGAATCCATCATCCATAATTGATTACGCATTAAAAAGATACAAATAGATAAGAAAAGAAATTAGAATTGAGATAAACAAATCTGCATTCTCTCGCTTCCAATTTGATTCTCCAATGATAATCAATAGCTTCAATCTTCAATTCTAATCTAATCTAGGGTTCCTAATCTAAGAAAGAAAGTAAAGAATAAGTTAATAGAAATCTATCCCAAGAGGGATTTAATGGAGTCTTAGAACTAGCCTCCCAATCCAAGTTAAACTCAAGTATTTAGAGTTCTAATGGACACCCTAACAAGTTAGGCAACTCAGAATCCTATTCTAGCTCAAATTGGACATCAAATAACCCAAATCAGCTGTGTTCCCGCTGCCTAGCGCTCCCCGCGCTCTCCCTAAGCTATTCTGGGCGCGCCCCGCGCTACAGTGGCAGTGTTTCTGGTGGCCTAGCGTGCCTCTAGCGCGGTCCGCGCTACTCTATTTTCTGCTGCGACATCCTTTGTTAAAACACGCATAACTTTTGATCCGCTTGGAGTTACGGGTCCTGCCACCTATCAAATCGAAGATATCGACGAGATCTATAACTTTCATGCTTTATGAATTGACAGATTCAGATTGGATCATGGCAGAAATCGGGCTTGAAGTAGATATTATGTAAATGGCAAGCATGACAACTCTTAGCTTTGATATTCGTTGATAAAAAGGCCATAACTTTCGCATCCGAACTCCGATTGAAACGATTCAAGATGTTCCAGAAAGCTAAGAAGTAGATCTACAATAAATTCCAAATTCTAAGCAAGAACATGCATCCAATTTGGTGTTAAAAGTCCTTCAATATTCCCTTCTTGCATTTGCTTGCGTATTTTAGTCCAAAAGATGTCTGAATTGTTTTCCCTTGCTTCTTCATGCCGATGTCGTGTCATCGCCTACAAAATAACATAAAATGTATGAAAAGTAACTAAGAAACATGAGATTAAGCAAATAATTCAAGTAATAGATATCGGATAAGTAGGTATAAAACCTACTTATCAATTAACTTCAAAGGAATTCTAGATCTTTAGAACGTTCATCAACTAAGTACTGGTTAAATCAAATAGGGATCAATAACTACTCAAGAGTTTGATTACAATATCATCATGAACAAAGTATAACAACGAACCAATAAGAGATAAAGTCTCAATGGGTTATAAATGAACAAGTATTAATCATCGAGTACATACTTTCAAAAATGTAAAGGTACATAAGCACCAAAGGAAGTTTGGTTTGGATTGACTTCAAGGGTAATTTAGTTTATAGAGCATTCATCAACTAAGGATTAGTTGAATCAATAGAAGGATTGATAGTCAACTAAGAGTTCGGTACAACAATGTAAGATTATACAATAAAATTGGTGATCAAAGATCAAACAACAATTATTTGTAGCTGAACAAACACTTTGCAACAAGATAATGCTTACAATAAAATTACAGACTTTGAATGACCAAAGCAATCTTGCTTGGAATGAGCAAGCAGATTAATTAACTTGTTCAATAATAAATTAAGGTTAAAGAACTTGCATAACAATAACAACTTAGGAATAGAACTTGCATAAAGAAGGATTAGGGTTAGAGAACTTTCTCAGTTGAATAATAGATTCAAGACTAACATATCGTAAAATTAGGGTTAAGAGACTTGCATAAGTATAACAAAATAACAGTTAAAAGAAAAACTTGTTGAATAATAAAGTAGCAAAGGTTAGGGAACTTGCCTCGTGTGTAAGCTATAAAATTACAATTCACGTTCTCCAATTATCCTGCATATATGTCATTTAGAATCACAATCTCAATTAGCCACAGCGCGACCAAATTGCTTATTTACACATCCGTCTTACATTCTTTAACTATAGGTTTAATCATACTAACCACATAGCACAATTGAAACCTTTACTAGCACGTAACATAAGGTTGTAGCATTTAAATCACATTTCCAATTCTTATCAACATCAAACCTCAAATATTAACAATTAGATAAGTCACAACCTTACAGTCATCAAACTTGACTTATAATGTGATTATAATCTGGTTTAACAACATATAATATAATTAACGTCTTTTTATGTTCATCAGATTAGGTTACAATTAGATTTTCTGGACTTGAACAATTAAAAATCTCATTTCTGGGCAATTCTACTAAGTGGCGCTACAGCTCCACCATTTGAACTGAAACTGGCGCTGCAGCTCGAACTTTAGGCCTAAATTTGGTGCTGCAGCACAAAGCGCTAGTTTCAGAATCTGAAGTTCGCGAAAAAACACAGAACATGTCCAAAACTTCCAATTTCTTTGTTCATACATTAATTTAATCATACCTAGATACTATAATTCATATATGATCATTACTCAACCTTTCTAGCATGATTTTAACAACTTAGAAAACTTAAACAACCAAATGAAAACCCATAAATTCACTGTTTTTGTGAAAAAAAAACTTTATTTTTGACATTCTTAACGAAATCAACTACCACAAACTCGTTTTTCAACCAAATCAGTCCATAAAAGTTTCGTTCTTTCCGTTTCTACATGTATAAACATAATCAATCATTAATTTATCATTTAACATACAATTTAAGCATCAATTTTTATACATACAAATCATATTCATATATTTTTCTTTGTAAACTCAAAACTCCATTTTTAAACATAATTTCATGGATTTGATTACTCTAAATCATATAAAAATGAATTATGCATACTAATAGACGTTTATAATCAATTTCTTAACAAATCAACCATGAAACTCCACTACAGAGAACTTAAAATGTCTTTTACGGAGAAACTCAAGAACACAAGAATTAAGAATAAAAGTCAGATTATTACCTTTAATCCTTTTTTAAATTGTTGGAAGATGATAGAAACTCCTCTTTTAATTTTCCAAATTATCTTCTTCAATCTTAATTTCTCTCAGGTTTTCTGTCTAACTTAGCAAATGATTCTTATGAACTATATTGACAATATTATACGTAAAACATAACTGGCATATATGTGGGTATCAGTTGAGCGCATCTTGGCTCAACTGATCCCATGTTCTTAAGGCCATGTTTGGTTAACTCATAAAAGCTCCTTTTAATTTATTTTAATTAACTCACTTATTATATAGTTTATTCGTCACACTTTAATTAATCAAATAATATTATTTATACTCAATTAATTTAAAGCCAATATTACTCACTAAATCAAATTACCGCATAATTAAAATTCTTATTCATTAATTATAACAAATCATTAAATCTCTAATTAATTATTAAATTAATTATAAAAATATTATAATTATTTAAAAACTCATTTAATTTAATTTTCCCAATTAAATTCACTCTTTGAACTATAAAATTATTTCACATTAATTTAATTAATGTATAACACTTAATCAATTAATCCACAACCATTCCATCAAATATTTATTTATCACAATAAATAAATTAACAAAATATTTATTTAATTCAATAAATACTAAAAAATCAAATATAAAAATCTTGTGTGTTATTTGAGTAATTATTTAAAGTCTAATATAAGTGGACTAGGAACCCTAATTAAATAAATAGTGTAAGGTATTTTAATGAGATGGACATATAATAATTAAGGTGGCCCAAAACAATTTAAATAGTAGCCCAAATTTAATCAGAAAGCCCAAGTAACAAATCAAGTGGCCCAAACTTAGCCCAATTTGGGAGGGACTTGTTTGTTATTATACTAAGCAAATATTGGCAATAAAAATAAATCAAAAATGGAGGAAAAGGTTGCCAAAAATTCGGCCAATAGGGGGAGGAAAGCCCATGTGATGTTGTCATTACCCTAACCACTACCTTATGTGTGTTACTTCATAATTTAGCTACCTCATTTGTTTAAGTGTGCAAGTAAAATAAAGATAAGTAAGAGAGAAAAAAGTGTTGGGCAATTGACATACATACACAAAATATATCTATGCTAATAACCAACATCAATTACCCATTCCATTCTAATCAATTAAAAATTACTTTTCTTCCTTACCTTCTCCCTCCACAAAAAGAAAAGCTTACAAAGCAAAAATAGAAGAAGTGGAGAGAGAAAGAGAAAATCATGAGTGAGGGAAGGAGAAGGAGAGATTGGATCTTCATGCTTCCAAAATTCATCTCCTACTTTGGAGAATCAAGAAGGATAGCACTTAAATCAAGGTATATTCACAAAGTTCTAAGCTTTTGTATTCATTTCTTTTGATGGTTTGATTAAATAAAAAGTTGATGCTTTTGAACTTCAAAACTTTAGATCTAAATGTATTTCAGTGTTGCATGTATGGATCTAACCCTTTTGAGTGTTTCATGTATAGATCAAAGGAAGAAAACCAAACTAATGTTGTAAAGGGCTAGAAAACCCTAACTTTCTTCCACTTTGATCATCTACCATTTTAAATCCACACCTTCTTTTTACGATCTGTCAAAGAGGGATGCTAGATATTTAAGTTAACTTATAAACCTAAGTGGTCGCACTCAAAAATGTTAATTTTAAAAGTCATGGCGGCTGTTTTAGTCAAACAATCCAGATTTTTCAAAAAGAGGGATTTTACTATTTTGGCCAGTTGCTTGTAGGGGCATTTTCATCCTTTTTCTGTGCTTTAAAAATTCTAAAAATATTTGTGATGTTAATATGATGAGTTATCAAGATCTGGTCCAAAGATGGCGATTTTTGGATGTGTAGAATGAATGTTATGGATTTTCCAAGAAATGCCTATTTTAAAAATAAATTGAAATAACTCTTTATGGTTAACTCCCAAAATTGTAAATATTTTATGGGGAGTCGATATATATGATCGGAGCATAGCCTAAAAATTGCATGATTTTTGGATAAAAACTCGATTTATGATAATTTTTACAATATCTGACTGTTTTGGACCCTTTAAAAATAGTAAACTAAATTGAAAAAATCCAGAAAAAATGTATGTTCATGAGGGAACCATATTCTGATGTTTCCAAGAAAGTAAAAAATTTTGGAGTTGATTTATTATTTTTCTTGTAAGTGATTGAGTTATAAATAAATGAATAAAATAAGTAATGTTATGTTATAAAGGGTAAAAATGTATTTTATTTTTTTTTACCAAAGACCCTTGATATAAGTTAATAAAATTTTTAGAGGGTAGTTTGGTTATTTTTGATAAAATTTTATATTTAAGACATTCTGGGTTTATTAAATGAATGAATTATTAAAGCGTAGACAATTAAAATAAATTATTTATTGGTTTAGTAAATGTTTAAAATATTATTAAATGATTAATAATATTAGAAGGAGATTAAAATATTATTAAATGATTAATAATATTTAGAAATGATTAAGATGTTGATAAGTGATTAAAATATTATTAAAAGGTTAATAATATTTGTAAACGATTAAGATATTATGAGGTGATTATTAAGAAGTGAATGAAATATTATTAAGTAATTAATAATAGACATAAGTTTTAAAATGATGACTAAATGATAGTAATATTATCGAGGGATGATTATATTACTAGTGAGTTAAAGAATTATTGAATGCTTGATTATGTGGCTAAATGTTAGCTAATTTAATATTCGAGTAATAGTATTGTGAGATAAAGTGTATTATGCTAATTGGAAGACTGATCTTATTAATGATAGGTCTTTCATAAGAGATTAAATTAGATTATTTAGCAGTAATCAGTGGTACAGACAAGTTTTCTAACTCAAACTCGAGTTATTATGTTTCAAGCATGCATGCTAGTGGTTTAATTATTGATAATTATTCCACATCTATGATTATTGATTCACACTTAGTGCAAGTTTGATATTTTTATCGGGTATGAAAGGCTGATCACCTTGATTACCAAAATATTGATCATAGTCATTGTTGACCACTCAGTGATATGGATTCAGTTATTCATTTATTGAAATTTAATTATCAATATTTCACAATTGTTATATATTATTTAAAATTCATAAAGTTATATTCTTTCCTTCAATCATGATATATCTTTATTGTATTTAAACTTACTGAGTAAAGTAGTTGCTCACCCTTGCTATATCATGATAATATTTCAGTTAAGCCCGAGTGATCGAAGTAGGACAAAGTCAAAGACAAAGTTGGAGAATAGTTCCTTATGAACTTTTAACTTTTACATTTACGTAAAATGATAATTTAACCCTTTTGAATTATTAAGGTATGTATTGAGTTAAGGTTGTAGACTTTGGAAAATTTTGTAGAATCATTTGAAATAAACAATGTATGTTTATATATTCCGTGTATGTTTATAGAATATGTAAGAAGATGATGTATCGTGATGCACCAGATTCGAGGTTCAAAGGACCCGAATTTGGGAGTGCCACAGGTTGGTATCAAAGTTGTAGGTTATAAGCCTTAGGTAGGGGTATCTTAGGTTATAACCGCAGAGATGAGGATAAGGAATAAACTCAATTAGAGTTTAAAGTGTTAAGAGACAAATTTGGAAAATTCATTATTAAGTAAAGAAAAAGATAAATAAGATTCAAAGAAGAATCTCGAAGAGTTATAAAGATAAGAATCTGGAGTTACCCGACTCTGATAATAAAGAGAATATAAGTTATTTTAAGAATAAAGATTGTTGAATTGGGCATTCAATATATTGGGTATATAACATGCTGAATTGAAATTCAATATACTTTAAATGGGAATACAGTTTGTTGTATTAGAATATAGTCTGAATACAGTTTACTGAATTAGTATTTTGTTTGTTTTATTAGTAAATAGTTTGTTGTATTAGTATACAGTTTGCTATATTAGTAAACAGTTCGTTATATAAGTTTACACCTTGTTGTATTAGTAAACAGTTTGTTATATTAGTATACAATTTGTTGTATTGGTAAACAGTTTGTTGTATTAGTATCCAGTTTGTTGTTTAGATATTTCAGCTTGTCGTGTTGAAAAACAGCAAGCTATTTGGATAATCCAGGTTGCTGGATTGGTATTCGGCTTACTAGATTATAAAAGAAGAACATATAAAATGAAAGATTAAGTATTAAATCATAATGTATATGATTTATAGTTGTTATAGAGCAATGTAAAGATTGCGGTTTTGGGAATAGATTAATGTTTAAGATTTTAAATAATCAAGTTTATCGATTAAATTATTGATAAATATGTGAAATGATCTGGATGAAGTTGTAAATTATGAAAAGTGATAATAAATAGATAATGTCTATAAGATGAAAAAAATAATAAAATCATAATATAATATGATTAAAGTGAAGAGTAAAGTAGATCACAATTAAAAACGATCGTAAAATAAGATCACGACATTGTCAGATTGAATGGTTGAATAACATATGATATGTTAAATGATTAAGAAGATATAGCATGACGTTATAAGAAGAATGTACTATAAAATTGTACGATGTAAACTCATGTAAGAGTGATAAATGCTAAGATATGGATTAAAGAAAATTTGTATCGAGAAAAGAGTAAGATAAGATTAGAATTATGTGGGATTTCAATTGAGGACTCATGTTAGCAGTTAAGTTGTACGATTCCTTGTATGGGCGGGGAATTTGTGCTTGGTTTGAGAACCATTTAGCTTCCTATATTGATATAGTGGTTGAGTTGAACAATTCCTTGTATGGGCACGGGATTTATCCTTGGTTTAACAACCACTTAGCTTCTTATATTGATTAGTTGCCGAGTTGACCAATTCCTTGTATGGGTAGGGGATTGTGTTTGGTTCGACAACCACTTAGCTTCTTATATTGATAATCATTGGAAACTGGTGTCACGCTATTCGCTATACGTATGTTGAGAAGGTGATTCTTTTCTCATGTGTATAACGGATATGTAGAGAATATAAGAATTAGGTGCGAGTTCTTAAAACTCATGCTTATGATAAATTTGTGACTCATAATCATGTGGTATGTTTTTGAACCCCTAAGCGTATGGACAGTCCCTGATTTGTTCTTGGATTACGTATTACTAGGACAAGTTTCTAAACTCATATTATTGTGGTAAGTTCTTGAACTCATAACGTGTGGTAAGTTTGATGAACTATAGTTATATATTGAGAACTGAGGATTTTCAGTGTAGTAAGTGTTAGAATTTATGCCATAGAGGCCAATTCTTTGATGTAATTGCTTAATATTTTTGATATTATATTTGATTGAATAAATGAATTATTTTATTATGGTTTTATTTACTGCGTTATATAAATGTTAGCATAATAAAATTTCTTAGAATAGTGATACAAATTATATAGCTTCAAGTATGTGACTTGAACATGAGATCATATAATTACAATTAGTATAATTGCTCTTAAATGTCCCTAGTCGACTATCATTGTTATTGGGACAACAATGATACATTGAGACTAATATGTGGATTGATTGATGGCCAAATCTCATTGGTCATAAATATATGAGATATTGAGTTAATGAATAGGTATATGTTAGAGAACAATGTACTGGACGGACCCACTATGAGAATTCTACGTGGAGCATTATGCAAAGTGTCATTAGTAATTCTCATAGTGACAATAATATAATGATCCTCCGACCTAAAATCACTATATTACTACACGAGAATTTATGTACTTTGATATCATCAAAGGTCACCTTTAATATGATGGACAATAAAGGTGATTATTGGGTACATCATGAATCATGTGAGGAATATGAGTGTTCTAGATGGAATTTAACCCTTCTATATAATAGGGGTGATATTCATAGGCCTCTTAATTGAGTAGGACTATGAAATGCATGGCCATGCTCAAATAGTGATTTGTTTCATATAGTCTACTCATTGATCAAGAAAATTCAAATTAAATTATGAAGAGTATGACACATTCCATGCCTCGAGTTTAATCTAGGATGTCAAGGTTAAAAGGATTAAATTACATTAAAACATTGGTCACGAATAAGTTGCATCGAATCACCGATCTTATTATTACTTGGGTAGCAGTGATGCATTACTAGATGTCGCTCACTGTTTATAATTTTATAATATAATTTTAAGGTTATTGTCAACGTAATAATAACCTATAGGGTCACACATTTAGAATGTAATTAAAAAGGAAATTAATTTAAATTGTAAGGATTTAATCATGTCAATATGATTGATAGTATTTAAATTACAAATTTAAATTAATAGGATAATTTGTATATATGTATATTAATTAAGTAAGACTTAATAGATATATATATATATATATATATATATATATATATATATATATCGGATTTTACTTTTTTAATGGGATTAGGTTTTGGTTAATTCTTTTTGACTGCTACATATATGATATATCAGCCGTTTTATAAAGGGATTATAAGACCACAACTTTTTATAAATAAAATTTAATTTCCTCTAATTATTATTTTGAATAATAAGGTGTTAATTTGATATAATACTTTGGTTATGGGTGAAATGTGCAAATTTTATAAAATAAGCAAGTGGTTATAAAATATTCATTGTTGTCGGAGAATATCTGTTTGGTCGTAGAATATTCTTACTGTCGGAGAATATTCGTACGACGGCGCAGTAATTTGTGGGCTCCATAACTGAAAACGGTAGAATAAAGAAAACGACAAGTTTGAATTTTTATAAATAACGGCGTAGTTGTTACCGTTAACACTATTGGAATACCTGATGGTTAAAGTACAGTAATACGCGTGGTTGCACAGTAGCACACGGTATTGAACAGTATTTTTGGATTATTGATACTTACGTAAGAAAGCACTACCCAATAATTATTACAGAAATTATTGTTTAATATTTTATTTTATTGATTCAATAATTACTATGTTGATAATTTATATTATTATTGTTTCAATAATTGTCACTGCACAGTATTTTCTATTATCAGATCAATAATTCATATTATTTGAATAATATTATTAGATAGCATTATTGGCAATGTCTAAGGAAGTTCTATCTAGGAAAGGGATTTGGTCACCTAATTGCGCGCCAGTAAGGAGAAATTCTTATCGGAAAGCCCCCTCTTTCCTAGGAACGACCTAGCTGTCAGTATTGTGGTTCTATAATATTATTTATAAATAATTAATTATTAATAAAAATAATAAGGAAATATTTATTCAATTGGGATATAAATGAAGGAATTAATGATGAGATGTGGTGTTCAGGTAGTTATGTGATTAAGAAATCAAAAGAAGAACAAAATATGAAGATTTCAGAAAAAATTAGTTTATTACTTGATTTTGTAAAATCCATAACTTTTTGTGTATAATGAGTTAGGAGATGAGCCATATATCAAAAGAAAGTCCTGGAAGTAAGCTAAACGCAGAAATTTGAATCACCCAAAAATTCTTGGTGGATTTTTCGTGGTGACTGTTTGAGTGAAACTAGTCCGAAGGACTCATAGTTTGAAAAATCAGTGTTCTTAAGCTCTATTACATGAGTTATAATTTTTAATCCGACCGTTGGATCATTGTGATTTTTGGATATGTTATACATATATAAGTGTAGTATATGTCCACAAATTTTGAACCGTTAAAGATTAAAATATGATTTTTTATGAATTTTAAGAGGTGACTGATTCAAAAATTATTGTAGCAGAAATTTTGGTAAGCCTTTCTCTCTATGTTAGAGGCGGAATTTGATAAAACTTTCTTCTACAAAGTTGTAGAGAATTAAATTTCCTATAGAATGGACATAAAATTCGAATTTTTCTGATACAAGGGTTATTTATTATGAATTATTAAAGTTTTGAAAATAAATATTTTTAATTAAAAAACATGGGTGGGCCCCACTTTTGGTTGTTGTGGAAATTTGCTGGATTTGGTGGGCCCCACTTGTGGTGTGCTGAGAAATTTCAAAGTTTGGCCAAGTATGGTTTGCGGGAGAATTTTTATAAAATATTAATTTATTAAATTTAGTATGCCTTGGCGTTCTGCATTTTTCTATAAATAGGGTGCTTAGTTATAATTGAAAATCACATCAGAATCAGAAGTTTTCTCTCTATATAATATCGAGTGTGTTTTTATGAGTATTTAAATACTTTGAGAGTTGCTATTCAGTGCAAGTTTTCTTCAACATTATATCTGATATTTCAGTTAGAAGTACTGTTCTTTTGAGGTAAGGGATGTTATTTTTTTCGTAAATGATGTTATTTCCTTCAATATCATTATACCGAAATATTAGTATGAATTTTATTATGAAATTTTTACCTTTTCATGTCGAGGTTACTATTCACATATATGGCACTATTCACGTATACGACACTATTCACGAATACGGTACTATTCACGAGTACTGTTCACAAAGTATGATTTTTCTTGTGAAATTTCTACATTTTCGTGTCGGAGTTACTATTCACGTATACGGCACTATTCACAGAAAAATAAAAATAAAAATTATTTGTCCAAGATGTCTATTATGGTTACTATCTTTGATTGTATCTATGTTTTGATCATTATTCTTGAATTTTGCTCCACAATTGATTATTATGGAATTTTTTTGAACTTGGATAAACTAAAGTACGAATCCCTAATCTTTGATCTTTTATCTCACTGGATTCATTTTCTTTAAGATATTTTTCATCATCCTCAGTCCTAAATGGTGATATAACTGAATATCTTTGGCCTATAGTGCAAAGATAAATGATTACCTGATGAATATCTTTGGCCCGTAGTGCAAAGATTAACAGGTGTTGAGATGAACATGACCAACTAGTGATACAAATGAATATCTTTGGCCCATAGTGCAAAGATAAATATTTGATTCAAGATTTATATTGATTGATGTTACAGGGATAAAATATTGATGATGAATTTTTAAATCATAGAAGATAGTGGACTTCATTCTCTACTTAACTCTTCTAATGAATTGTTATTTTCGATGCGAATATTGATCTAAAACTTGTTGTCCACTATATTTTATCTGATTTGTTGAAGGCTAACGATAATTTGTTGTTCATTATCTTAGTCATAATATTCTTTACTGGGCTAGTTGAGCTCACTCTTTTCCTTTTTGTTCCATGTTTCTTCTAAGGAGACGAGAATATAGCGGGAACTAGTCGGGGTATGGAGTAATGGGTCTAGACAGTTGTTTTAGCAGTCGTCACTATTTTGTAAAATAGTGTATCAATAATTTTAATGAGAACTTATTTGAGTGTGGATATTGTCTAGAAGATAATATTTGTATTTAAACTCATAGTTTATATGTTGTCGTATTTTACACGACAATTGTAATAATGAAGTTGTAGTTATTTCTGTACCATGTTTTTATCGACTCAGAATGGGTTGTATGGACCTATTTTGGGGGCGTCACAATTGGTATCAGAGCTTAAGGATATGGTCTCTGGCAGAGATCGGGGAATAGAACTAGGAGGGGAGAGACGAGTAAATCCTTCGCTAGTGTGTCCTACCTAAGCTTATTTGGTTTTTAATGAGTCAGTCGGAGCATAGGGTTAATGTGTGATATGTTAATTTGTTTAATTAACCCTTATTTTGTGACAGTATTTGAGAATGGCATCTAAAAATGTAGAGATGAGCAATAGAGTGAATGAGTCCGTGGAAACACCTTTAATCACCAACCAGGAGAACATGCAACAGGACGAAAATGTTCCTCCTGTAAACAACACCACCACCAATCAAACGATGAATGATGGGATGTTTAGAAGCTTTTTGCAGTTCATGCAAAATCATATGAGGGAGACTCATGTACAAAATACGGGTGAAAATGATAGCAATGTGCGGCTTGTCATAGCCAAGCAGTTCAAAGAGTTGGGACCACCATAATTTTTGGAAAAGCCGGATCCGATCAAGACAGAAACGTGGGTTAAGCAAATTTTCAAGATATTTGATGTCTTGGGATGCACGGAGGAATAGAAGGTTCTATTTGCCACCTTTATGTTCCGTGGTGAGGCAGATTACTGGTGAGAATCTGTGAAGTGTACCCAACCTGTCGTACTCAATATGTCTTGGGAAACGTTTCAGAAACTATTCAATAACAAGTACTTTCCTGAAAGTATTCGTCATATGAAAGAGGTAGAGTTTATTAGACTGGAATAGAACAACACGACTGTGTCCCAGTACGAGGCTAAGTTCGCGGAGTTATCCAGGTTTGCACCTCATTTGGTAGAGAATGAGGAACGTATGATGCGGATGTTTCTTAGAGGTCTAAAACCCAAAATTCGTCAATATCTTATCTCTCAAAAATTTTCTCTATATTCAGATGTTATGAACAGGGCTCAATTATTAGAGCGAGATAATGAGTATGTTCAACCGAGGGACCACAACCAGGGTCATACCGGTGGCAGCAGTCATCGAAGCAATGATAACCAACGGGGAGAAAAATATTCGGACAAAAGCGATAACCACTCTAGTAGTAATCGTGGCCATGATAGTAAAAGAAGCGAGTCGGGGGGATATTTCAAGAAGAGAATATTTAACGATGACGAAAAGATATCGACAGCAGCACCAACAACAAATTCTAGAGGAGGAGAAAGACTGCCAGTTAGATGCTACAGATACGGAGAAGAGGGACACATAAGTCCAAACTGTTCACAGCCTTTTTAGTTGTGTAAAAGAAGGTCACATAGCTCGATTTTGTCCTGTAGCAAAATCAAGTTTAGCTAGGACGGTGGCACCAAAGGTGGATACGGATAAAACAAAGTCGGTGATTTCAGGAAGAGCGTTTTTCATGACTTCTCAAAAAGCGAGCAACCCGAACGAAGTTATCACGGGTTAGTTAATCATAAATTCTTGCGAATTCTATACCTTAATAGATACCGGTTCTACCCATTCTTTTATTTCTCCTGCTTGTGCTCAACGTTTGAATTTGACTTTGGAGAAATTAAACTTTGACTTATCTGTTGAGACTCCGTTAAGAGAAACTTTCATTACATCTGTAACGACCCCAAAATCTATACAATTTAAACAAATAACTCGGAGTAATCTTTCATCATTTTATCTAAACATAGGTTTTATATTTTCTACTACATTCATTACTTTAACAAATTGTAGGTTTTATTTCATAACTTTCACTTGATCTCAATATATTCTGAGTATTATATATCTTTTAACCCATTCATTTCTTTTTCTAAGGATCGTTATCATCAACACTCGGGATATTACAACATCCACTGTTTATAAATATTTCTTGATCCAAGTTGGCACCATCATATTACATGTTGATCTTATCTCTTTAAAAATACTTGCATTTGATGTAATTCCAGGGATTGATTGGTTAACCACTCATCATGGTAAAATTGATTATTTTCGTAAGGTTGTTAGTTTTCATATTCCTAACCAACCTGTTATGCGAATTCAAGCAACCAAACCACTAAAGTCAATCACTGTCATATCAAGCCATAAAGCCATTCGTTTATTGAAAAATGGATGTCAAGCTTTCTTAGCCCATGTCATGGACTTGAACAAAAATACGTCAGATTTGAATAATATTTATGTTGTTAATGAATTTCTTGACGTATTTTTTGAAGAACTTCCTGGCCTACCCACAAAGCATGAAATTGAATTTTGTATTGACCTTGAACCCGGTACAAAACCCATTTCTAAAACCCCATATCGAATGGGTCCTATTGAATTTCAGGAGTTAAAAACCCAACTATACAGGAATTGGTATCGGAGCCTCTCGCTGGTGACTTCCTTTGTGGAATGCACCGAAGCTAGACTCTCCGTAGGGGATGCCATATTCGTGCGGTGGTAAACTAATAGGTTTCATTGTGACGTGTTATCCAAGATTGGGATATGAGTCACAGTTGAGAGCAACCTAAGTCAGTAATCAAAATACGTAGCTTTCTAGGCTTAGCTGGTTACTATCGGAGATTCGTGAAAGGATTGTTCTCGGATCGCTAGTCCATTAACTCAACTAACTCGAAAAGATACAAAATTCAAATGGAGAGTGGAATGTGAGAAAAACTTCCAAGAACTCAACATACGGCAACGACGTTGGCTCGAGCTGTTGAAAGATTTTGACCATACCATTCAATACCATCTTGGAAAAGCGAACGTGGTAGCTGACGCATTAAGTAGAAGATCGTATGCATTTATAAGTGTGATATTGTTAACACAAAGACCCATTTCGTATGACTTACAAAAGATGGATATAGAGTTAAAGACTCCAAGAACCTACGTGCAGATAACGAATATACGATTAGAATCGACTTTAATCGATAAAGTTAAATCTGCTCAAGCTACAGACCCGGAGCTGATGCGTATGAAGAAGAAGGTACAAGAATGTGTTATTCCAGAAGCAAGAGTCGATGAAGAGAGGAAAACTCAATCCTCGATTTATTGGTCTATTTAAAATCTCGATCGAGTAGGAACTGTGGCCTATAAACTCGCTTTACCGCTAAGTATATCATGTGTTCATAACGTTTTTCACGTACCGATGTTACGTAAATATATGTACGACCCTATCCACATTATTGAGTTAAAATTAGACAAGATAGCAGAAGATTTAACGTACGAGAATGTACTAGTCAAGATCTTGGATTGGAAGGAGCTTGTTTTACGCACAAAGATTATACCACAAGTCAAAGTTTTATAGAGGAATCATGCTATTGAGAAAATGACCTGGGAGTTGGAATCGAAAATGAAAGCGAGGTACCCTCACCTTTTTGAAACCCATGTACGTACGTCAATTTCGAGGATAAAATTTCATAAGGAGGGGAGGTTGTAAGACTCCAACTTTTTATAAATAAAATTTAATTTCCTCTAATTATTATTTTGAATAATAAGGTGTTAATTTGATATAATACTTTGGTTATAGGTAAAATGTGTAAATTTTGTAAAATAAGCAAGTGGTTATAAAATATTCCTTGTTGTCGGTGAATATTCGTTTGGTCGTAGAATATTCTTGCTGTCAGGGAATATTCGTACGATGGCGCAGCCATTTGTGGGCCCCATAACAGAAAACGGTCGAATGAAGAAAACGACAAGTTTGAATTTTTATAAATAACGGCATAGTTGTTACCGTTAACACTGTTGGAATACTTGATAGTTAAAGTACAGTAAAACGCGTGGTTGCACAGTAGCACACGGTATTGCACATTATTTTTAGATTATTGCCTCTTACGTAAGAAGGCACTACTCAATAATTGTTACAAAAATTTCTGTTCAATATTTTATTTTATTGATTCAATAATTGCTGTGTTGATAATTTATATTATTATTGTTTTAATAATTGTTACTGCACAGTATTTCCCATTATCAGATCAATAATTCATATTATTTGAATAATATTATTAGATAGCATTATTGGCAATGTCTAAGGAAGTTCTGTCTAGAAAGGGGTTTGGTCACCTAATTGCGCGCCAATAAGGAGAAATTCTTATCGGAAAGTTCCCTCTTTGCTGGGAACGACCTAGCTGTCAGTATTGTGGTTCTATAATATTATTTGTAAATAATTAATTATTAATAAAAATAATAAGGAAATATTTATTCAATTGGGATATAAATGAAGGAATTAATGATGAGATGTGGTGTTCGGGTGGTTATGTGATTAAGAAATCAAAAGAAGAACAAAATATGAAGATTTCAGAAAAAATTAGTTTATTACTTGATTTTGTAAAATTCATAACTCTTTGTGTATAATGAGTTAGGAGATGAGTCATTCATCAAAAGAAAGCCCTAGAAGTAAGCTAAACGCAAAAATTTGAATCACCCAAAAATTCTTTGTGAATTTTTCGTGGTGATTGTTTGAGTGAAACTAGTCCGAAGGACTCATAGTTTGAAAAATCAGTGTTCTTAAGCTCTATTGCAAGAGTTATAATTTTTATTCCGACCGTTGGATCATTGTGATTTTTGGATATGTTATACATATATAAGTGTAGTATATGTCCACAAATTTTTAATCGTTAAAGATTAAAATATGATTTTTTATGAATTTTAAGAGGTGACTGATTTAGAAATTATTGTAGCAGAAATTTCAGTAAGCCTTTCTCTCTATGTTAGAGGCGGAATTTAGAAAAACTTTCTTCTACAAAGTTGTAGAGAATTAAATTTCCTATAAAATGGACATAAAATTCGTATTTTTCTGATACAAGGGTTATTTATTATGAATTATTAAAGTTTTGAAAATAAATATTTTTAATTAAAAAACATGGGTGGGCCCCACTTTTGGTTGTTGTGGAAATTTGCTAGATTTGGTGGGCCCCACTTGTGGTGTGCTGAGAAATTTCAAAGTTTGGCCAAGTATGGTGTGCGGGAGAATTTTTATAAAATATTTATTTATTAAATTTAGTCTGCCTTGGCGTTCTGGCGTTTTCCTATAAATAGGGTGCTTAGTTATAATTGAAAATCATATCAAAATCAGAAGTTTTCTCTCTATATAATATCGAGTGTATTTTTGTGAGTATTTAGATACTTTGAGAGTTGTTATTCAGTGCAAGTTTCCTTCAACATTATATCCGATATTCCAGTTAGAACTACTGTTCTTTTGTGGTAAGGGATGTTATTTTTTTCGTAAATGATATTATTTTCTTCAATATCATTATACCGAAATATTAGTATGAATTTTATTATGAAATTTTTACCTTTTCATGTCGAGGTTATTATTCACGTATACGGCACTATTCACGTATATGGTACTATTCACGAATACGGTACTATTCACGAGTATTGTTCACAAAGTATGATTTTTCTTGTGAAATTTCTACATTTTTGTGTCGGAGTTATTATTCACGTATACAGAACTATTCACGTATACGGCACTATTCACGAATACGGTACTATTCATAGAAAAAAAAAATCTTTGTCCAATATGTCTATTATGGTTACGATCTTTGATTGTATCCATGTTTTGATCTTCATTCTTGAATTTTGCTCCACAATTGATTATTATGGAGTATTTTTGAACTTGGATAAACTAAAGTACGAATCCAGAATTTTTGATCTTTTATCTCACTGAATTCGTTTTATTTAAGATATTTTTCATCATCCTCAGTCCTAAATGGTGATATAACTGAATATATTTAGCATGTAGTGCAAAGATAAATGATTACCTGATGAATATCTTTGGCCCGCAGTGCAAAGATGAACAGGTGTTTAGATGAACATGACTAATTGGTGATACAAATGAATATCTTTGGCCCGTAGTGCAAAGATGAATATTTGATTCAAGATGTATATTGATTGATGTTATAGGGATAAAATATTGATGATGGATTTTTAAATCATAGAAGATAGTAGACTTCATTCTCTACTTAACTCTTCTAATGAATTGTTATTTTCGCTGTGAATATTGATCTAACACTTGTTGTCTATTATATTTTATCTGATTTGTTGAAGGCTAACGATAATTTGTTGTTCATTATCTTAGTCATAATATTCTTTACTTGGCTAGTTGAGCTCACCCTTTTTCTTTTTGTTCCATGTTTCTTCTTAGGAGGCGAGAATATAGCGGAAACTAGTCGGGGTGTGGAGTGATGGGTCCAGACAGTTGTTTTAGCAGTCCTCACTATTTTGTAAAATAGTGTATCAATAATTTTAATGAGGACTTATTTGAGTGTGGATATTATCTATAAGATAATATTTATATTTAAACTCACAGTTTATATGTTGTCGTATTTTACATGACAATTGTAATAATGAAGTTGTAGTTGTTTCTGTACCACGTTTTTGGCGACTCAGAATGGGTTGTATGGACCTATTTTAGGGGTGTCACAGGGATAATATCATAAACCTAAACCCTAGCCGTTCTTAGGGAGAGACTAGAGAGAAAAGCTTCAAAAAATCTAAATCCTTGGTGGCTAGTACCGCGGCTCTAGTTGCTGCAGATCGTGTGGATACTGTTGAGGAGCAGTTCCGTTGGATTGCATTGAAGATTCGAAGTTGTTCCAGAATTTTTCCATCGTATCCATTCAAGCTCGGATAATCGGTAAGAATCTAAACCTCTGAATTAATATGTTTTCACATGGATCCTATTTTAGGGTTTCGAAAATTATTTTGAAAATTTTATATTCCGCTTTTCTTTTTGTGCCAAAATCTCTACAGTATGCTTTAAGGATGATAGAAATAGATAAAATTATTAAGCAATGGAATATTGAAGAAAATTGGAGTTGATGGTGGAAGCATAGGTATTAGAGTAAAATAAAAAAATGAAAATGAAAATGTAAATGTTAAATTGAAAACCTATTTTTGGTGAATAAAATGAGCAGATATTAGTAGGTTGTAATTTCGAGGGCGAAATTCTTAGAAAAATGGGTGAACGTGACAACTCGGAAATTTTATAAGATTTATAAAAAAAATCTTGAACGACTAAATTAAGGTTAAAGAGCAAAAACCTAGATTGGAAATAGAAAAATTAAATGTGAATGATAAAAAAATTTTGAAGAGTAATGAGAAGATAAAGAATCAAGTAAGAAAATATGGGTTTCGAAGTACAATTGAGGTATATTAAGAATAAGGTATTAAGCTACCTTTAAATTTAAAAGAATTAATGAAAGAGATTTTGTATGTGAAAAAATTATTAAGGAAATAAATTTTCAATGAAAAGATATTATAAAAATAAAGAGAATGTGTATATGTATAGATACATCTATACTTAAGCATGTGCTAATTATATTTTTAGTCAAATAAGGGGAATGATTAATTAACTTAATCATACAAGAATAAATAAAAAACTTAGTTATAGAAGCTTATGAAAATTATGCCTTGAATGGTAACTTTTAAGTGATTAGTTAATATAGTGAATGTGTATATGTATAGGTACATATATACTTAGTGATGTGCTATATATATTTTTAGTAAGAGAAATGATTAATTAAATTAATCATCTATATAATAAAACAGAACCTATTTTGAATCTTTCATTTGACAAAACACAAGAACGGTTCAGATTTCATCTCAATTTTTTCAACTTAATCTAAAAGCTTAAATTTCATCTTACACTAAAAATTTCCGCCCAAATCAAATTCACCCCTAAAAGTTCCCGCCCAAATCAAATAACAATAATAATAACAATAATGATAATTATAATTATAATTATAATAATAATAGTAATAATAAAATTAAAATTAAAATAATTATAATTATAATTATAATTATAATTATAATCATTATTACTATTATAATAATAATTATTATTATTCTTATTATTATTATTATTATTATTATTATTATTATTATTATTATTATTATTATTATTATTATTATTATTATTATTATTTTATTATAGTAGTAATAATAGTTATAATAATAATAGTAATTATTATAATAATAACAATGATTACAATAATTATAATAATAATACTAATAATAATAACAATTATAACAACAACAACAATAATAATAATAATTAATAATAATAATAATAATATAATAATATTTATAATAATATAATTAATAATAATAGTAATTATAATAAGTAATAATAATTAATAATTATTATTATTATTATTATTATTATTACTATTATTATTATTATGATAATAGTAATAATAATAACAACAATAATAATAACAATAATAATAACAATAACAATAATAATAACAACAATAATAATTATTATTATTATTATAGTAATAATAATAATTATGATAATCATTATTATTATTATTATTACTATTATTATGATAATAGTAATAATAATAACATCAATAATAATAACAATAATAATAACAATAACAATAATAATAACAACAATAATTATAATTATAATAATAGTAATAATAATTTTAATAATTATTATTATAATAATAATTATGATAATAGTAATAATAATAGGAATAATTACAACACTACCACCACCACCACCACAACAACAACAACAACAACAACAACAACAATAACAACAACAACAACAACAACAACAACAACAACAACAACAACAACAACAACAATTATTATTGTGGTTGTGTGGTGAATTATGAACATTGTTATTAATGATTTATAAATTTTATAGACAGGTTTAGATTGTTCTGAATATCTGTTTTTAAAAGAAAATTAATTATTGTGGTGATGTGGTGAATTATGATAATTGTTATGTGTAATTGTAAGTTATTTTAGGTTGCAAAAAGTCTTTAGGTAATGTAGTATTTTTAGAATTTTAATCTAATTTTTCGTTACGTCGTGCCTTCAGGCATGGGCAATTACTAGTACAAGAATATTATGTCACATTAGTTATTTATCCATGTATTAAATACTTTGTGACTTATGAAGAATATGTATAGGATTAAATAAATATATATTGTAAATATGTATATATGTTTATTTACTTTATAAAGAGAATTAAAAAGAAAGCTTTATAACCTAATATACACATTAGGTATGCAAATTAAATAACCTAAGGGTTATGGTCTTGGAGAATATCAGTATTTAAAATTATACTAATCTAAGAGATTTATTTTATTATCTCAAATTATTGTTTATTTTAAACAAGTCTAATTGGGTGATAAAATTAAATGTACATGAGTAATTATTTAAAGTCTAATATAAGTGGACTGGGAACCCTAATTAAATAAATAGGGTAAGGTATTTTATTGAGATGGGCATATAATAATTAAGGTGGCCCAAAAAAAATTAAATAGTAGCCCAAATTTAATTAGAAAACTCAAGCAACAAATCAAGTGGCCCAAACTTAGCCTAACTTGGGAGAGACTTGTTTGTCATTATACTAAGCAAATATTGGCAGTAAGAATAAATTAAAAATGAAAGATAAGGTTGCCAAAAATTCGGCCAATAGGGGCAGGAAAGCCTATGTGATGTTATCATAACATGTGTGTTACTCCATAATTTAGCTACCTCGTTTGTTTAAGTGCATGAGCAAAATAAAGATAAGTAAGAGAGAGAAAACAGTTAGGTTATTGATATACATACGTAAAATATATCTATACCAATAACCAATATCAATTACCCATTCCATTATAATCAATTAAAAGTAACTTTACTTCCTTACCTTCTCTCTCCACAAAAAGAAAAGCTTTCAAAGCAAAAATAGAAGTAGAGAGATAAAGTGAAAAGCGTGAGTGAGGAAAGGAGAAGGAGAGATTGAATCTTCTTGCTCCCAAAATTCATCTTCTACTGTGGAGAATCATGAAGGATAGCACTTAAATCAAGGTATATTCCCAAAGTTCTAAGCTTTTGTATTCATTTCTTTTGATTGTTTGATTAAATGAAGAGTTGATGTTTTTGAACTTCAAAACTTTAGATCTAAATGTATTTCAGTGTTGCATGTATGGATATAACCCTTTTGAGTGTTGCATGTATAGATCAAAGGAAGAAAACCAAACTAATGTTGTAAAGGGCTAGAAAACCCTAACTTTCTTCCACTTTGATCATCTACCATTTTAAATCCACACCTTCTTTTGACATTCCGTCAAAGAGGGATACTAGATATTTAAGTAAACCCAAGTGGTAGCACTCAAAATGTTGATTTTACAAGCCATAGCGGCTATTTTAGTCAAAAACAGTCCAAATTTTTCAAAAAGACGAATTTTACTATTCTGGCCAGTTGCTTGTAAGAGCATTCCTTTTTATGTACTTTAAAAATTCTGGAAAAATTTGTGAGGTTAATATGATGAGTTAGCAAGATCTAGTCCAAAGATGGCAATTTTTAGATGTGCAGAATGAATGTTATGGATTTTACAAAAAAAATGACTATTTTAAAAGTAAACTGAAATAACTCTGTGTGGTTAACTCCCAAAATTGTAAACTTTTTATGGGGAGTCAACATGTATGACAAGAGCATACCCTGAAAAGTGCATGATTTTTGAACAAAAGCTCGATTTATAATAATTGTTACAATATCTGACTGTCTTGGATCCTTTAAAAATAGTAAACTAAATTGGAAAATTCCAAAAAAAATATATGTTCATGACGGAACCATATTCTAATGTTTCTTAGAAAGGAAAATTTTTTAGAGTTGATTTGGTATTTTTCATGTAAGTGATTGAGTTATGAATAAATGAATAAAATAAGTAATGTGATGTTAGAAAGGGTAAAAATATAATTTTTTTTACCAAAGACCTTTGATATAAGTTAATAAAATTTTTAGAGGTAGTTGGGTCATTTTTGATAATAAAATGTTATATTTATGACATTTTGGGTTTATTAAATGAATGAATTATTAAATGGTAAACGATCAAAATAAATTGTTTATTGGTTTAGTAAATGATTAAAATATTATTAAATTATTAATAATATTAGAAGGGAATTAAAATATTATTAAATGATTAATAATATTTGAAAATGATTAAGATGTTGATAAGTGATTAAAATATTATTAAAAGGTTAATAATATTTTTAAACGATTAAGATATTATGAAGTGATTATTAAGAAGTGAATGAAATATTATTAAGTGATTAATAATAGACAGAAGTTTTAAAATGATGATTAAATGATAGTAATATTATTAAGGGATGATAATATTACTAGTGAGTTAAAGAATTTTTCAATGTTTGATTATGTGGCTAAATGTTAACTAATTTATTATTCGAGTAATAGAATTGTGAGATAAAGTGTATTATGCTAATTGGAAGATCGATCTTATTAATGATAGGTCTTTCATAAGAGATTAAATTAGATTGTTTAGCGGTAATCAGCGATACAAGCAAGTTTCCTAACTCAAACTCGAGTTATTATATTTTAAGCATATTAGTGGTTTAATTATTGACAATTATTCCACATCTATGATTATTGATTCGCACTTAGTGCAAGTTTGATATGTTTATCGGGTATGAAAGGTTGATCACCTTGATTACCAAAATATTATTCATGGTCATTGTTGACCACTCAGCGATATGGATTCAGTTATTCATTTATTGAAATTTGATTCTCAATCTTTCACAATTTTTATATATTGTTAAAAATTCAGAAAGTTATATTCTTTCCTTCAATTGTGATATATCTTTATTGTATTTAAACTTGCTGAACAAAGTAGTTGCTCACCTTTCCTATATCATGATAATATTTTAGTTAAGCCAGAGTGATCGAAGCAGGATAAAGTCAAAGACAAAGTTAGAGAACAGTTCCATATGAACTTTTAACTTTTACATTTACGTAAAATGATAATGTAAACCTTTTGAATTATTAAAGTATGTATTGACTTAAGGTTGTAGACCTTGGAAAATATTGTAGAATCATTTGAGATGAACAATGTATGTTTATATATTCCACGTAAGTTTATAGAATGTGTAAGAAGATGATGTATCATGACGCACCAGATTCGAGGTTCAAGTGACCCGAATTTGGGGACGCTACACACTTGTATGTCCAGGGGACATATATTATGACTGGTCAAGCACGTTGAGCTTCTGTTGGTGGCAATTAAGATTTTTTCTTAAGTGCTATTATAGGGGAGGGGTAGTCTGTGCAGTCTTACCCGCGTCATGAGCATGATGTAATGGCCAATGTGTGGGGGCATGTTTGGGCATTATTAGGCTCCCTTAACAACAACGTTAACGACTGGTTGGTGGCTTGGATTGGATCAAAAACTCATTCATGAGTTGGGCATGATTTGGGAAAGAACATTGAATGTGGGAAACATGCGGGTTGTGTGTGCGCAATGGCATTCATGTCTTGCACCTTTGGAAGGCGTTGATGACAATGTTAGGAAATCGGTGTGCGAGGTGATACAACATTCAGTGACAACAATGAAGACCAAGGCTTATGGGTTAAAGGCTTGGCAAGGATCGGAGCATGGCATAGCCAGGTGCCAAAATGTTGCATGGGTTCGATGCTAGTCAGTGTTGGACTATGTTAGGAGCAAGATAACATCATGTGTTGGGCTACGCGAGGTGCAAAACAACGTTGGGTGTTGGGCTGCGTGACAATATTGTGTGTTGGGCTATGCACAAGATTGTACTTGATGTGACGCCCCCAAAATAGGTCCAATCCACAACCCATTCTGAGTCGCCAAAATACATGGTACAGAAACAACTACAACTTTATTAAAACAATTGTCGTGCAAAATACGACAATACTTAAACTGTGAGTTTAAATACAAATATTGTCATCTAGACAATATCCACACTCAAATAAGTCCTCATTGCAATTATTGATACATTATTTCACAAAAATGGTGAGGACTACTAAAATAACTTCTAGAACCATCATTCCATACCCCGACTAGTACTCGCTACATTCTCGCCTCCTAAGAAAAATAGAACAAAAAGGAAAAGGGTGAGCTCAACTAGCCCAGTAATGAACATTATGACTAAGATAATACAGAACAAATTATCGTTAGTCTTCAACAGGGAAAAATCTAATAGAATACAATAGACAACAAGTTTTAAATCAATATTCGTAGCAAAAAATAATAATTCATAGAAGAGTTACGTAGAGAATGAAATCTACGATTATCTATGAATTTAAAAGTCCATCATCAACATTTTATCCCTGTAACATCAATCAATATTCATCTTTGCACTACAAGCCAAAGATATTCATCAGTTGGTCATGTTCATCTCAACACTTGTTCATCTTTGCACTACGGGCCAAAGATATTCATCAAGAAATCATTCATCTTTGCACTATAGGCCAAAGATATTCAGTTATATCATCATTTAGGACTGAGGATGATGAAAAATATTTTAAAGGAAACGAATCCAGTGAAACAAAATAACAAATATTCAGGATTCGTATTTCGATTTATCCATGTCCAAAAATACCTTATAAATAATCATAGTGAAGTAAAATTCAAGAATGATCAAAATATGGATACAATCAAAGCTAGTATCCAGAATAGATATTTTGGACAAAAAGAAGAAAATTTCATTTTTCGGCGAATAGTAACTCATGAATAGTAACTCGTGAATAGTAACTCATGAATAGTAACCCCGATATGAAAAGTTCCAAATTTGATAAAAATTTCTAACCAATATTTTGGCATAATGATATTGAAGAAATAATATCATTTTCGAATAAAATAACATTCCTTACCTCGTAAAGACAGTACTTCTAGTTGAACATCGGATATAGGCTATGACTTGAACTTGTACCGTATAGCAACACTCAAAGTATTAAAATACTCACAAGAATATGCTCAATATATTGAGAGAGAAAGAGAGAGAAATCTATAATTTCTGGTGTGATTTTCAATTCTAATCTAAGCACCCTATTTATAGTAAAATGCTTAGAACACCAAAGTAGAAAATTTAATATAATATTAATATATATAATCAAATTTCCTATGCCCACCATCAATAACTCAATTCAGCTAATTTCAACAACCAATGGGGCTCACCAAACATATCAAAAACATTTTTCTAACTATAAATATTTTAAACTTCCAAAAATTAATTATTCTGAAATTTTTGGAACTTCGATAATTCATAATAAATAGCCCTTTTATCAGAAAATTCAAATCTAGCGAGTTTTTATAGGAAATTCAATTCTCTACAACTTTACAGAAGAAAGTTTTTCCAAATTCTAAACAGAAATTGACCGAAATCCACAAACAGACGATTTTACATGCTATAATCAAATTTCGGTCAATTATTGGGGTCCACCGACACACCAAACATGTGTTAATCATTTAATGCCACAAAATACTCTTCCTCCTCATATACTCATATATTCCACATTCATTGCAAAAATATCACCATTATAATAAAATATTATTTTATCAGAAAAGATAAAATATAAATTTTCAACAATTGTCACATTAAAAATTTTCTCCATCTATATCTACATAAAATAAATATTTTCCTGATCATATAAATCAATAATTAATTATTCACAAATAATATTATAGAATCACAATACTAACAACCAGGCAGTTCCCAAGAAAGAGGGAGTTTTCCAATAAGGATCTCTCCTTACTGGCGCGCAATTAGATGACCAAACCTCTCCTTAGACAGAACTTTCTTGACATTGTCAATAATGTTATCTAATAATATTATTCAGATAATATGAATTATTACTCCGATAATAGAAAATTATGTGTCGTGACAATTATTAAAACAACAGTAATATAAAATATCAACGCAGCAATTATTGAATCAATAAAATAAAATACTGAACAGTAATTACTGTAACAATTATTGAGTAATGTCTTCTTACGTAAAAATCAATAATTGGTGCAATACCGTGTGCTACTGTACAACAACGCGTATTACTGTGTTTTAACCACCAGGTATTCCAACAGTATTAACGGTAATAACTACACCGTTATTTATAAACAACTTGTTTTTGTCGTTTTCTTCATCCAATCGCTTTTCGTTATGGGGCCCACACAAGGCTGCGCCGCCGTACGAATATTCCCCGACAACAAGAATATTCCACGACCAAACGAATATTCCCCGACAACAATGAATATTTTATGACCATTTGCTTATTTAAAATATTTGCGCATTTTACCCATAACTAACCACATTAATCAAATCAACCCTTACTATTTCAAAATAATAAATAGAGGAATTAAATTTTATTTATTAATAATTTGGGGTCTTACACTTGACATACTGGGTTAGGCAGCATGCAAGACTGATGCATGTGGAGGCAATCAAAATGGATTGGCGTGCACAGTTAGTTTGGGTTGCGACTTGGGTTGGGTCAAGGAGCAGTTGAGGTACAGTTTAGTGTGTCAGATTACACAAGACAATGGGGCAGCACATCAGGAAGTGGGCAGCAGTTGGGAACAACATGCAAAGTAGTTGTGGACAGTTACCAGTTAGTGGGAAAGATGCTAGACAACAGTTGTGGCAGTTACCAATGGTGGGAAAGCTGTCAAGCAACAGTTGAGGGTTGTTACCAATAATGGGTGAAGTGGCCAGACATCAGTTTGCATGGCTGTGACTCAAAGATGTGTGCTTAAAGACTTGAAGACAAATGTTGGCATGGGCAGCTTTGGGGAACTGCCACCCCTTTATTGGCAGCACCTTATTGGTGCAGAACTCTTGGCAGTTAGGCGTGTCAACTGACCATTAGGGTATAAATAGTCAGTGCATGAAATTAGGTAGGTAGAGAGCAGAGAGAGTGAATGTTTGGTGCATCCTCTGTGGGAAATAAACGAGTTAGGCAAGGTGTCTAGTGTATTGTAAGCTTTTGGGCAAATTCCTAGTTTATTGAGAATGCAATAAAAGGTTGGGTGTTTAACCTGTAAATTCGTGTATTGTCCATTGCTTACATACATACAACTTGTGTTCCAAACCAGTATACATACAGTTGTGATTGTATGTGTGTTGATGGTCTAAATAGTGCGTCGGAGTGTTATGCAGTGTAAGACCCCAACTTTTTATAAATAAAATTAAATTTCCTCTATTTATTATTTTAAAATAGTAAGGGTTGATTTGATTAATGTGATTAGTTATGGGTAAAATGTGCAAATATTTTAATTAAACAAGTGGTTATAAAATATTCATTGTTGTCGGGGAATATTCGTTTGGTCGTGGAATATTCTTACTGTCCGGAAATATTCGTACGACGGCGCAGCCTTGTGTGGGCCCATAACGAAAAACGATTGGATGACAAAAACGACAAGTATAAGTTGTTTATAAATAACGGCGTAGTTGTTACTGTTAATAAACACAGTAATACGCGTTGTTGCACAGTAGCACACGGTATTGCACCAACTATTGATTCTTACGTAAGAAGGCACTACTCAATAATTGTTACAGTAATTATTGTTCAATATTTTATTTTATTGATTCAATAATTGCTACGTTGATATTTTATATTATTGTTGTTTTAATAATTATCACTACACAGTATTTTTCATTATCAGATCTAAAATTCATATTATTTGAATAATATTATTAGATAGCATTATTGGCAATGTTTAGAAAGTTCTGTCTAAGGAGAGGTTTGGTCACCTAATTGCACGCTAGTAAGGAGAAATCCTTATTGAAAAGCCCACTCTTTCCTAGGAACGGCCTGGTTGTCAGTATTGTGATTCTGTAATATTATTTGTGAATAATTAATTATTGATTTATATGATAAGAAAAATATTCATTTTATGTGGATATAGATGGAGAAAATTTTTAAAGTGACAATTGTTGAAAAATTGATATTTTATCTTTTCTGATAAAATAATTTATTTAAACATATTATTATATTATAATAATATAATAATGGTGATATTTTTACAATAAATGTGGGATATATGAATAAATGAGGAGGAAAAGTATTTTTGTTATAAAAAATATTTAAAACATGTTTTTCATGTTTGTGGACCCTAATTTTTTACTGAAACTTGATTATAGCCTGTAAAATCGTCCGTATATGGATTTCGGTCAATTTTTATTTGGAATTTAGAAAAACTTAAACTTACAAAGTTGTAAAAAATTGAATTTCCTATGGAATGGACATAAGATTCAAATTTTTCTGATAAAAGGGCTATTTATTATGAATTATTGAAGTTTCGGAATAATTAATTTTTGAAGTTTTAATTATTTTCTTAAAGAAAAACGTTTTTATTATGTTGGTGGGACCCACTAGTATTGAAAACATGCTGAATTCAGTTTCTTTAGTGTGCGTAGAAAAATTTAAATATATATTAATATTTTATTAAATTTTTTACTTTGGTGTTCTAAGCATTTTCCTATAAATAGGGTGCTTAGGTTAGAATTGAAAATCACACCAGAAACTAAAGTTTTCTCTCTCTATAATATTGAGCATATTTTTATAAGTATTTTGGTACTTTGAGTGTTGCTATACGATGCAAATTTCTTCAGCACTATATCCAGTATTCCAGTCAGAAGTACTGTCTTTTCGAGGTAAGGGATGTTATTTTTTTGATAAATGATATTATTTCTTTCAATATCATTATGCATGTATATTGGAAAAAAATTTCTCGTGAAATTATTATCTTTTAGTGTCGAGATTACTATTCACGTATACTGCACTATTCACGTATACGGTATTATTAACGAATACGGCACTATTCACAGAAAAATTAAATTTTTATTTTTTTTATCCAAGATATCTATTATGAATACTAGCTTTGATTGTATCCATGTTTTGATTTTCATTCTTGAATTTTACTCCACTATGGTTATTTATGAAGTATTTTTGAACTTGGATTGTTTAAAGTACGAATCCTTAATAATTGTTCTTTTGTTTCACTGGATTCGTTTTCTTTAAAATATTTTTCATCATCCTCAGTCCTAAATGATGATATAACTAAATATCTTTAGTCTGTAATGCAAAGATGAATGATTTTTTGATGAATATCTTTGGCCCGTAGTGCAAAGATGAACAGGTGTTTAGATGAACGTGACCAACTGATGAATATCTTTGGCCTGTAGTGCAAAGATGAATATTTGATTCCATATATATATTGATTGATGTTACAGGGATTAAATAATGACGATGAACTTTTAAATTCATATATAGAAGATAGTAGATTTCATTCTCTACTTAACTCTTCTAATGAATTATTATTTTCGCTGTGAATATTGATTTAAAATTTGTTGTCTATTGTATTCTATTAGATTTTTCCATGTTGAGGACTAACGATAATTTGTTCTATATTATCTTAGTCATAATATTCTTTACTGGGCTAGTTGAGCTCACCCTTTTCCTTTTTGTTCTATTTTTCTTCTCAGGAGACTAGAATGTAGCGAGTACTAGTCGGGGTGTGGAATGATGGTTCTAGAAGTTATTTTAGTAGTCCTCACTATTTTGTAGAATAGTATATCAATAATTGTAATGAGGACTTATTTGATTGTGGATATTGTCTAGAAGACAGTATTTGTTTTTAAAATCACAGTTTATGTGTTGTAGTATTTTGCACGACAATTGTATTAATAAAGTTGTAGTTATTTATGTACCATGTTTTGGCGACTCAAAATGGGTGATGTATACCTGTTTTGGGGGCGTCACAGTTGGTATCAAAGCTTAGGGATATGATCTCTGGCGGAGATCGGGGAATAGAACTAGGAGGGGAGAGACGAGTAAATCCTTCGCTAGTGTGTCCTACCTAAGCTTATTTGTTGGTTGGTCAGAATATAGGGATATTATGTGATATGTTAATTTTTTTTGATTAACTCTTGTTTTATGGCAGTGTTTGAGAATGACAACTGAGAATGTTAACGGTGGAGTAAATGAGACCGTGGAGACACCTTTACTCACCATTGAAGAGAACGTGCAACAGGCCGGTAATGTTCCTCCTGTAAACAATATCACTGAGCAGACGATGAATGATGAGATGTTTAGAAGCTTTTTGCGGTTCATGCAAAACCAGACGAAGGAGACTCCTGTTCAAAATACAGGTAGAAACAATGGCAACGCAAAGCTGGTCACAGCCAAGCAGTTCAAAGAGTTGGGACCACCAGAATTATAGGGAAAGCCAGATCCGATTAAGGCAGAAACGTGGGTCAAGCAAATTACCAAGATATTCGATGTCTTGGGATGCACGGAAGAACAGAAGGTTCCATTCGCCACCTTTATGTTCTGTAATGAGGCAGATTACTGGTGGAAATTTGTGAAGCGTACCCATCCAGCCGCACTCAGCATGTCTTGGGAGACATTTCAAAAACTGTTCAATAACAAGTACTTTCCTGAAAGTGTTCGTCATATGAAGGAGGTGGAGTTTATTATACTGGAATAGAACAACATGACGGTGTCCCAGCACGAGGCGAAGTTCACGGAGTTATCCAGGTTTGCACCTCATTTGATGGAGAATGAGGAACGTATGACGTGAATGTTTCTGAGAGGTTTGAAACCCGACATACGTCAGTATCTCATTTCTCATAAATTTTCTCTATATTCAGATGTTGTCAACAGGGCTCAATTATTAGAGCGAGATAATGAGTACGTTCAACCGAGGGACCACAACCAGGGTCATACCGGTGACAGCAGTCATCGGAGCAACGATAACCAGCGGGGAAAGAAAAATACGGACAAAAGCGATAACCACTCTGGTGGTAATCATGACCATGATAATAAAAGAAGCGAGTCGGGAGGAGATTTTAAAAAGAGAAGGTACAACAACGACAATGTGAAGACGTCAGCACCAGCATCAACTGGTTCTAAGGGAGGAGAACGACCACCGATCGTATGCTATAAATGCGGGAAAGAGGGACATATCAGCCCAAACTGCCCACAACAGTTCAAGGTATGTTATAATTGTAGAAAGGAAGGACATATCGCTCGAGATTGTACTGTAGCAAAATCAAGTCCAGCGGGGATGGTGACTCAAAAGGCTGTCCCAAAAAAGTCAAAGTCAAAAGTTCCTGGAAGAGCGTTTATTGTGACTGGTCAAAATGCAAGGAACCAAAACGAGGTGATCATGGGTAAGCTAATCATAAATTCTTGCAAAGTTTATACATTACTAGATACCGGTTCTACCCATTCATTTATCTCTCCTGCTTGTGCTCAACGTTTAAACTTGACTCCGGAGAAATTAGACTTAGGCCGATCTGTGGAGACTCCATTAAGAGAAACTTTCATTACATCTATTGTTTATAAATCTTGTTTGATTCAAGTTGGCACCATCACATTACCTGTTGATCTTATCTCTTTAAAGATACTTGCTTTTGATGTGATTTTAGGGATTGATTGGTTAACTACTCATCATGCCAAAATTGATTGTTTTCGTAAGTTTGTTAGTTTTCATATTCATAACCAACCTGTTATGCGAATTCAAGCAACTAAACTACTAAAATCAATCACTGTCATATCAAGCCATAAAGCCATTCTTTTATTGAAAAACGGATGTCAAGCTTTCTTAGCCCATGTCATAGATTTGAACAAAAACACATCAAATTTGAATAATATTTCTGTTATTAGTGAATTTCCTGACGTATTTCCTGAAGAACTTTCCGGTCTACCTCCAGAACGTGAAGTTGAATTTTTTATTGATCTTGAACCTGGTACGAAGCCCATTTCTAAAACCCCATATCGAATGGCTCCTATTGAACTTTAGGAGTTAAAGGTCCAACTACAGGAGTTGTTGGACATCGGTTTCATTCGTCCTAGTACATCTCCTTGGGGTGCTCCTGTTTTATTTGTCAAGAAGAAAGACGGGAGTATGCGACTTTGTATTGACTATCGAGAATTGAACCATGTCACCATCAAGAATAGGTATCTGTTACCTCGTATTGATGACCTGTTTGACCAGTTGCAAGGAGCACAATTCTTTTCAAAAATCGACCTTCGTTCTGGATATCATTAGCTGAAGATTAGAACTAAGGATATTCCGAAGACTGCCTTCAGAACTCGGTACGGGCATTATGAATTCTTAGTCATGTCTTTTGGATCGACTAATGCTCCTACGGTTTTCATGGATATGATGAACCGAGTATTCAAGGAATATTTGGATCAGTTCATTGTTGTCTTTATTGATGACATCCTCATATATTCTAAAAGTCGTGAAGATCATGAGCACCATTTGAAGCTGGTACTCCAAAGGCTTCGTGAAAACGAGCTATCTGCCAAGTTGAAGAAATGTGAGTTCTGGCTTGAGGAAGTAGCATTCCTTGGGCACGTGGTGTCAAAACACGGAGTATCTGTTGACCCAACGAAGATTGAAGCAATACAAACATGGGAGCAACCGAAGTCGATGACCGAAGTACGTAGCTTTCTGGACTTAACTGGTTAATATTAGAGATTCGTAGAAGGATTTTCTCGAATCGCTACTCCGTTAACTCAACTGACTCGAAAAGATACAAAATTCATATGGAGCGAGGAATGCGAGAAGAGTTTCCAAGAGCTTAAGAGGAGACTTATTTCGGCACCTGTTTTGACAATACCATCTGGTTCGGATGGATTTGTTATCTACAGCGATGCTTCAGGCAAAGGGTTAGGATGTGTTCTCATGCAACATGGGAAGGTCATAGCCTAAGCCTCTCGATAACTTAAAGAATATGAGAGGAATTATCCTACTCATAATCTAGAGTTTGTAGCAGTCATTTTCGCGTTGAAAATCTGGAGGCACTATCTATATGGGGAAAAAGTGGAGATATATTCAGACCATAAAAGCCTCAAATATTTCTTCACCCAAAAGGAACTCAACATGCGGCAACGACGTTGGCTCGAGCTGTTGAAAGATTATGACCATACCATTCAATACCATCTTGGAAAAGCGAACGTGGTAGCTGACGCGTTGAGTAGAAGATCATATGCGGGAACGAGTGCGATGTTGTCAACACAAAGGCCCATTTTGTGTGATTTACAAAAGATGAAGATAGAATTCAAGACTCCAGGGACCCATGCGATGATGTCAAGTATACGCATAGAACCAACTTTATTCGATAAAGTTAAAGTTGCTCAAGCCACAGACCCGGAGCTGATGCGTATGAAGAAGAAAGTGCAAGAAGGTGCTATTCTAGAAGCAAGAATCGATGAAGAAAGAATACTTCGAGTCAAGTCCAGAATCTGCGTTCCTAACGATTCTGACTTGAAACATAGAATCATGATGGAGGCACACAACACAACGTTTGTAATTCACCCTGGAAGTACCAAAATGTATCGTGATCTTCGATATACATTTTGGTGGAACAATATGAAGAGAGAGATCGCGAAGTTTATCTCGAGGTGTTTAACTTGTCAACGGGTAAAGGCGGAGCATCAAGTGCCGAAGGGTCCATTGCAACCATTTGAGATTTCAAAATGGAAGTGGGAACACGTTACCATGGATTTCGTTACGGGTCTTCCCAAGGTTTCTCAAGGCATAGATGTGATTCGGGTTATTGTTGATAGATTAACTAAGTCTGCTCATTTCTTACCGATACGAGAGACTTATTCCCTTGAACGTCTTGCTCGTATGTATGTAAATGAGATTGTGAGGTTGCATGGCATGCCAGTATCCATTGTTTCGGATCGTGACCCAAGATTCACTTCACGATTTTGGGTTAGCTTGCAGAAAGCTATGGCCACGGAATTACGATTCAGTTCGGCATACCATCCTCAGACGGACGAGCAATCAGAGAGGACTATTCAAACTCTTGAAGATCTATTAAGACTCTGTATCCTAGACTTCAAAGGGAGTTGGGATAAGTATTTACCACTGGTGAAATTCTCTTACAACAACAGTTATCAGGCAAGTATAGGTGTGGCTCCATTCGAAGCATTGTAGGGACGAAAGTGTCGCTCTCCAGTATGTTGGGATGAGGTGGGGGAAGCAACATTGTTGGGACCAGAATTGGTACGTATGACTACAGAAAAGATCCAAATCATTCGACAACGTATACAAACGGCACAGGATCGACAAAAGAGTTATGCGGATCTTCATCGAAAGGACGTGGAATTTAATATTGGGGATCATGTATTGTTGCGTGTTGCTCCATGGAAGAGAGTTACAAGATTTAGGAAGAGAGAAAAGCTCAATCCACGATTTATTGGTCCATTTCAAATTCTTGACCGAGTAGGAAATGTGGCCTACAGACTCGTGTTACCTCCAAGCATGTCTCGTGTTCATAATGTTTTTCACATATCTGTGCTTCGTAAATATGTGAAAGACCCAAACCACATTATTGAGTTAGAACCAGACGAGATAGCCGAAGACTTAACGTACGAGGAGGTACCTGTTAAGATCTTGGCTAGGAAAGAGCATGTCCTACGCACAAAGGTCACACCACAAGTCAAAGTTTTGTGGAGGAACCATGCTATTGAAGAAATGACCTGGGAGTTGGAAACGGAAATGAAAGCGAGGTACCCTCACCTTTTTGAAACACTAGGTACGTACGTCAATTTTAAGGACGAAATTTCATAAGGAGATGAGGTTTTAAGACCCCAACTTTTTATAAATGAAATTGAATTTTCTCTATTTATTATTTTGAAATAGTAAGGATTGATTTAATTAATGTGATTAGTTATGGGTAAAATGCGCAAATATTTTAATTAAGCAAGTGGTTATAAAATATTTATTGTTATCGGGGAATATTCGTTTGGTCGTGGAATATTCTTACTGTTGGGGAATATTCGTATGACGGCGCAGCCTTGTGTGGGCCCTATAACGGAAAGTGATTGGATGACAAAAACGACAAGTATAAGTTGTTTATAAATAACGGCGTAGTTGTTACCGTTAATACTGTTGGAATACCCGATGGTTAAAACACAGTAATCACTACTATAAAACAGTAAATAGACAACGTGAAAAAAATATTGTGATTTCAGTCAGAAAAACGTCGTGGTTAAGGGTGTTGTCTATTTGACACCCTTACACAATATTTTTAAAACGTTGTAGTTAAGCACAATACACAACGTTTTTTAGAAAAAAAATGTTGTAGATTTGTTTTTCAAAAATTAACATATGCTTAAAAACGTTGTAAAAGGTATGATTTCACAACGTTTTTTGGATAAAAATATCGGTGTTTAGTATATCAGACAACGTTTAGGCACATTTACACAACTTTTTTAAAATGTTGTAGATTAAAAAAAAAGGGTTGTGATTCACCTATATTACCAATGCACTTGCAATATGCTAATGCCATGAAATTTATATCTGCTCCGTATATTAAGAACAATGAATACCATGAAGTACATTTACATACTAGCGTAGTGCTCATATTGACAATGTCCAAACTACATAGTATTCAGCCTCTAATACGGTGGACCTCAAGGTACCTAGCTGAGTAATACCTTCTACATGTCAGTAAGCCTTTTTTTCAATAATTTCACAATACACCAAAATTCACTGCAATAGTCAGAAGATAACATGAGCCTATACATCCAACTACCCAAGAAATTCTCACACAATCCTGTGCTCTATATATAAATTCAGCACCTGCAAGAGTTTTGAGTAAAAACATGTTACCTACTGAGAAAAAAGACAGAAACTGACTGAAATGCTTAAAGTTTCAATCTTTATTCAATAATCCTTGAAATTTTGAATCAAATGATAAGCTTGTGAATGTGAAAAGAATAAACCACAATGAACAAGGAAAACAAACCAGAAGACCCAATATATGCTCCAACTTCTAAACCAGTATAAAATATCACTACAGTGTATAAGAATCATAAACTATAGACTTCAAATAAAAATACAACTGACCTCATCATCACTGTCATAGAGACATCATCTCAACAAAATAAAAATGCGAGGCTGCATGGGAGAAATGGACAAAGTCAACACGAAATATATTTATTTTCTCACCATTTATACTACTAATTGAAGTTAAAAATGACATTTTTTTGATTGGGAAATCGCATTAGTAATACTAAAACTGCCATTATTGAATTCAAACTACCCGTGGTCAATCTTTTCTTCTGGCCACCAGAGATGCCTCTTTTCATTGCGTCTCCAACCAGTACGTCAGCGCGTATGTCAAGACCAAGAATCTGCAAAGACATGTGAACAATGGCAATATCTTACAGACTGGAACTCACAACTAGAACTCAAAGGTTATCAATGGATAATGCATTGTCAAAATAAGAAATTAAGCTCGAGATCAGCTGAAAAGAATTACTTTTAAAATGTGATCAGTCTAAAGAGTTTCCTTTTGTCCTTCAACAGAAATTGCCTCAAACTTCTCCTAAATTAGTCAAGTAAAAATTATACGTAAACTAAATAAGACATCAGTAAATAAGTACTAAAAATAAATAAATCATGACTAGAAATCTGAAAGGTAAATATAGACAAAGTTAACAGAAATTTAAATGATATATTATTGGTAATTAATGAAGAATCCAAACCTTCATGATCCTCTTTTCTTCACCATATTTATGAGCATCTAACTCAGCTTGTCTCTTCTCAGCTGCATGAATGGCTTGTAAGAAATCATTAAGGACCTATTGTCCATCCTTGGTTATGTAAAAGCCATTTGAATCTTTAGCTGCCCCGTCCAAATCCTTCAGTTTCAAGAACTCATAAATTAAGTCGTAAACAGTAGGCACTCATTTTTCAGTCAAGCATGAAAACTTAAATACACATGCACACAATATAGCATAAGTTCCTTCTACAAAACAACTTTTACTTCCTTTAACAACTTTTACAAAACCATACAAGAGTCTTAATTTACTAAATAAATGCGGTAAACAAAGGCATATTGGATATCTGATGAAAATTAAGTGACTATTCAGCAATTTCAAAGTGATGAGTGCAGCATATAAAATTCTAGAAATATTGGAACTCAGTGACTACAAGAGGAAATAGGTAAAAGAGCTTTTGAAGATGAGGAACTTCAGTTTATCACAAGCTTGATGACATCAAGAGAAAGCAGTGGGCAAAAAGAAGCATGAATGTTGTGCAGTCGTGCAACCAATTTAAGTGAGCAATGTAGAGTCAAATAACATTGTATCTCCAAAGAAACACTGAAAAAACAAAATGCAACTATTCAGACATTGCTTTAAATTAAGATATGGAGTAAAGTGAATATTATCTGAACTCCTCATCATATCGCTTGTTGTAGTATAACTGCAGAGCACTCTTTCGTTTTTGTAGAAGTAACCACTTTTTGTCCAAGTCCAGTATGACCCAAAGTTACTGCAACAAAACAAACATTCAATAACAACAAAAGATAAGTAAAAACCTGGACACCAACAAATTGGCCACTTGTACTGACCTGTACAAAAGCCAATCAAATTTCTAATAACAACAAAAGATAAATAAAGACCAAATAACAATCACACAAGTTTGTAATTCAAAGCTCACCAAGAAGAAAAGAAAAATAGGACAATCGCCAGAACGAGAAAAATAGGACAGCCCCTTTGTTCAAAGGAAAAACAGAACGAGAGAGTCTTAGCATGAATAACTGTTTCGGCATTTCTATGATATTTGCAGCACAAGAAAAACACAAAGAATATACTAAGCCATTCTTTATAAATAAAGCAATGTGTGCTGAAAATTTATTTCAAGATTTTTCAAGATTGCACTGCTCTAAATCTTTAAACATATTCAATTAACCCTCAAGAGCCCAATACGAACTCCATGTGGACATGAGCTTCTAGGTAATCCTCAAAACAGACTACGTTCTTTCAAACTTTGGAAAATTAATGTAAATAGCATTAGAATGGGGTCTTGGATGCCTAACTAACCTTTAGGATCATGTAAGACCAGTTTAGGTAACAAAAGGAAGCATAAATAGATCGAGCTAATAAGGCAGCAGGAATTCAATACTCTGGAAGTGGACGAAATAAAACTACCAATCTAGCATCAACAAATCTTAGTACAAAGAAACAAAAAATGTAACATCCCCAAAACAAGTCCATTCCATCCAACCTATTTTGAGTCGCCAAATACATGGTACAGAAAACACTACAACTTTATTACAACAATTGTCGTGCAAAATACAACAACACATATACTGTAAGTTTGGATACAAATATATACCAAATGTGACTCATGTCCCAACCGTGGACAGCACCTCACAATGACACCTTACATAAAGGTATAGTCAAAAACTGTTTTAGAAATTAAAATCTTTAGGAAGTGCTCAAGGAAACCTTCGTACATGTGAGGCCATGCATCTAGGTTATGATAGATATCATATGGCCACAGAATTATCCTTGGTTGAACAATAGACCCCAAAGAAAAACGAGAAGTTTACTATCATATTCTTCCCAATGGTGAGTCTTCTCTTGACATATCATTATCTCCACTGTCTTTAATTAAAAATTATACTTCAAACAAACATCAAGATTATATAGGTAGTGCTCGTAAATATACTCAGCAAGTGGATGAGCACAATCATGTCTTATGATGACACGAGGTTGTATGTCATTAGACATCTGGTATGATAGTGGCAAAACACCCTTCCAACGTTGGGTTCGCTTCACCCTAGATGATTCACCAAATATAACTACTAAATGATGACCACCGTTCTATTCCCCTGTTACCCCCGCTCGACCCAACTACACTCTTATTACTTGAAAAAAATTATAAAACAGAAGTGTGAGCACAACTAGCCCAGTAAAGAATATCATGACTAAAGATAAATAAATTATCAATAGTCTTCATCAGTAATAAATCAGAGATTTAGAACATATGGTAGATGATAAAAATTTCAACCATAGTTGCAGCGGAATGAGCAATCCATTAGAAGAGTCAAATAGACCATAAAGTCTATTATCTTCTCCATGTTAAAAGTCCACCAACAATGTTTTATCCCTGTAACATCAATCAACAATTCATGTCCACAATCACGTGTATAACTCATAATCGTAATTGTAGTTCTAGATTCTTTTTCTCATCCAGGACAAAGATAATTTTCATCACCTGAAACATTAAAGATCATGGTTATACCAAATCACAGTTCATGTTCATAATCATACTAATAAATTCAACTTTGCACTACGGCCCAAAGATATTCATCAACAAGTCATCTTTGCACTACAGGCCAAAGATATTCAACAACGGGTCATCTTTGCATTACGAGCCAAAGATATTCATCAACAACTCATCTTTGCACTACAGGCCAAAGATATTCAACAACAAGTCATCTTCGCATTACGAGCCAAAGATATTCATCAATAATTCATATTTGCACTACGGGCCAAAGATATTCGTCAACAAACCATCTTTGCACTACAGGCCAAAGATATTCATATCTCAAATAAATATATATAATCATTTCAGAATTTATATAAACAATAATTATAACCATGTTAATCAATTCATCTTTACACTAAAGCTAAAGATATTCAATTATAAATTCAATGGTCCTGATCATACCAGTTAACAACTCATCTTTGCACTACAGGCCAAAGATATTCTTCAGTCACGATCATACCAATAATTTACCCATTTTTACACTCAAGTGAAAGAGAAATTCAACATCAGGGTTATAAAAATGTTATATATGATAATAAAAAATAATATGATCAAAATATAAATTTAATTTCAAGAGTAATATTCATAAATTAACTATAATTTGGTCAGAAAAAGAAACCAATTTTATCGTGAATAGTACCCGTGAATAGGAACTCGTGAATAGTAACTCATGAATAGTACTTCGTATTCATACATTGTACCGTATACGTAAATAGTATCATATACATGAATAGTGCCGTATACGTGAATAGTAATCCCGACTCAGAAAGATAAAAACTCCACAATAAAATCTATACCAATATTTCAGTATAATGATATTGAAATAATAACATCATTATGAAGAATATAGCATCCCTTACTATCCCTTACTATCCCTTACAATCCCTTACCTCAAAAGAGCAGCACTTCTGACTGGATATCGGATATGACGTTGAAGAAAACTTGCACTGATGAATGGCAACTCACCAAGTATCTAAATACTCATAAAATACACTCGATAATCTAGAGAGAAAAAGAGAGAAAACTTATGAATTCTGGTGTGATTTTCAATTCTAACTTAGCCCTCTATTTATAGGAAAATGTTAGCACGCCGAAGTAGACTTAAACCTGCAACCTGATGGCTTTACCTGCTACTATTCCCACCCACCACATTTGAATAAAAATCTCAGCACATTTCTTCACCAACCAAGAGTGGGGCCCACCAATTCTAGAATTTTTCACCAAAATGATTAACTCCGAAAATTCAATAATTTCTGAACCAGACATCTCGTAAAATTCATAACAAATCATACGTTCATTTTTAACGGTTCAAAATGTGTGGACGTATACTCAACTTATATATGTTTAACATATCCAAATATTACCACGATCCAACGGTCGGATTAAAAATTATAACCCTAGCAAAATATCTCAAAAACCCTAATTTGATTTTCAATACCTCCGTTCCGACAAAAATACAGATAAAACACCTCAACATTAACTCCTTCATTTTTAACCACAAAAATATATCCCTCATTTATATCCACATAAAATAAATATTTTCTTATCATATGAATCAATAATTAATTATTCACCAATAATATTATAGAATCACATTCATGACAACCAGGCCGTTCCCAGAAAAGAGGGAGCTTTCCAATAAGAATTTCTCCTTACTGGCGCGCAATTAGGTGACCAAACCTCTCCTTAGACAGAACTTTCTAGACATTGCCAATAATGTTATCTAATAATATTATTCAAATAATATGAATTATTGATCTGATAATAGGAAATACTATGCAGTGACAATTACTGAACAACAATAATATAAAATTTTAACGTAGCAATTATTGAATCAATAAAATAAAATATTAAACAATAATTACTGTAACAATTATTGAGTAGTGCCTTCTTACGTAAGAATCAATAATTTCAAAAATACTGTGCAATACCGTGTGCTACTATGCAATAACGCGTATTACTGTATTTTAACCACCGGATATTCCAACAGTGTTAACGGTAACAACTACGCCGTTATTTGTAAAAACTCAAATTTGTCGTTTTCTTCATCCGACAGTTATTCTGTTATGGGGCCCACAAATGGTTGCGCCGTCGTACGAATATTCCCCGACAGAAAGAATATTCCATGACCAAACAAATATTTCCCGACAACAATGAATATTTTATAACCACTTGTGTATTTTGAAAAAAAAATTAATATATCACCCTTAACTTTAACATTTATCAATTTAACCATTTACTGAATAGTAATTATAAGAAAAATTGAATACTTTTATTTCATAAAATTCGGGGTCTTACAATCTCCTCTCCTAATGAAATTTCGTCCCCGAAATTTACGTACCTGGTATTACAAAGAGTTGAGAATACCTTGCTTTCATTTCAGATTCCATCTTTCCTGTCATCATGATTTCTCCATTGCTCATCTCCTGTATTTTATATATCATTCTAAAATACAGCTTCAAAACAAGGGTTAATTGAATAAATTAACATATCACATAATATCTCAATATTATGACTGACCAACAATTAAGCTTAGGCAGGACACACTAGCGAAGGATTTACTCAACTCTCCCTTCCTAGTTCTATTCCCCGATCTCCGCCAGAGATCATATCCCTAAGCTCTGATACCAAAATGTAACGTCCCCAAAACAGGTCCATTCCATCCAACCTATTTTGAGTCGCCAAATACATAGTACAGAAAACACTACAACTTTATTACAACAATTGTCGTGCAAAATACAGCAACACAAATGCTGTAAGTTTGGATACAAATATATACCAAATGTGACTCATGTCCCAACCGTGGACAGTACCACACAATGACACCTTACATAAAGGTATAATCAAAAACTGTTTTAGAAATTAAAATCTTTGGAAAGTGCTCAAGGAAACCTTCGTACATGGAAGGCCATGCATCTAGGTTATGATAGATATCATATGGCCACAGAATTATCCTTGGTTGACCCAATAGACCCCAAAGAAAAACGAGAAGTTTACTATCATATTCTTCCCAATGGTGAGTCTTCTCTTGACATATCATTATCTCCACTGTCTTTAATTGAAAATTATACTTCAAACAAACACCAAGATTATATAGGTAGTGCTCGTAAATATACTCAGCAAGTGGATGAGCACAATCATGTCTTATGATGACACGAGGTTGTACGTCATTAGACATCTGGTATAATAGAGGCAAAACACCCTTCCAACGTTGGGTTCGCTTCACCCTAGATGATTCACCAAATATAACTACTAAATGATGACCACCGTTCTATTCCCCTGTTACTCCCGCTCGACCCAGCTACACTCTTATTACCTGAAAGGAATTGTAAAACAGAAGTGTGAGCACAACTAGCCCAGTAAAAAATATCATGACTAAAGATAAATAAATTATCAATAGTCTTCATCAGTAATAAATCAAAGATTTAGAACATATGGTAGATAATAAAAATTTCAACCATAGTTGCAGCGGAACGAGCAATCCATTAGAAGAGTCAAATAGACCATAAAGTCTATTATCTTCTCCATGTTAAAGTCCACCAACAATGTTTTATCCCTGTAACATCAATCAACAATTAATCACGTGTATAACTCATAATCGTAATTGTAGTTCTAGATTCTTTTTCTCACACAGGACAAAGATAATTTTCATCACCTGAAACATCAAAGATCATGGTTATACCAAATCACAGTTTATGTTCATAATCATACTAATAAATTCATCTTTGCACTACGGCCCAAAGATATTCATCAACAAGTCATCTTTGCACTACAGGCCAAAGATATTCAACAACGGATCATCTTTGCATTACGAGCCAAAGATATTCATCAACAACTCATCTTTGCACTACAGGCCAAAGATATTCAACAACAAGTCATCTTCGCATTACGAGCCAAAGATATTCATCAATAATTCATATTTGCACTACGGGCCAAAGATATTCGTCAACAGACCATCTTTGCACTACAGGCCAAAAATATTCATATCTCAAATAAATATATAATCATTTCAGAATTTATATAAACAATAATTATAATCATGTTAATCAATTCATCTTTACACTTAAGCTAAAGATATTCAATTATAAATTCAATGGTCCTGATCATACCAGTTAACAACTCATCTTTGCACTACAGGCCAAAGATATTCCTCAGTCACGATCATACCAATAATTTACCCATCTTTACACTCAAGTGAAAGAAAAATTTAACATCAGGGTTATAAAAATGTTATATATGATAATAAAAAATAATATGATTAAAATATAGATTTAATTTCAAGAGTAATATTTATAAATCAACTATAATTTGGTCAGAACAAGAAACCAATTTTGTCGTGAATAGTACTCATGAATAGTAACTCGTGAATAGTAACTCATGAATAGTAACTCATGAATAGTACTTCGTATTCGTACATAGTACCGTATACGTAAATAGTGTCATATACGTAAATAGTGTCATATACATGAATAGTGCCGTATACGTGAATAGTGTCGTATACGTGAATAGTAATCCCGACTCAGAAAGATAAAAAATCCACAATAAAATCTATACCAATATTTCAGTATAATGATATTGAAATAATAACATCATTATGAAGAATATAGCATCCCTTACTATCTCTTACTATCCCTTACAATCCTCTACCTCAAAAGAGCAGCACTTCTGACTGGATATCGGATATGACGTTGAAGGAAACTTGCACTGATGAATAGCAACTCACCAAGTATCTAAATACTCACAAAATACACTCGATAATCTAGAGAGAAAAAGAGAGAAAACTTATGAATTCTGGTGTGATTTTCAATTCTAACTTAGCCCTCTATTTATAGGAAAATGTTAGCACGCCGAAACAGACTTAAACCTGCAACCTGATGGCTTTACCTGCTACTATTTCCACCCACCACATTTGAATAAAAATCTCAGCATATTTCTTCACCAACCAAGAGTGGGGCCCACCAATTCTAGAATTTTCCACCAAAATGATTAACTCTGAAAATTCAACAATTTTTGAACCAGACATCTCGTAAAATTCATAACAAATCATACGTTCATTTTTAACGGTTCAAAATTTGTGGACATATACTCAACTTATATATGTATAACATATCCAAATATTACCACGATCCAACGGTCGGATTAAAAATTATAACCCTTACAAAATATCTCAAAAACCCTAATTCGATTTTCAATACCTCCGTTCCGACAAAAATACAGATAAAACACCTCAACATTAACTCCTTCATTTTTAACCACAAAAATATATCCCTCATTTATATCCACATAAAATAAATATTTTCTTATCATATGAATCAATAATTAATCATTCACAAATAATATTACAGAATCACATTTATGACAACCAAGCCATTCCCAGGAAAGAGGGGGCTTTCCAATAAGAATTTCTCCTTACTGGCGCGCAATTAGGTGACCAAACCTCTCCTTAGACAGAACTTTCTAGACATTGCCAATAATGTTATCTAATAATATTATTCAAATAATATGAATTATTGATCTGATAATGGGAAATACTGTGCAGTGACAATTATTGAACAACAATAATATAAAATTTCAACGTAGCAATTATTGAATCAATAAAATAAAATATTGAACAGTAATTACTGTAACAATTATTGAGTAGTGCCTTCTTACGTAAGAATCAATAATTTTAAAAATACTGTGCAATAACGTGTGCTACTGTGCAATAACACGTATTACTGTATTTTAACCACCGGGTATTCCAACAGTATTTAACGGTAACAACTACGTCGTTATTTGTAAAAACTCAAATTTGTCGTTTTCTTCATCTGACAGTTATTCTGTTATGGGACCCACAAATAGTTGCGTCGTCGTACGAATATTTCCCGACAGAAAGAATATTCCACGACCAAACGAATATTCCCCGACAACAATGAATATTTTATAACCACTTGTGTATTTTGAAAAAAAAAATCATATATCACCCTTAACTTTAACATTTATCAATTTAACCATTTACTGAATAGTAATTATAAGAAAAATTGAATACTTTTATTTCATAAAATTCGGGGTCTTACAAAAAAGGCATACTTTAAATGTCATTTTAGTTCAATTGGCACTAATTTCAAGCTTAACTAGGACCCTAAATTCCAGGCATTTAGAAACTACATTTTCCCAAGCCAGTAAGACTTTCTCAGTGGTTGATAGTTTTGCAAGGTTTCAGTTTTGTTTCTAAGAATTTCAAGAGTTAACATAATGCAGATTTTAAGCTCAATCAAGTATTTATGTTTAATATAACAAACACAGATTCATATAATGACGAATAACAAAATAGAAATTGAAATTGAACAGAATCGCCACGTACAAAGAAATGATCTGATTAACAAAGAGCTTGTAAGACCCCAATTTTTTATAAATAAAGATGAATTTTCTATAAATATCATTTTTGAATATTATGAAGTTAATTTGATATAATGTTATAGTTGTGGGTAATATTTATAAATTTTGCAAAGTAAGCAAGTTGTTATAAAATATTCGTTTGGTCGGAGAATATTCTTTTTGTCGGGGAATATTCGTACGACGGCACAATCATTGGTGGACCCCACAACGGAATTATTGTCGGATTGAGAAAACGACAAAATTATCTTTCTATAAAAATAACAGCTGAGGTATTACGTTAAAACCGTTAAAACTGTTGAACTACTCGGTAGTAAAAGTACAGTAATACGCGTGGTTGCATAGTAGCACACGGTATTGATTATTGATGCTTACGTGAGAAGTCACTCAGCTATACTCAATTATTGCTGCATCATATCTCTTAAATTATTGTCATAGTATCATCTGTATAATATGTTATATTATTGAGACGTTGTGGTAAGTTTGGTTATTTTATTGGGGGCCATATGTCATCATCTAAGAGTCTCTTCGTCAATAGTAATTACCGTCGTCAATAGTAATTACCGTCGTCAATAGTATTTACCTTGGTCAATAGTAATTACCTTCGTCAATAGTATTTACCTTGGTCAATAGTAATTACTTTCGTCAATAGTAGTTGTCCCTTCAATATTACCAAGAGTCATTTGACCCTTCGTTAAGACCAAGAGTCATTTGACCCTTCGTTAAGACCAAGAGCCACCCTCAGTTTTTCTATAAATAGAGGCCTAGGGCTTCATTATTTTTCACGAATTCATTCAAGCTATAGAGAGAGAAAGTATAGAGAGAATAAGAGAGAGAGAATAAAAGTATTCTGCTACATCACTTTTCCAATATCCAGTTCTTTTAAGGTAGGGAATATTATTTCTTTTATATTCATGAAGAGAACTTCTATTATTCCATTTGTTATTATTCTGTTGGAATAACCAGTATACGCGGTCTACCCTATACTTGGTGACATTCTTCTATTATTCTGTTGGAACATCCTGTCTGTGTGTTTTACACCGGACCTGGTTCCGTTTATTATTCTGTTGGAACATCCTGTCTGTGTGTTTTACACCGGACCTGGTTCCGTTTTATTATTATTCTGTTGGAATATCCTGTCTGTGTGTTTTACACCGGACCTGGTTCCATTATTTATTATTCTGTCGGAATATCCTGTCTGTGCGTTTACGCCGGACCTGGTTCCATTATTTATTATTCTATTGGAATAACCTGTCTGTGCGGTCTATCGCATGCATGGTGATTTCTTTTGTTATTCCATTCTTTATTGTACTCAGTTGGTTAAGTTTTGACTTCTCTACTCCATGAAATTTGTGGAATATCCTTGATAGTTGCGTTTCATCCAGTATCTTTTCAAGAAGATATTCTTCTAAGCATTCTTGAATTTTACTCCACAATGCAGTATCATGTTGACAATTTAGACGTTGTTAATTCTTGGATAAATTAATTCTTGAACTTGTTTTATTGAATTCTTATATCATTGTCATCATCCTCATGTTTATAAAATGTTGAAAGTCATCTGTGGCCTGTAGTGCATAGATGGACTTGGTATGATTATGACCAGGGATTATTCGGTATAATCATGACCGTAATGTTACAAATGATGTGGTAAAAGTCCTCATTGGCCCGTAGTGCATTGATGGACAGTTGTTGGCATGATCATGACCATTAATGAGTATACGAATATCCTTGGCCGTAGTGCAGGGGTGATTCGATGATGTGGATTATTTTATTAAGCTGAGTCTCAGCGATCGCAGTGTTGGAAAATCTTTTAAATCATAAAAGATAGTAGAGTTTATTTTCTACTTGACTCTTTAATGGATTGCTTGTTCCGCTACAGTTAAACTTGATGTCTATTATATTTTATCAGTTTAACATTGTTGAAGGCTAACGATAATTTATTCTGCATTATCTTAGTCATAATATTTCTTACTGGGCTAGTTGAGCTCACCCTTTCTTTCACTGTTCTCTTCAGGAAATGAGAACGTAGCTGGGACAAGTCGGGGTACTGAGTGATGGTCCGAATGACAGTATTAGTTAGTAGTCCTCACTATTCTATGTAATGGTGTGTTAATAAATGTAATGAGGACTCCTTTTGAGTATGAATACTCTCTAGAAGATAATATTTGTATTCAAACTCACAGTTTATGTTTTGTCGTATTGTACACGACAGATGTATTAATCAGTTGTATTTGTATTCTGTACTATGTATCTGACGACCCAAGATGGGTGATGTATACCTAATTTTGGGGGCGTCACAGTTGGTATCAGAGCTTAGGGATATGATCCCTGGCTAAGATGTGAGAATAGAACTAGGAGGGGAGAGACGGGGAATTCCTTCGCTAGTATGACATACCTAAGTTTATTTGCATGGTATTTAATTGGTCGGTCATAATATAAGGATAATATATGACATATCAATTAATTTTTATTTTGTGGCAGTATCTGAAAATGGCATCTGAGAACGTTGAGAATAGCAATGGAGCACAGACGACTGTTGATTCACCACATATCAATAATCAGGATAATGTGCATCAGAAAGGTGTCAATCCTCATGCAAACAACAACACTGACCAAATGATGAATGATCAAATGTTCAGAGGCTTTATGCAATTCATGCAACAACAGGTGAAAGCGGCTCCTGTCCACAACGTAGGTGGAAATACTGGAAACTCTCAGGCGGTCACCGCTAAACAGTTTAAGGAGCTGGGACCACCGGAGTTTAAGGGAGAACCCAAACCACTTGTAGCTGAAACATGGATAAAGCAGATCACCAAGATATTTGATGTCTTGGGTTGCTCCGAGGAGCAAAAGGTTCCCTTTGCCGCCTTTATGTTGCGAGGAGAGGCAGATTACTGGTGGGAATCGATAAAGCGTACTCAACCTGCCGCACTGAAGATGTCCTGGGAGAAGTTCCAAGAGCTGTTTAACGACAAATACTTTCCCGAGAGTATTCGTCACATGAAGGAGGTGGAGTTCATCAAATTGGAGCAGAATAATATGACCGTGTCGCAGTACGAGGCAAAATTTGCGGAGTTATCCCGGTTTGCGTCCCACCTGGTGGATAATGAAGAAAGAATGACGCGGATGTTTTTAAGAGGTTTGAAGCCGGAGATACGTCAACGTCCCACCTGGTGGATAATGAAAATGCTCAAGATCTTCTCTGTTTGGATAGTTGGAGAGAAGGGCACCGCTTCCTTTGGTCGTAGAGAGAGAAAGTACAGAGATAAGAGAGAAACTAGTTTGCCTTAATTTCAAATTTCCGCTTACTGTTTCTATTTTTTTGCTCCGTATTTTTGTAGATAGATAACGTTTTTTAAAAAAAACATTATCTATTTAAAATCAAAAATTGCCCCTATAAAATACATAACGTTTTTTCATATGTATCTACAACGTTTTGTTAAAAAACGGTATAAAAAAAATACCACAACGTTTTTATAAAAAACGTTGTGGTTTAAGTGTTGTCTATTTACTGTTTTGTAGTAGTGAATACGCGTGTTGCACAATAGCACACGGTATTGCACCAATTATTGATTCTTACGTAAGAAGGCACTACTCAATAATTGTTACAGTAATTACTGTTCAATATTTTATTTTATTGATTCAATAATTGCTACATTGATATTTTATATTATTGTTGTTTTAATAATTGTCACTACACTATATTTTTTATTATCAGATCAATAATTCATATTATTTGAATAATATTATTAGATAGCATTATTGGTAATATCTAGAAAGTTCTGTCTAAGGAGAGGTTTGGTCACCTAATTGCGCGCCAGTAAGGAGAAATCCTTATTGGAAAGCCCACTTTTTCCTAGGAACGGCCTGGTTGTCAGTATTGTGATTCTGTAATATTATTTGTAAATAATTAATTATTAATTTATATGATAAGAAAAATATTCATTTTATGTGGATATAGATGGAGAAATTTTTTAAAGTGACAATTGTTGAAAAATTGATATTTTATCTTTTCTGATAAAATAATTCATTTAAATATATTATTATATTATAATAATATAATAATTATGATATTTTTACAATGAATGTGGGATATATGAATAAATGAGGAGGAAGAGTATTTTTATTACAAAAAATATTTAAAACATGTTTTTTATGTTTGTGGACCCTAATTTTTGACTGAAACTTGATTATAGCTTGTAAAATCGTCCGTATGTGAATTTCGGTCAATTTCTGTTTGAAATTTAAAAAAATTTAAACTTACAAAGTTATAAAAAATTGAATTTCCTATGGAATGGACATAAGATTCAAAATTTTCTAATAAAAGAGCTATTTATTATGAATTATTTAAGTTCCGGAATAATTGATTTTTGAAATTTTAATTATTGTCTTAAAGAAAAACGTTTTTATTATGTTGGTGGGACCTACTAGTACTGAAAACATGCTGAATTCAGTTTTTTTGGTGTGCGTAGGAAAATTTTAATATATATTAATATTTTATTAATTTTTCTGCTTTGGTGTTCTAAGTATTTTTCTATAAATAGGGTGCTTAGGTTAGAATTAAAAATCACACCAGAAACTAAAGTTTTCTCTCTCTATAATATTGAGCGTATTTTTATGAGTATTTTAGTACTTTGAGTGTTGCTATACGGTGCAAGTTTCTTCAGCACTATATCCAGTTTTCCAGTCATAAGTACTGTCTTTTCGAGGTAAGGGATGTTATTTTTTTGATAAATGATATTATTTCTTTCAATATCATTATGCCGATATATTGGAAAGATTTTTCTCGTGAAATTCTTGTCTTTTAGTGTCGAGGTTACTATTCACGTATACTACAATATTCACGTATACGGTACTATTCACAAATACGGTACTATTCACAGAAAAATTAAATTTTCGTTTTATTTGTCCAAGATATCTATTATGGATACTAGCTTTGATTGTATCCATATTTTGGTCTTCATTCTTGAATTTTACTCCACTATGGTTATTTATGAAGTATTTTTGAACTTGGATTGTTTAAAGTACGAATCCTTAATAATTGTTCTTTTGTTTCACTGGATTCTTTTTTTAAAAAATATTTTTCATCATCCTCAGTCCTCAATGATGATATAACTGAATATCTTTGGCCTGTAGTGCAAAGATGAATACTTTTTTGATGAATATCTTTGGCCCGTAGTGCAAAGATGATCAGGTGTTTAAATGAACATGACCAACTGATGAATATATTTGGCCTGTAATACAAAGATGAATATTTAATTCCAGATATATATTAATTAATGTTACAGGGATTAAATAATGACGATGAACTTTTAAATTCATATATAGAAGATAGTAGATTTTATTCTCTACTTAACTCTTCTAATGGATAATTATTTTCGCTGCGAATATTGTTTTAAAATTTGTTGTCTATTGTATTCTATTAGATTTTTCCCTGAGGACTAATGATAATTTGTCATATATTATCTTAGTCATAATATTCTTTACTAGGTTAGTTGAGCTCACCCTTTTCCTTTTTGTTCTATTTTTCTTCTCAAGAGGCGAGAATGTAGCGAGTACTAGTCGAGATGTGGAATGATGGTTCTAAAAATTATTTTAGTAGTTCTCACTATTTTGTAGAATAGTGTATCAATAATTGTAATGATGACTTATTTGAGTGTGGATATTGTCTAGAAGACAATATTTATTTTTAAAATTACAGTTTATGTGTTGTCGTATTTTGCACGACAATTGTATTACTCAAGTTATAGTTATTTTGTTTTAAACGACTAAAAATAAGTGATGTATACCTATTTTAGGGGCGTCACATGTGGGATTGACAGACTGGTTGTGGGAAGCAAACCAAACCATCACAAGGTGAAAATTCGGGGATAAACCTCGACCTTGTGACACCTAGTATGGTCAAACCAGGTCCAACTCCGTTTACTGCCTAGCTCGGCCCAGGCAAATTAATTTTCTGGCCCTACCCAGGCATTATGTATACCTAATTATCATTCTAAAGCACAAATTTTATTGATTTAGCTCGCATTTATTACATATTTCCTCTAACTCTATTTAATACACCAATTATTTGATTTTAATAATATTGTTAGTAATAATTAAAATATTTTAATAGATAGTTAATGATATTAAGATCAATGCTACAAAAAATTAGAATCAAAAAAAATATTTTAACTGTTAAAAATTTAAAAGAAGTTTCAACCATCAAAATTTTGATGAAAAATTCACATGTTTATCAAATAGTAAAAAGTATCGGATTACTTTTATTTTTGGAACCATTATGTTGTTCAACATAATAAATTAGTTTACCGGTGTTAATTTTAATTATACTATCCACATCTATAAAAATATGGTGTATTGAATGGAATTTGAGAAAAGGTGTAATGGAGGGGATTTAATTCCAAATTTTATACCTCAAAATTATTTTGGAGCAAAAATCTCAACCAATAAAAGTGTTTTCGAAGAACTACGAAACACTAAAAAAAATTAATATTAATTTAAAAATAGTTAGAGTAATGCTATATATACATAAAAAGTTATGTTCAAATCGTACAAAAAAGATAGAAAATAGAAAGTAGAATTTACCATCGAATGTTTTACACATTTTTATTAATGTGCATTACGTGAATTCTACTTTTTACGCGTAATTTTTTATATATAATTTGTGCAAATAATATCATTCAAATACTTTTAATCCACGTCGTGGTTGTGCCGATTAGACTCCAAGAACTAGCAGCCTGGACACATGCATAACAAAAATCTAAAAGATCCACTATTCAAGATATTGAACCCCATAGTCTCTACATTATTTTCATGAATCTAATCTCTTTGAGACATTATTATATCTTCCAAATAGCTTGTGCCAAAAGTGCAGCTGTGCAGGTACGATATGAAAAATAAGGTTAGGCTATGCCAGTCTCAAAACATGGTATAGTACTATCCCAAACACTGTTATCATGACCTCAATCATTTCCCTGATTTCTTGTTCCAAGTTTTATTTTAAAGTCTTTTGACTAGCATACATAATAGGGATTAGTTGTAAAGTTACGTCTTAATCCATGCCTTTTGGATTAAGGTCGGAAGTAAAATAGTTTTTTTTTTTGCTCCAGGAATATCATTCAAATTGATAGTCAACCAGAATAAACATCATATTTATTATAATAATATGCCTTTATTAAGACTAAAAAAACAACAAAAATTTAAATTGTGATTTGTGAAATAATAAAAATTCAAAACTGTGATAAGAAAATTTATTTAAATTTCAAAATAATAAAATCAAATGGAGAATTGATGGGATATATAATGGAGAACCTTTGCAATAGAAACAATATAAAGAAAAAGAAAATATTATGACAAAAAATAAAAGGAGATGAGGCCTACCTTACACTTTTGTGCGAGGTAACTTCAAAATGACGTCTTTTTGTATAATTAAATATATTTTTTCTCATGTTATATATAAAAAAAAATATTTTTATAATTTTTCAAAATATTATTATTATAAAAAAATATCTCATATAAGAGCCTGAGACCTCACCTCCTCTGCTCTCGTATACTATTATTTGGTCAGTAATATTAATCAATCAAATGTATCCACAACCTGTCCATATTTATCAGAAATACTATTATTATCTCATAAAAAAGGGTCATGTAATGTTCATATACACACACATGTATATCGTGAGCTTTACATGTCAGGCAGAGGTCCACAATATGCATATATGTGTATGTAAACATTATGTAATCTTTTTTATGTGATAGTAGCTAGCATCGTTGATTTATCCGTGCATGATCCTAAAGATTTTTACATAATTCATTATCTTGCCAATCATTCAAATTGACTCAATCCTCCAAACACCACCTGCCAAAAAATAAAAATGTACACTGCATCATTTGCATAATACTCTTTCTATTTTATAATATATGACGTTTTAAAGTTGTACAAAAAAATTAAATAAATAATTGTATTAATATTAAATATAATATTAACTGTCTATAATACCCTTTAGTATATACTTATTTCATACTCTCTCTCATCTGTAATATTTTTTCACGAGGGTTAATTTTAAAAAAATTGTGGTTAATTCTCCTAAATTATATAAAATGTCAATGGACGACACATGGCGATTAAATATAGCAAACTATTTTAGCAAAATATGGATTGTGTTATTCTTCAAATACCCCTTAAACATTTTTACTTGCTTGTGCACATAAGGAGAGAAAAGATTTCAAATTTATGTGATAAAGGGACTTTTGAAGATGCTTCCTTGCATGTGCAGCCGAATCGATCTTTGTAAGTTTAATTGTTTCCACTTTTCTTAATTTCTTTTGTACTTGGGTACAAATTTTATATATTATCAAAAATGATAAAATGGAAACGTTATATATATATTAGTAAAAATCGTTATATAAAAATTATAAAAATATTACGGATGTAACTCTCTTTATATATAAAACTGACTAAAAAGAGTAATGCAACTATTTTTTAAATTAATAATATATAATCACCTCTCGTTAAAATAAATTATTGCAGTTGATCACTTTTTCTTTTACTAATACGTTAAATATTAAGATTCGTCAAAACATTAAGGACGTGTTTGGCCTCAAATTAAAGTTATATGCAAACTCGTAGGTGGTACTAACTAGTTTGGAGCTACTTGGTGTAGGTGGTACTAACTAGTTTGGAGCTACTTGGGGTTTGTTCGGTTACTAATATTTGTGTCAGCAGCGTAATTAGCGTTTAGTGTATTTGAGTTATAAATATTATTTTTGTGAGTTAAATAGTTAGCTAAATCATGTTTGAAATAAGTTAATTCTAAATGAACAAAAATTTCAATGTTTTTAAACTTCTAAATTAAATTAATATTCCAAAGATGCACTTAATATAGACATATGACCTAATTCATAACATAGAGGCAGTGTGTTTGGAAAAGGTTGAGACTCCAAACATTACACCTGCTAGTTAATTACTAATTTAAAAAATCAATAATTCATGGGAATAACCAAAAAAATCTAGAGGGATATGAAAATATCCAAAAATATTATAACTTTATAATTATTTCTTCTTCACTCCTACATATACATGCATCAAGATATTTAGCTAGTGCATGAAATCTTATATGAAGAAAGTTGATATTATTGATCCAGTTAGTTCATTCCCCCACCCCACCCCACTCCCCACCCACCACCCACCACCCACCACCCACCACCCATACTTTTTAGTATAGAAACAACAAATATACAGCCATATATGAATATAAATGCAGCTGCTTTGAGAAGTACATATATTGTATGTTCTTTTTTGTTTTTTTTTCTCTCTGATGTGCTTGTTTTTATCAAGGTTAGGTTTTATAGCTAAATTGGAGCCCTTTTTATTTTTGTAATTTAGTTGCCTCATGTTATCCAAATGTTTGGCCAAAGTAGACCTTAATTATGGGTTATCTTGGATTGATTTAGTTGGCATTTTCTTTTTGGTATATCTTTGTTGGAGTATTCTTTGAGTTTGACTCAAGAAAAATCATTAATATGATAGTGATTTTTTATTTATTTTTACTTGGAAGGTAATAAGTGTAGTCTAATTTTTTACCATTTGTGATTTCAAGGTTAAAAATGAAATTAAATTTATTCTACAATAAAGCTCAAATTGATAAAATTTGCAGTGCTTTAATTTTATCACTTACCTTTTATTTATTTACTTATTCTCCCCTGCACTTTTTAATAAATCAGTACCTAAAGTAGTTACGGATTTAAGCCTGTTTCTTAATAAAACATGACTAGTGATTAAACTAATAAAAAAAAGTCATTTCCTTACTATTTTTATTTGTTTGCTATTTTTTTTCTTTGGTACAAATTTTACGTAAAAGGAGAAAACAAATTTAGTATAAATGAAGAAATAATCGAACACCTAAGTGTCTCCAATCCATTGTTGGGCTTTAGACTTGGCAAATGGGTCGGGCTGGCCCAAACGGGTTGAGCTATAGTCGAGTCGGGGCGGGCCGGGCCATTGGCAGACCGATTCAAAATGGTCCAAGTTTTGGTGGGCTGAAAAAGTGAAGTCCAAAGCCTGCTTTTTTACGGACGAGTCGAGCTGGCCCACAGACCTGGACTGATTTATGACCAAATTTTGACACATTTTTTGACCTAGCCCAGACGAGCTGGCCATTAGCGGGCCGGGCCAAAACGGCCTTGGTTTTGTTCGGCTGAAAATATGAAGCTCAAAATCCACTTTTTGACGGACGAGCCGAGCCAGCCCGCGGGCTTGGACCGATTTTACCAAGTCTAGTTGGGCTTAAAGTGAAATTGAGCTTCTCACTAACAAAATCGTAAGCTTCATTTCATTAAACGAGACTTGGAAAAAGTGGCGTCAAAGAGGACTATGGAGCCTCTCAAAGTCAAAAATAACGTAATTTTGAGAATTTAATTTATCATTGCGCAAACTTGTTATTTCATCTATTTTATTAACGATATTTTATAATTATACTACGTCGTTGTTTTAAACTGACAACTACCACAATTTACATCTATAATATGTATATATAATTTATTTATTTTGTTTTTTTTTGGACATGAATATAAATATTGGATATCATATTTATATATGAACGTCTTACTAATAACATTCATTGCAATAGCTTCATGTTCTTCAAAATGGCTATAAATACTTAAAAATACTTAGGGCATTCAATTTACCAAATCTCTCCCTCCCTCCTCCCCCCCCCCCCCCTCCTAGTTCAACTATCTTCTTATTATTTCCCAGTAAGGACATAGAGACCATCTGAGAAAATATGTTGCCAAATATATTGCTCTCTCCCTACCAACATGACAACAATTCAAGGTATTTCTAAAAACTCATTATTTTATCTTTTCTTTTCTTTTTCCCTTTTCTCTTTTTTTTATTTGAACATTTTAATTTTTTTCATCCAGCACCAAGTTGAAGTATATTTTCATGAGCCAAGCTTAAACTTCGAACAAATTCAGTATATTTTTTTCTCGACTCAAATTAAAGTACTATTATTGAAATTAAGTTAAATTAGTTTACAAATCAAATGAAAATTTGCTTGATATTCTACACAATCGCAATGAATATACATGATATAAAAGATTATCATTGTTCAAGAATTATAAACTATCTAAAAAATATTACTAGTAATAAGATTTATTATTTTAAAATTTAAATGAATTAATCATGTAAATTTTAAATTTGAAAATGTCTCTGACTGACTTTTAGAAATTACTCAATAGTGAAATTATAATTTGGAACGGATTCAGGATTATTTTAGATTAAAATGATAGAAATTTTTATTAGCTATATATATATATATATATATATATATATATATATATATATATATATATATCCAATCATATTAATTGCATAGAGAATGTTTGTAAATTATAATAAGAAATCTTGAATACTTGCATTTTATCCGGTGTTGGGTGGACAGTTCCATTTAATTTTATGTTTTCTAGTCAATTTGAATCTTCAAATTCAAAATTAATGTAAATTTATTTGATTTTAATTATTATGATAGTTAATATTGTTTGGCTGAAAAAGTATTAATAAGTAAATTTATTTGATTTAATTTTTTGTTTTGAACTGTTTTTTTTTTGCAGGACAACAAAGAAGAAAACAAACCGGATCAACATGGAAGCGCAACGGAACATGCAGCAGCACCACCTACGATACTCCACTTCCTGCTATGCAGATCCTGTTGTCAAACAACCCCCTGTCATCAGGTCTCCCCTATTATTAATTCCTTTCATATATATATATATATATATATATATATATATATATATATATATATATATATATATATATATATTGGGATTAATAAAATTACACAGCTGTTCAAACTCCCAAATATATACAGTCTACATTGATAGAGTTAAGTCACCCTACTATTATACACTCTACAATTTGAGGATTCACTTTACTTTTTTAGTGTCTACGATTATAGGGTGATTTAACTATATAATAGTTGACTGTGTACATTTAAAACTTGCATAGCTGTGTATCTCCATTTTTTTCATATATATATATATATATAAAATAAATTAAATTAATATATAGTTTCTTTTCTTTTTAAAATTTTTAAATTAACTTCATTTGATATTAAATAACAATAATATTGAGTGCCGCATAATTAATACTAGCTCCATATCTTTAAAAACGCTATACATATTTTGTAAATATTGAAATGAAAATGGTAGAACGTCAGTGGAACATCTAATCAATAATCAATAATTAATTATTAACAATTGAATAACTTGTCATAATTAATTATAGTCACGAAATTATTCTCATTTCATAGGTGACAGTTAAAAGTCTAATATTTAATATTTAATACTCAACTAATGATATTTTTAAATTTAAATTTATTATTCTTAAATTCATTAAACTTTAAATAAAATAATTATAAAAATTATAAACTATTGCAAAAAAATATTACTAAATTTATTTTAAAAGTTAAAAAATTTGCGCTAATTTCGAACTTAAAAATGTTACAAAGTAACTTTAAAAAATGAAGTTATTATTATATTTCATACCATAGAGTATATTTTAGGTAAAAAAAAAGTAATATTATTACTTACTAAAGGAAAATTCTAATTATATACTTATATACTCCTTCCATCTTATAATATATGACGTTTTAGATGACTTCAATTTTTCTAAATTATTTGTCGTTTTATATAATCTAAGAGAATTAATTACAATCTTTTCAAAATTACCCCTCATAGAAAAATATTCTAGATAAGAGAGTATGAGATAAGTATGATAATTATGATACTTTTAAAAGTAGTGTTTTCTATAAAAGTTACCTGTTAATCTATTATCTATCTATTATATATACTAAATTACAGTACATGACACCATATATTGACAAATGTCCTTCTACAAATTCAACACTTGTCCATCTTAAATGGTTTTTATTATATCCCAATTATCTTAATTATATCCTATCCTTTTTTAAATTATGGAAAAATAATAACAAACTAATTATCTTAATTATATTCTATCCTTTTTAAAATTATGGATAAATAATAACAAACCAATTATCTTAATTATATCCTATCATTTTTTAAATTATGGATAAATAATAACAAACCAAGTAGAATTTAATCTCTTCAACAACTAATGAGCACAATTTTATATGGATAAAACTTCCTAACTGAATTAGAGTTTGAAATAATGTTAATGATCACCTGACCTAATCCTCAATGCATATACATACATATATATACGTATATTAATCAGGCTAATTATTTATTCTCATAAGTGAATAGCAGCCATGGCTTCTTCTTCTTCTTTCACGGTCAATTTTTCTCTTCTTTTCTATTTTGTCTCTCTGTCTTTCTTCTACTTATGTCTCTCTGTCTTTCTTCTACTTATGTCATTCACGTTTCGCATGATGGAAGAGCCATTATATACACACATTATTACTTACATGTTACAGCTATATGCAGGAGTGTGAAACATAACCCAGAAGCGGGTGGAATTATTTCATTGGTTTGCCTATTTTCTAAATTTTTAGATATTATGTGTTAAAATTTGAGATTATTGCATTTGCATTTAGTTGCTGATATGCGGAATAATGTTTGCAATTGATTTGATTGATCTGATATTTGTGTTGTCAATCGTGTTTAATTGAAAATTTTGGTGGGTTTTCGATTGGAAAGTTTGTGTTTAGATTAAAGCTATTCACGTTTTTTATATCAACAGTAATGAACTGTGTTTATTTCTTAATTTGATTATTTAGTATTTTCATTTTAAGTCTGTATTTTAGTTTTGTTAATATTATAAATAAACACAAACATGTAAGTATGCATGTAAATGATGAGGACATGAGGTATTTTATTGGCATGGCCTGTAGAGTTTTGGTTCTAATCCACACTCCCGAGTCCCGTGTACAAATTTACTTTTTAATTGTTACCTTTATTTAGTACAAATTTACTCTTTTAGACTTATTCGTTTTAAATGTGTTATGACCTTTTTTTTTTTTGACTTATCTCTAATCCGGTTATACTATTTGATCATCGCACAATAATATATTATTTTCTTATTATATTTTAATTTATTAATTGTACGCACATATTTATTATTAAAAATTTGAATAATCCCGCCGCAACGTGGTAGTTTGATATTAAATTAAAGATTACATTTAGTTAATTTAAATGATTTAAAACATAGTTAATTTAATATTGTTATTTACGTTTAGTTAATTTAATATTGTTATTTATCTTAGTTAATTTATATTAGGTAATTTAATATTGTTATTTACTGTTAGTTAATTTAATATTGTTAGTTATCATAGTTAATTTATATTAGGTAATTTAATATTGTTATTTATCTTAGTTAATTTATATTAGTAAATTTACTATTAGTTAATTTAATATTGTTATTTATCTTAGTTAATTTACTGTTAGTTAATTTGTATAACTTTATTTACGAGCATAACTAACTTATTTCAGCAGTATATAAAAATTTATAATTAATTGTTCATCAATTTTTAATGTCTAAATACGATTAAATTATAGTTTAAAATATGTTATTATTAGTAAGGATATAATAATCTAAATGATAATTTTTTATCCAAAAAAATAAACATAACATGAGATTATTTTAAGTTATCCTTTGAATAATCCCATAAAAAATAAACATGTAATTAGAACTATTTAATCTAAGAATTAATAGTCTTGAGATTATAATCTCATGGATTATAATCTCGAAATTATTATATTTACAAATAAATATGACATAAAAGAATGATTATTTTATTTCATTAGGTTTTTGTGGTTCATTAGTTAGGTATGCCTTCGACAGAGGGTGCAATGTGGTCACCTTAAATTTTAAGTTTTTGCCAAAAAGATTTTTTTTAAATAAAATAAAATAAAATAGTGTTTGGTTAATATGACCAATTAATCATGATTTTTTTTTTTTGCAATTGTTGAATTAATAAACTTATACAATAAATTATAGTTATATTTTCTTTTACAAATTCTTGCAACATCAAGCAAACAAATACAAATGGACGTATAAAAATTGAAAATTGTAAATAATAGGAGTATAAAATAGTATAACAAATTATAAGATTTATTCTTTGTGAAAGTTATATAAATTTAATGAATTTAAAAATATCTCTTATTAATTTTAAAAAAAATAAGTCAAAACTTAAACATATAAGTAAAATAAAAGAAAGAGTCAAAGTTAAACATAAAAAATAAATAAATATTTGAAACTCTTAAAACAACAATAATCCTATATAGTATTGATCTTTTGTTTTTTTTTTGTTAACAGAAATTACAGTATTAATGTGTTTGGAGCATTTTAAAAATATATTTAAAAATTTTATTTATATAAAATTAATATTTTTAAAATATAATTTATTTAAATTATAAATTTAATTTATTTAAATTACAAACAACTTATTTAAATTTTTAGACGTAAGAAATTATTTTCTCTTAAGCCCTTGTGGTGCCCATTCTTATCCTACGTGTCCTCTCTCTCTCTCTCTCTCTTCAAGAAATAGAATATCAGTAGTTGTAAAATACAGTCCACCATTAATAAACTATCTCTTTTGGCATACTTGCTAACACTTGTTACTTCCTACTTGACAGAAAAAACACAGGAATCAAGAAAATGGCAATTAACAAAGTCTCCAATTTCTCCGATCTGATCCACCGCGTCACCGCTTCCTGCTTTCTCCACCCTCTCGCAGCCGGCCGCCACCAGTCCGACGAAATCTCCACCAGTGGGGACTCCGATTATGACGACGTACAGAAAACTCAATCGGAAGGCGAAGAGGAAGAGGAGAGAGAAAGGGGGTTTAGGGTATGGAAGGAACCCGAGGCACAGGCCGGGGCAATTGAAGATCCGAAGGGGGTCATGGGAATGGAAATGGAGATGTTGATTGGGGAAGTTTTCGAGGCGGTGTCGGCTATGAAGAGGGCGTACGTTAGCCTGCAGGAGGCGCATTGTCCCTGGGATCCGGATAAGATGAGGGTTTGTGACGTGGCCGTGGTGGCGGAGCTGAGGCGGCTAGGGGTGTTGCGGGAGAGATTCCGGCGGAAGAGCAACGTAGACAGTTGGGGGAGGGAGAGGGAGAGAAGGGTGGTGGGGGCGACGCTGAGGGAGGTGGTGGCGCCTTACGAGGCAGTTGTAGAGGAGCTGAAGAGAGAGGTGAAGGTGAAGGAAGTGGAGGCGGAGAATTTGAGGGAGAAGCTGAGGACAGCGGCGAGTATTAGCGGCGGCGGCGGCGGCGGTGGCGGGAGTGGTGGTGGTGGTGGGAAGAAAGGGAGGTTTCATCATCAGTCAAAGAGGAGAGTTAGCTGCAGTAGTCAAGCTCCTCCTGGTAAATTCTCTCTCCTCTCTTTTCCTGTCAAATTACAGAAATAGTCGTAGTGAAAATGTAGCTGACTTATTGACCACTTTTTGGAACACTCGTTACTGACCTTTTATAAATTCTATTTACATGATAAATGATAAATGGGACTTGTGATCATGTGAGTAACACATTGTAAAAATATTATTCTTTTTATACAAATAATAATTTCCTAAAGAAATTATACAATTGATGTATGAATATGTAGGGGCAAACTTTAATAGGGATAAATAAGTAAAACTAATAAATGGATTCTAAAGGTTATATTTGTAATAGTTTTGATTTCTATCTGTATGTAGATTTAGACAGACACAAATGTACGTAATAATTATCGACTTTTTATGAGTTTATTGGGGGCGTTTAGCATGAAATGAATTTTATAAGTTCACTTTATATCCAATGCAGTACTGACACATAGGCGGGAGGGTGATTTCTCCGCCTGCGTGTCAGCATTGTATTGGTCATGAAGTGAACTTATCATGAAGTTCACTCCATGTTAACCGGATCTGAGTTTATTAGTTATCTGTGTAGTCAGTATAATTTGTGATGTGTTTTTTTACTAAGTAATTCAGATACTATTTGTACTTTGTTGTTGTTGATTGAAGTTTACTTTAAAATTTTCACATTAAATATCTTTATATTTAACCAAGTTATTGCCTTGAATTTTCTTTTTTCGAACTTGAATGTTGTAGTTCCAGTCATAGTTGGTGCCTATTAACCCCCAACCCTATCTCAATCCATTATAACATATGATGCATCAATTAATGCTGGTGGTGAGACTCATGCCCCCACTCATTTGGAAATAATGATTATATCAAATTGTATGTTTATAATCTTGAATGTTAAAAGTTCAAGTCAATCTTTTCTTAAATTTTAAAATACTTATAATATATATTCTAAATTACCCATCATCAAACATCAAAAGCCCCTATTTGAAGTATTATTAGCATGTCTACATCTGACCACTGATTGCTAATGACAGTTGCGCTGTCGCCAGCGCCAGAGATATTTGAAGCCAAAATGAGCATGGTAAGAGAAGCATCAAAGTCATTCACAGCTCTTCTCCTATCACTCATGAAATCTGCTCACTGGGACATAGCAGCCGCTGTAAGATCCATTGAAGCAGCTGCAGGGACCACCACTGCAGCCACCATGGACTCCATTGTGGGACCCAACCACGCAAAGTACGCAATGGAATCATACGTGAACCGTAAAGTCTTCCAAGGGTTCGACCACGAGACGTTTTACATGGACGGCAGCCTCTCCTCTCTCCTCCACCCCGATCAGTTCCGTCGTGACTGCTTCACTCAGTATCGCGACATGAAAGCGATGGACCCCATTGAACTCCTCGGCATCCTACCCACATGCGACTTTGGCAAATTCTGCTCTAAAAAGTATCTCTCCATTATTCATCCCAAAATGGAGGAGTCTTTGTTTGGTGACTTGGAGCAGCGCTGCCAAGTTTTGGCCGGAAACCACCCCAGGAGTCGGTTTTATGGCGAATTTCTGGGGCTCGCCAAGGCAATTTGGCTGCTGCATTTGCTGGCATTCTCGTTGGAGCCACCACCAAGTTATTTTGAGGGTAGTAGCAGAGCAGAGTTTCATTCGCAGTATATGGAGAGTGTGGTGAGGTTTCCTGGCGGAAGGGTGGTGGTGGGTCAGGTCGTGGGTTTTCCGGTGAGCCCTGGGTTTAAGCTTGCGAATGGATCCGTTATCAAGGCTAGAGTTTATCTTGTTCCCAAAAATGGATTCTAGGCAGAAGAAAGTACCATATGAGCTACTAGTTTAGAGTTTAATTTTTGGATTTTCTGTTATGTAAACGGTTGGTAGACTGAAGATATGAATGGAATTTGTTGAAAAAAATTCGGAGTTGTTATTTAAGTCTGTTTATAGGTTTAAACTGAAGAGCTCTCAATCTTTCATGTTTGAGTTCTACAAAGTAGTACAAACATATGATCTAGTTTAGATTCTTCATAGTTGAGACCAAAGACGGTAAAAAGGTTCGTAGCCTACATTAGCTATACCTTAATAATGAAGTGCAAAGAGTTTATTCCAATTCAGTTCAGCAATCCAATCTTAATTCTTGAAAGGAGATTTTTTAGTTTAGAGTAAACAAAAATATAATAGAGAGACAAACTTAATAGGAAGAGCTTATGTTCTACCCACAAGCCCGATTACTAAGTTCGACTCTAACTCAACTTGAGTTGGTTCGATGAGTCAAGTTCAAAAGTTTCTTTACCCGTTTTAATTGGACCAAACAATGATGTATACTGCTCGAGTAAGTACGTCTTGTTAACCGATTCAGCTATTCAGTGCGTTTATTTTTTAAAAAAATCGTCTGAATAGTTGAACTGGTCAGTCATTCAAACGATTTGGACCGAATGGTTTAGTCCCATTTTTTTTGGCTGAATGGGCTGAATGACCTGAATGATTTTTTTTTTTTACAATATTAAATAATATTAAATAAATTTATAACAATTTTTTGAGAGAAATAAAATAATAAAAATCTATTATTCAAATGTTTCAGACATGTCAATTATCAAACAACTTTTTCCATTCAGATTCAGCTCATTCAGATTCAGATTCAGATTTAAATTCATTCAATTTTTATCGAACACCCTACGTTAAACTTGCTTAAGCCCAACTTGAATTCGAGTTTGACTTATTTATAAAAGGGACCAAGTTTATAAATGAAATCTCAACTCGTTTAGAACTTGACTCGACTAAACACATTTAATTTTTAAACGAGTTTGAACTCAGCAAAGACCAACTTGACTCGGCTTGTATAAATTGTTCCATTAGTATATAATTATAAATAGAACCAACCAAACACACTTTTGAACAGTTATTTTTTTCCAGTCAATCTGAATTATATTCAATAGCAAGCATGTGACAAAAAATAATATCATATCTTTTAAATTGAAACAAACATAAATAATCATAGTCACATATTTATTTTTTATGAGATTATTCATGAGATAACTTAAAATAATTTCATAATATGCTTATTTTTTTCAAGATTAATTAAAGAATTAGATTAAAAAAATATCGTTTAAACTATTATACCCTTACTAATAATAACATATTTTAAAATATAATTTAAACTTATTTATACATTAAAAAATGATGAACTATAAGTTGTTTACCAATAAGCATGTTTAAATAAGTTTTGACAAACAAAAAGTCAATATTTGAATATGACTAGGACTAATAAGTTGTTTACAAATAATAAGTTGTTTACCAATAAGTTATTTAAATAATAAACTGTTTACAAATAATAAGTTGTTTATCAATAATAAGTTGTTTATCAATAAGTTGTTTACTAATAATAAGTTATTTACCAATAAATTGTTTACTAATAATTAAGGATGTAAACGAGTCGTACCGAAGCGAACAGAGAGCTGTTCGAATTCGACTCGAAATGATAAATTCGTACTCGAATTTGAATTATATTTGAAAAATTCTACTCAGATTCGACTCGACTCGAATTCGATCCGACTTGGATCAAATTATATTCAAACTACTCGCGAACTTTAAATTAGAGTCTTCACATAATAACTAGTTTTATAATAAATATAATTATAAATTGAATTTGTTATTTTACCTAGAAATGAGAAAATATATTTATTATTATACTTTACATATATAAAATCACAATTAAAATTAAAAACAAAACAAAAATATAATAATTAATTATCCTAATTTGATTTAAATTTGTTTATATTATAAGAGAATGTATCGAGCATCTAATCTAATATGTGACAATTGAGTATGTATCGAATAACAATCAATAATTTTAGTAGTTTGAACCTTAAACGAGTCGAGTATAACTTTACTCAGATTTTACTCATATTTTTATTCGAACTATTTTTAATGCTCAGATTTTGATCATATTATTAACGAATCCAAGTCTTGCTCTCGAGTCTGAACAGTTTGACTCGTTTACAGCCTTACCAATAAACTATTTAAATAATACGTTGTTTATCAATAATAAACTGTTTACCAATAAACTATTTATCAATAATAAGTTGTTTACTAATAAATTGTTTAAATAATAAGTTGTATTACCAATAATGAAACAACCCGAGTCAAATTCCAATTTCAAATAGATTCCATCCAAAATAAGGTCTTAAACCACTGACACAATAGTATCTTCTTGGGTCATCTTAGCACACCACAGGCTCACCCAAAAGGTTATACACAGACAAATTTTTCTCATATCTTTCGATGTGGGACTGAAGTGTTACAAACTCCCCCACTTTAATTTCTAACGTCCTCGTCAGAACCGGTCATACACACGGTCCGCGTATCTTTGTCTATCTAGCCATTGTGGAATAATACCGGCTGGATTCGTGGTTGCACCTCTGGACCTCCATCTCTCTATTGTGGAATAATACCACCAGCATTCGTGTCCCCACCTCTGACAACTCGATCGGATGACCCGACCTGAGCTTTCGAGAGTCGATTTTGATACCATATGAAATAACCCGGGTCAAATCCCGAGTCCGTAACAAATCTTGGGTCAAATCTCAAGTCCGAATCGAATCCATCCAAAATAAGGTGTAAGACCCCAACTTTTTATGAATAAAGATTTAATTTTCTCTAAATGTTATTTTGAATAATAAGGTGTGGATTTGATATAATGCTATAATTATCGGTGATATGTGCAAATTTTGTAAAGTAAGCAAGTTGTCATAAAATATTCGTATTAAAACTCACAGCTTACGTTTTGTCGTATTTTATACGACAATTGATAATTGTATAAATTAAGTTTGTATTTGAATTCTGTACCATGTATTTGGCGACTCAGAATGGGTTGTATGGACCTATTTTGGAGGCGTCACAGTTGGTATCAAAGCTTAGGGATATGATCTCTGGCAGAGATCTGAGGCTAGAACTAGGAGATGAGAGACGAGTAAATCCTTCGCAAGTATAACCTACCTAAGCTTATTTGTTATTTAATTGGTCGGTCGGAATATAGGGATAATATGTAGCATGTCAATTAACCCTTGTTTTGTGGCAGTGTTTGAGAATGACATCTGAAAATTTTGAGATAAGTAATGGAGCACATGAGACCGTTGAGACATCTCCAATCAATAACCAGGATAATGTGTACCAGGAAGACAATAATTCTCATGTAAACAACAACATCGACCAAATGATAAACGATGGGATGTTTAAGAGCTTTCTGCAATTCATGCAACACCAAACGAGAGAGATTCCTGTTCAAAATACAGGTGGAATCAATGGCAACTCACGGCTTGTCACCGTTAAACAATTCAAGGATCTGGGACCGCCGAAATTTTTGGGAAAGCCAGAGCCACTTAAGGCAGAGACGTGGATTAAGCAGATTACCAAGATATTTGGTGTCTTTGGATGTTCAGAGAAGCAAAAGGTTCTCTTCGCCACTTTTATGTTGCGAGGAGAGGCAGATTACTGGTGGGAATCTGTATAACATACTCATTTTTCCGCACTAAAGATGTCTTGGGAGAAGGTCTAAGAATTATTCAACGACAAGTACTTTTCAGAGAGTATTCGTCACATGAAGAAGGTGGAATTCATCATGGTGGAACAAAATAATATGACAGTATCACAATACGAGGCTAAGTTTGCGGAGTTATCCCGATTTGTATCCCATTTGGTTGATAATGAGGAGTGTATGACGCGAATGTTTTTGCGAGGTTTGAATCCTGAAATTCGTCAATATCTCATTTGTCACAAGCTTTGTTTATATTCAGATGTTGTGAATATGACTCAGTTATTGGAGCGCGATAATGAGTCAGCCCAATCAAAAGATAACAACCGGCAAAACGATAATGGTCATACTAATGGAAACAGTCATCGAAACGGTGATAACAAACGTGGAGGAAATTATTATGCCAGAAATGGTAACCACTTCGGTGGTAATCTTGGCCAAGATAATAGAAGAAATGAGTCAAGTAGAAATTTCAAAAAGAGAAGGTTCAATAATGATGGAAAGACAGCAGCACCAGCACCCGTTTTTAAGGAAGGAGAACAACCACCGGTCGTATGCTACAGAGGCGGAGAAGAGGGACACATCAGTCCAAACTGTACGTAGCAACCCAAAGTGTGTTTTAATTGCGAAAAAGAAGGTCACCTAGCTCGATTTTGTCGTGCAGCGAAGTCAAGTCCAGCTGGGATGGTGACACCAAAGGCTGTCTCAGACAAGTCAAAGTCGGTAGTTCAAGGGAGAGCGTTTGTCGTGACCTCCCAAAAAGCGAGGAACCTGAATGAAGTTATCACGGGTAAGCTAATCATAAACTCTTGAGAAATCTATACCTTATTAGATACCGGTTCTACCAATTCTTTTATTTCACCTGCTTGTGCTCAACGTTTAAATTTGACTCCAGAGAAATTAGACTTTAACTTATCTGTTGAGACTCCGTTGAGAGAAACCTTCATTACATTCACTATTTATAAATCTTGCTTGATTCAAATTGACACTTTCACATTACCTGTTGATATTATCTCTTTGAAAATACTTGCATTTGATGTGATTTTAAGGATTGATTGGTTAACTAATCATGCTAAAATTGATTATTTTCGTAAGGTTGTTAGCTTTCATATTCCTAACCAACCTATTATGCAAATTCAAGCAACCAAACCACTAAAGTCAATCACTGTCATATCAAGTCATAAAGTCGTTCGTTTATTAAAAAACGGATGTCAAGCTTTCTTAGCCCATGTCACGAATTTAAACAAAAATACGTCAAATTTGAATAATATTTCTATTGTTAATAAATTTCGAGACGTATTCCCCGAATAACTTCAAGACCTAACCCCAGAGCGTGAAATCGAATTTTGTATTGACATTGAACCCGGTACAAAACTCATTTTCAAAACCCCATATCGAATGGCTCATATTGAACTTCAGGAGTTAAAAACCAAACTGCAGAAACTGTTAGACATCGGTTTCATTCGTTCTAGTATATCTCCTTGGGGTGCTCCTGTTTTATTCGTAAAGAAGAAAGACGGGAGTATGCGACTTTGCATTGACTATCGAGAGTTGAATCATGTCACCATCAAAAATAGGTACCCGTTACCTCGCATTGATGACCTATTTAACCAGTTGCAAGGTGTTAAATTCTTTTCAAAAATCGATCTTCGTTCCGAATATCATCAGTTAAATATTAAAACTGATGATATTCCAAAGACTGCTTTCAGAACTCGGTACGGGCATTACGAATTCCTAGTTATGTCTTTTGGATTGACTAATGCTCCTGCTGCTTTCATAGATATGATGAACCGAGTATTCAAGGAATATTTAGATCATTTTGTGGTTGTCTTTATTGATGACATCCTCATATACTCAAAAAGACGTGGAGATCATGAACAACACTTGAGGCTGATACTCTAAAAGCTTCGTGAAAATAAGCTATACGGCAAGTTGAAGAAATGAGAGTTCTGACTTGAGGAAGTAGCATTCCTTGGGCATATCGAATCATGGAATATCAGTTGACCCGGCGAAAATTGAAGTAATACAAAGTTGAGAGCAATCTAAGTCAGTAACCGAAGTACGTACCTTTCTGGGCTTAGCTGGTTATTATCGGAGATTCGTAGAAGAATTTTTTTGAATCGCTACTCCATTAACTCAGATGACTCGAAAAGATACAAAATTCGGATGGAGCGAGTAATGTGACAAGAGTTTTCAAAAACTCAAGAGGAGACTCATTTCAGCACCTGTTCTGACAATACCATCAGGTTCGGAGGGATTTGTCATCTACAGCGATGCTTCAGGCAGAGATTTAGGATGTGTTCTCATGCAACATGGAATAGTCATAGCCTATGCCTCACGACAACTCAAAGAATATGAGAGGAATTATCCTACTAATGATCTAGAGTTGGCAGCAATTGTTTCGCGCAAAAGATCTGGAGACATTACCTGTATAGGGAGAAAGTGGAGATCTATACAGATCATAAAAGCCTCAAATATTTCTTCACCCAAAAGGGAACTCAACATGCGACAATGACATTGACTCGAGCTGTTGAAAGATTACGACCATACCATTTAATATCATCCTGAAAAAGCGAACGTGGTAGCTGACGCGTTGAGTAGAAGATCTTATGCGGGTACGAGTGCGATATTGTCAACATAAAGACCCATTTTGTATGACTTATAAAAGATGGAGATAGAGTTAAAGACTTCAGGGACCCACGTGATGATGTCAAATATACGAGTAGAACTGACTTTAATCGATAAAGTTAAAGCTGCTCAAACTACAAACCTGGAGCTGATGCGTATGAAGAAGAAAGTACAAGAAGGTGTTATTACAAAAGCAAGAATCGACGAAGAAGGAATACTTCAAGTCAACTCTAGACTTTGTGTTCCTAACAACTCTAATTTGAAGTATAAAATTATGATGAAGGCACACAACACACCGTTTGCAATTCATCCTGGGAGTACTAAAATGTAACGTGATCTTCGACATACATTCTGGTGGAGCAATATGAAGAGAGATTGTAGAGTTTATCTCAAGGTGTTTAAATTGTCAACATGTCAAGGCGGAGCATCAAGTGCCAAAAGGTCCATTGCAACAACTTGAAATTCCAGAATGGAAGTGAGAGCACATTAACATGGATTTCATTATTAGTCTTCCCAAGGTTTTTCAAGGCATAGACGCAATTTGGGTCATTGTCGATAGATTAACAAAGTCTGCTCATTTCTTACATATACGAGAAACATATTCACTTGAACGTCTTGCTCGTATATACATAGATGAGATTGTAAGACTGCATGGTATACCAGTATCCATAGTTTCTGATCGAGACCCTAGATTCACTTCACGATTTTGGGTCAGTTTGCAGAAAGTTATGGGCACGGATTTACGATTCAGTTCTGCATATCATCCTCAGACGGACGGGCAGTCGGAGATGACTATTCAAACTCTTGAAGATCTATTGAGACTCTGCGTACTAGACTTCAAAGGAAGTTGGGAGAAGTACTTACCATTAGTGGAATTCTCCTACAACAACAGTTATCAAGCAAGTATAGGTATGGCTCCATTCGAGGCGTTGTATGGACGAAAGTGTTATTCTCCAGTATGCTGGGACGATATGGGTGAGGCAACGTTGTTGGGACCAGAATTGGTACGTATGACTACGGAAAAGATTCAAATGATCCGGCAACGTATAAAAATCTCACAAGATCGACAAAAAGAGTTATTCTGATCTTCATCGAAGGGATGTGAAATTCAATATTGGAGATCATGTATTGTTACGTGTTGCTCCATGGAAAGGAGTTACGAGATTAGGAAAGAGAGGAAAACTCAATCCTCGATTCATTGGTCCATTTGAAATCTTCGGCCGAGTAAGAACTGTGGCCTATAGACTCGCTTTACCGTCAAGTATGTCTCGTGTTCATAACGTTTTTTACATATCTATGTTACGTAAATATGTGGAAGACCCGAACCACATTATTGAATTAGAACCAGACGAGATAGTAGAAGATTTAACGTATGAAGATGTATCTGTTAAAATCTTAGATAAGAAGGAACATATTCTACGCTCAAAAGTTAACCTCAAGTCAAAGTTTTATGGAAAAACCACGATATTGAGGAAATGACTTGGGAGTTAAAAACTGAAATGAAAACAAGATATCCTCACCTCTTCGACATACCAGGTACGTACACCAATTTTGAGGACGAAATTTCATAAGAAAAGGAGGTTGTAAGACCCCAACTTTTTTATGAATAAAGATTTAATTTTCTCTAAATATTATTTTGAATAATAAGGTGTTGATTTGATATAATGCTATTGTTATCGGTGATATGTACAAATTTTACAAAGTAAAGAAATTATCATAAAATATTCGTATTAAAACTCACAGCTTACGTTTCGTCATATTTTACACGACAGTTGATAATTGTATAAATTAAGTTTGTATTTGAATTATATATCATTTATTTGGTGACTTAGAATGAGTTGTATGGACGTCCGAATCGAATTCATCCAAAATAAGGCCTTAAACCATTGGCCCAATAATATCTTCTTGAGTCATCTTAGCTCACCACAGGCTCACCCAAAAGATCATGACTTGAAGGTACTATTGGTAACAACTTAATTTCTTATATACAAATAATATTTTACCATATCTTTCGATTTGAGACTAAGGTGTTACAAATAAGCTGTTTAATAATAAGTTGTGCACCAATAATAAGTTGTTACCAATGAGCTGTTCAAATAACAAGTTATTTACCAATAATAAATTGTTTACTAATAATAAGCTATTTACCAATAAATTATTTACTAATAATAATCTTATTGGATATAATAAGATATTATGGTCATTTTAGAAAAAAGTTGAGTATAATTTTGTTTAAAAAAATTTAGTCCCAAATGTGGAGATTATAATACCTGGTTGAACATGATATTAAATAATCCCCTATATTAAGCTATTTTATAATTCGTGACTAATAATCTCAAGTCCAAATTTAAAAACAAACAAGACACTTAAGATTAATAGTCATATCCCAAATGTAATCATTGCAAACAAATACAGTCTTATAATCCCTGGATTATAATTTATAAGATTATAATTCCAAGACTATTAATCCTGAGATTATAATCCCAAAATTTTAATTATAATATCAAGACTATTAAGTCATTTTATAATCCCAAAACTAATAGTCCTAAGTCTAAATTTGAAAAATAATAAAAAATAAAACACTTAAAATTAATAGTCATATTACAAATATAATTCTTACAAACAATCATAACCTAAAAAAAAAAGGCTAAGAGGATTTCTCACATAATTTTAATCTAAATAAAGAAAGTCGTGTGTTTGTTAACGTTTCCAGATTACAATTGTGTAACAATGGTGAAGTTTGATTTGAACCGAGATTAGATTGATGTTAGAGCCATGATCTTACGTCTCAACTATAAAAGTTAACTTTATATTTGTTCTCATCATATTGGTTACAAAGTTTTTGCTTTTACATTTTCTTTAATTTATAATCTATCTAGTGTAATAATAAGATGTACTTGTCAGAATATTAGTTTATATTGGTAAGCAGTAAGTTAATAATTAATGGAACAAAAGAAAGGAAAAGGAAAGAGAATAAATGCAAAAAACAGGATAAAATCTATCTCAATAAAACTAATTTGAAACTTCTAATTATTTTCATAAAAAGTGATTATAAACAATTTTAAAATAAGATTATGTACTTTTTTACTTCTTAAAACTAATTATAAGCAGATTTGACAACTTATAAATAATCACAAATACTCTTGAATACAAATCTAACCATATGTACTTTAAAAAAAAAAATTAATATTAGAAACAATGCTAAAACACAATGTCAAAGATGAATTAAAGAGCTACGAAATTTTAGATTTCATTTTTTTCCTTCTTTTTCCCACGAGTTTTCCGAGTTCCAAATGAAAAGTAATAATTATCTGAGAGTTACTAGTGTTATTTATCCACCAGATACAAAATTGGGTTGGAAATATTAATTATTAAAGCATCTAACTTTATTATACTTCCTTTTCCAGATGAATGAAAAAAGCCTCACCTTTACGTTTCCAAAAGGCTGGAGGGAAAGAATGACCTTGAAGGGAAATAGCTTCCCAGACCTGTTCGGGTACAGTATCTATTTATCAGAATACTTTTGGAAGCTGCTCCATTCCACACCTGTCCGAGACATGAATATTTAACTTCTACATATTTCTGAAAGCTACTAGTGAGAACAGAAAACTTAACCCCCAACTAATAGAAATTAGAAATACACGAGAAAATAAACAGGACAGCGAGCACACACGGCACGACAATGAAAACAAAAAAGAAAGGTGCGAATAGCTTACGACACAGCGAGAGATGAGTGCATTTATTCACATTCTAAAAACTGAAATAGTAATGAGACAGGAAAACAGGATCTAATTTTATAATCTGCATTTAGAACTCATCAACAATGTTCAAATATGATACTCAGATCTCACGATAGATGAGAATGTTTATATATTAAACATCTCTACCTATAATGATCGTATATAATCAATATTACATAGATGAATACATGATACGAGTAGATATCGTTATATATCCATGCTACCTAAGAACACCAAACAAATACGATTGAGTTTCTGCACTCATATCTTAATACAACTCATCCAATGTCTTCTATTTCCAGACTTTCGTGATATCTAATAAATCTCGCAAAATATTATCATGTGCCTTGTTTAAACTTTAATGTATCCACTGTCCCAATGCTACATTAATTGTAGGATTGGACAGGAGAAAAGGAAGTATGCCATCTCATGTGTCTACCTTCCTTCAAAGTAATCAAGTTTGTAAGTTGATTCCATTATCTCAAAGAATAGACTACCATATAAATTTTATACGAAGATCGAGCTTAGGGGACCTCCTTACTTTCCGATAAAAGAATTCTCGTAACTTGAGGCAAATTCCAAGAAAAACTAACAGTCTTCCTGTATGCCCATGATAAGAGATAATGTATACTTGCTGGTGATGTAGTCTACAATTCCCTGACAAAAAATTTCTTCACCTGTTATGACAATAAATAAAAAAACTTTTTTAGTGCCGTTGCTAATCTGTTACAAGCCCAAGACTGTTAAAACTAGGCTCTTTCAAGATTCAGACATAATTGTGCCACGTAAACAGGCTACTAAATTTCCAGAATCTATTGACACGTAGGGGAAAAGTGGGAAGATGTATTATCAAACATAGTAATGACTCAAAACCAATCTACAAAGTTTACCACAATACACTAATGAGAGACAAAAGGGAACACATGATCAGAACAAAGTAGATATTAGATTTGGGGAATAGCTTCTAGAACCTCAAAACAAATCATAAGACTCAGCTTAGCAGTATTTGGATTTAGTACATAACAATGAGAGAGAAATTGTATTATTGTGAAACAACGAAATGCACAAGTACGTGGATGCAGTCCTGAGAAATGGAAAGACAGGTGGGAGAGACTAATCTGTGTCAAATTTTATAATAAAGTTATGACCGATGGGAAGGAGCATCAAAATGAAGTGTCCTACCCCTTCTATATCAGGATGTGTTGGAAGGCTTTCAGGCAGGATGATAAAAGGTTTAGATGGGCTGTAAACAACATTGAACAAAAACATTTTTGGTAACACTGGGTTAAAAGTTAACTATTTGAGTAATTTAGGGAGCAGAGGTAGGTATCCCAAAGTTCCTATCGAGAAAAAAAATGCCGTAGAAAGAAAACATGTAGTCTTACTTGTTCAAACATCAAAAACATGACAACGTTCCAGGATCCTAGACGACCAAAATTTGGGAGGAATCCTTTATAGAATGCAAAGGGACCCTGCAAATAGTAATCACAGTAAGTACTTGACAAATTGATGGCTTTTATACCAATTTATCCTCTTTTAATGGAAACTTAGATTCAATATAAAATACCTACATCCCTGCACCATCAAAGATCGTAATGCAACCAAAAAATAAAGAATGAGAAGACAGCCAGGATGCAGCATTACGTCAAGTAAATATATACAACAAACGAAACAGCTTAAAAAAATCTGGAACCGTAAAACTAGTAAATAAAAGAAAAAACACAGAATATAAGGAAAATAATAGTGAATGGAAAAGAAGCAAATCAAAGTGAGAAATTATCCTGTTCTTTTTGTTGAATAAATACTATCTCACTTAAAAGAAATCTTGGTTTCCCTATTTACTTATTTTGTGCATTTGTAAGCAAATAGACATAATAAATTCAAATTCACCTCACCAGAAATACTCTTCTTAAATAAGCAATGAAAAAGGGGATGAAAGATTTGAATCATTCACTTATACTGAAAAGCCTAATCACTCGAAAATGAGTACAAGTCCAGGAGGATTAAATTCTACCATTAAGCTAATGAAACTACATCACTTTAACACAACCAGTCATAACTTTAAGAGTTCACAATATTGAAACTGTACCCTCCAATTCCAAATAGCAAGATAAACAATAACAACAATGAACATTATCAACTGAATTCTAAAAAATATATAATTTAAAAATAATTATACCTCATTTCTCAAAGTTTTTATGAAACAATCTAAGGTGCTTTTGTAGATTGTTTCCCCCATCATTCTAGATTTCACCTGAAACATAATGAGCAGCACATTTACGGGGTTAGTGAAAGCACTAATCATAATTCTGAAAAATTAGGTATAAATCTTACATGAAACAAATAGAATAAAAAAATTATCTTCTCTTCTTTAACTTTTCATCTTGTAAAGATTCTGTGCTAGTAACATGTAATATATATATATATATATATATATATATATGGGATATGATCCATAACAAGTATTTGCTATGGATGTAAATTGGGCAAATAGCATCATATCCGTTCATTTTATAAATCAAGGGCGCAGATTAAAAATTATATATTGTCTTACGCTAGTTCGTCTAGCGTATGTTAAAAATTTTAAAGTCTCTTACGCTACACCAAGTAGCGTACTATAAAAAAAATATACGATGCCCAATATTGCCCCCAAGCCACCAGTTAGAGTTTAGTAGGACTCTGAATGTATTTGCCCAAGCCACCTGTTAGAGTTTAGTAGGACTCTGAATGTATTTGCTTGCCAAGTGTATAAGCCAATAAGCGTACGCTGCTTCGTTATCAACAAACAAGAAAAGACAAAGATATGCAATCCATATCACAAGGAAACCCAAATAATTGCAATCCATATCACTGAAAGAATATCACAGAAGGAAACCCAAATATATGCAATCCATATCACTTACTCACAATCTCTTACTTTTCCCAAGCAATGCAATTGTGTTGAATTTTTAATTAATTCTATTGCTGTGTTTTAACGCATATGTAAGAGGTGATGCATAAGAAGAATGACGCAGGAAGTTTCATAGGCGTAATATGTTTCTTCATTCAATGTATACAAACAGATTAAAGAAATAACAACAGTTAAAAAAGCTTGTACCCAACACAAAACTCCAGCAAACAAACAGCCCAAAACAACGTATAAGAAATGGTGAAATGACAAAATTTCCATTAGTAAAATTGATCGAAATTGTGTCATAGCCATGTCAGACTATATATTATCAGTATTACCCGAAGTTCTTGCTGATGTCCAGCCTGAAATAGCATCTTTTGAACCACCCTCTACAGAAGAGTCACCATATCCAGAAAGTGGGTCACCTCCTCCCACTACTATAGGATCAGGATGATTACACCTACAGTTTGATCCATACTTGCATGAACCATTTCGCATTTCAACAGTCGGCGGGAGGGGAGGGTTTAGTAATCACAGGAAGGGAGGACGACTTCAAAAGTCGCAGGGAGTGGCGGGAAGGGAAGACGACTTCAAAAGTTGCAGGGAGTGGTTTTAGGATTTGAAATCGCCTCTGTAGTTTTAGGCTCTGAAATCGCCTCTGAAATCGCAGGGAAAGAGATATTAGATATGGAAATAGTGAAATCGCCTTTGTAGTTTTCGCCTCTGAAATTGCAGGGAAAGAGATATTAGATATGGCCTCTGAAATCGCAGGGAAAGAGATAAACAACAGACATACGCTAGACCGTCTAGCGGATATGAGAGGCCAAAATAGTATTTTCAACCATACATTATTTCGTCTGGCGTACGTTTTTTGTCCATTTTTAATCTGCTCCCTTGATTTATAAAATGAACGGATATGATGCTATTTGCCCAATTTACATCCATAGCAAATACTTGCTATGGATCATATCCCTATATATATATATATATATATATATATATATGAATAATACGTGAAAAATGAAAATGGACTTCATGAGAATTATTCTTTTGAAAGAAAAAAGACCATTATCAATAAAAAGTAATGCTATGGGTATTCTGTCGACCAAAAACACGTCATTACTACACTGGTTGCTTAATATCTATAACTTTTATGTATGGCCCACCATGAATTTGAGCAAGCAATATAATAATGGCATGTGTATTTGAGACAAACTTCGAGATCCCATTTGGGACCCCCTTGCATTACTCATAAAAAATAGACAAATAATTAAAAACAAAAGAAATTTTAATACATAACTACTATGTTCATACAGTTCAATAATTTTGTGTACAGATTATTTTACGATTTTATAGCTGCCCCACTATGTCCGAATTATGAAATATATTCACCTTGGCGACTCAGCTAATTCAGATCCTCCCTACTGTTACACATTTCAGTTTAATACCATTTCCCAATCATTTTCTCAATAACGCTAAATCTGTTTCATAAAAACACTATGTAACTAATAAAGCAGAAAAGGTATAGCTCGGTATACCTGCTTAATATCAGAGGGCATATCTGGACAAAGCAAATTATTATTGACGCAATAAATTACCTATTGTTGAAAATCATAATCGACACGTTTGCAGATAGCAAAGAGGAGTAATATATCTTTGCATCATTCTGACTCATTCCCTTAAAAGAGGTTTAAAACTCAAAAATAGGTCATCAAGAACAATTAGATAGTAGCTTTAGCAGGTACAAATGTTGATACATATATATATATATATATAGCATGTAAAATGATGATGCCTTAAAATGAAGAGGCCACCTAGGCGACTAAAATCAAAGAGTCAATGCTTTATTCAGCTCTACTACAGATTAGACGTGATAACCCAAATTTTTGGGTAATATTAAAATAAGAATTAAATAAATAAAATTCTTATTAGATAATATGTTGTATGATATTATATTGCATAAGTGGGTATGAACTATGCAATATGTGATGTTTATGCTTATTAAATATATTGGTATTATATATTTATTATATATAAATAAATTGTAGGGGCAATTTATTAAAGGAAATGAGATGGTTATAATTAAAATAATCTATAATATTAAATTATTTTAATGTGGTGAATTGATGTCATTAAATATATACTTAATGTATAACCACTCTTTTATTGAAGAAATCATGTATTACATTATTGGATGTAATGTATGTATGTTTTTAATGTAGAAAGTATATTATTATATTTATTACAGTTAAATTGTTAAAAACAATTTATAGAAGGGAAAGGAAAGTAATTAGTATATAAGAATTATTGTATACTTTAAATAAATGATATTAAAATAAATTCTAAAGTTGAATTATTTTAATAAAGAAAAGATATTATTTTAATTATAATATCTTATTTACTGAATAAATTTCCATTTATAAGGTAAATATATTAAGTTCTACTTACTATACATAAATAAATTAATATAAACAATTTATAAGGCGAGAGAATAAATTTATTATTTATTTTCTATATGTGATGTGAGTACATGTGCATTATAAAGAATATTTGCAAGGTGATAAATATAAATATATATTTATTACGCAGGAAAATAAAATTATTAGGAGAATTGTGCGAGTTACGAAAACCTTAGGGTTGAAAACCTAATATTTGAAACTTAAGAAAATATTTTAAGAAATATGCTAAGGAATAAAGAATATTCCGAGAATATGTTGAGAATATACCAGGGGGTGATTTGCAAGCTTTTAAAGACGAAGTGGAAGACTAGAGAAGACTTAAGTTGGGTGACTGTAGCGCTCCCAAATCCGGGTATCTTCCAACCCAACAGATGGTGCAATACTGTACAACATTCATACATTCATTCAATTGAAAAGTCTCAAAGAACGAATATAACTTCTATATATTAAAGTAATATTTACAATTCCCAGGTTCTATACCCATTACAAAGGTTCTTTGTCATAATATCAGTTACATTACAACAATAGACCTATACTATTACAAGACAGCTTAACAATCTGCCTTAGCTTTTCCTTTATCCCTTTTTGATCCTTCGGGACGTTCAGTTTTAGCTGCATTCATATGGTTCAAGTAAGAGTGAGCATGGCTAGCTCAGCAAGTATAACAATTTAATAACAACATGCTTGACACATACAAATCGTATATCTTCAATAACTGAACAATAGTTATGAAGTACTATTGATAATTCAAAGTAGCACTTCATCTTTTCTTTCAAAATGTTTTACAATAACAATATTTAGTAAAACATTCACTCCGGTCAGAGACCTTGAGTATTCATTCTTTATTGAAAAAAGACAACCCGGAATGAATTCCGTAAGCCCGATATTACTTACGAGCACTTCTAGGTGATCAGCCTATTGTACTATATGTTGATCAACACTACATCCATTAAACGTATGTACGTTTAATCATTTGGCAACCTCACGTGCCTGTCGTTTTACCGACAAAATATTTGTTTAACATTTCAGTCTTCTTTTGAAAACCATATCAAGTAATTGACAAAAGATAGCAACATTTGATAATACAAGAGTAGATTATCAAGTCTAGCCAAAGGGATTGGCTTTAACCTCAACATACCTCAATTCATGCAAAAGAATACATGAATTTTAAACTTGTTCAGATTGAACTGAAACAAGAGTTAGAATACTTGCCTTTAGCGTCTACTACCGTATATTAACTTTATGTTCAAGTCTTTCAAGTCTCTACAATACATGATCACATAATGCCTTTACATTAGGTCACATATAATCAAATATGTATATGACTATATCATACCCTTCATTTCAATCTAATTGTGTATTAGATTCAGTTGCTATTCATTCCGGTTTAACATTACCATTGCATTTATATTCGACTAGGTTATCTTAACCTTTACATTACATTCCTTAAGGTTTAACAAAGTTTAAACAATGTTACATTACCTTCCTTAAGTTTGTGTTTACTTTTAATCAATTAGGTTTTATTTTTATTGTACTTAGAAACCTTCATTACTATCTTTGTTCTGAGGCTGGCGCTGCGGCGCCGACTCTATACTTACATCTCGCGCTGCGGCGCGAGCCGTATTACATCCCTGACCCGGACTTGGCGCTACGGCGCCATAACATGTACAACAGTTCGCGCTGCGGCGAACTCTTGCAGTAGGCTCGGTTATTGTTTCGCGCTGCGGCGCGGGTCTTTTTGCCTTGGGTTGGCGCCGCGGCGCCAACTCTGTGCACCAGAAAATAATTTCAGTTTTGAAATTTTGTGAACTTCCCGGACGCATAACTTCTTCGTTATAAGTCCGAATTGGCTCGTTCAAAAGCCTACGGTTCACAAATTACGCAATCTACATGATCATCCAAGAATTTTATCTATTTGACTTTGTTTGCTAAAAATTCACCTATTGGTTCATTTTTAACGAAAACGATAAACGTTCGTGAACGTTCAACGCTTGTTTCTTCGTTCTAAGTCGGAATCCGGTCATTTTCGAGTCCGCAACTCTTAAATGCCAAATATGACTTAACTCCATTGTAAAGCAATGATTCCGTGATCAAACACAAAATTTGACTTCCATTTCGAGAATTTTACGAATTCGACGATTGTCGTTCAATCGTGCAATTTCCGGCAAATCTTCATTCTTATGATTTGTTCAACATTACAAATGAACTTCATTCATTATGTGAACATCTCAACATACATAATACAACAACTTATTTTCATTGTTGGACTTTGACTCCTAATGAGCTTATAACTTATCAAATTATAAACTACTTAAGATTTGATTATTCATGACTTATGACAATTAGAGTTTCTTAATTACCATACTTTACATGTGCTTCACATATAACTCTACTTAGGTATACATGATACATATGATCATATAAATTCTTTTACCTTCATATCAATTCTCTTAATAAACTCCTTATAAGTTCATATTATCTTCACATAAGTTTATAACTTATGTTAGCTTAAATGACTTATTACCAACTTATGTGGCTTAAGTCCATGACTTACATATTCTTCTTGCTTCTTATCATTCATGTTTCTTAATCCATCTTTTCTTATCAACCTATCATGGTAGAGATAGAAGATAATTGAAGAAGAAGTCTTACTATTGAAGTCTTTGATAAGTAGCTTCTTCTTCTTCTTGACTTATGGAAGTAACTTATTGCTAGCTTATTCTCTCTAACACTTAAGTACTTTGTGAAGTCTAGATTATTTGAACAACCAACAAATGCTTGTAAGTCTTCTCTATTTATAGAATTTGCAAAGTTAGGGTAGTTTGGTCTTTAAAACAATCCCACCTCCTTAAGCCACCTCCTTACTATTCATTACTTGCTAACCACTCTCTTATCTCATACTTGGCCATTACTCCTAAGCCTTGGTCATTACATTAACTTGACCATCACAATACTTGGTTACCACATTACTTGGTCACCACATTCAACTATAATAATATGGTTTGCTCCATGGGTCAACCAATCCATGGATTCTAGTTTGGGCTTGGATTAATTAAATCATTGGGCTTTGTATTAACAAACCACTAGTTGATTCCTTAATTAATAATTGGGCCTCTCCCTTTAATTCCCTTGGACTTATATTAATTCCCAACAATCTTTCCAAGTCCATTAACATTTCATAATACATATAGTTTATGTATTATTTTCGTATTCTAATTCATATAGAATTTATATACGATAATTCACCCTTCATACAACCTCGTATAATACTTCGTCTTATACTCATTTCCATTTCTTTGTATAATACATAAGTATCATACCATTATTACATATTCATTACTATTTCGCCTTCCTTAACGTTTATAAATTAAGTCCACAAGCGAAATATCGTTTTTTTCATAACTAGATTTTTATTACATAATCCATCTCACCTTATTATTCCATTACGTATTTCTCGAAAATCCAAAATTATATCCCGAGCAAATATCGATGAATAGTGTTTTTCGAAAAATTTCTCGGAAAACTTTTATTTTCGTCTTGAAAATTCAAACACTTTAATTCATCCACGTAGCTCAAATACTACGACATTCTAACATCAATAGGTTATACAAAGACAACCATTGATAACACATAGAATAGGATTTTATTATTATTTAAATTAATAAAATCATTTTACAATAAGATCCGAATTTCTCGGCCGTTACAGTGACCAACTTATAAGAAATTGAAAGTAGCTTTTATATAAGCAAAATCAAAATTTACCTATATTCATTTTTAGCCAAATTGGCTAAGTTTAGAGAGAGAAAGAGAAAAGAGGAAATAACAGAAGACACCCATCTATCAGATGAGAAATAAGAGGAAAGGTTGAGAAAAACAATTCATTCCCCGATATATCACTACTTCATTCCAAAATAAGTCCCAATTTTCTTCCTTTCTCTTTCAATTGCCGAAAGCATAGACTCCCCAAACCTTGTCAAAATTTTCTTGGGTTCGGCTATAAACATGGAATTCATCAAAGGAAATGAAGCTAAAAACTGAATTGGGAGTTATTTACAACAATTACCAATCGGGATCAAGAAATATTATTTCAATTGTTGTCCAAAAAGGGATTGGAGTGGGAATTTCATTAAGTAAAAAACGGAGAGAAGGTCTCGGCTGATAACAAAGAACAGAAAAGGCAAGAAGGCTTCTAGCTGGGAAATTAAAGAAGTGCAGAACAAACTAATTGAAGAGAGCATTCAATTCAATTCCATAAGCAAGAATTGAATTAAACTTCAAACTAAAAAGGGGTATAAACTCTTCCTTTCTAAATTTATAGAGTTTTTTTTCAAGTTTAAATTGCATGTATGGTTGTGAAAGGTAATTTAAATGGAGGAATCAAATGGATTCAAGAGAAGGATTTTATTAGGAGATGGCATAATTGCACGTTCAAACTCATGTAAATTCTGAGTTTTAAACCCTGCACAATAGGTGTTTGTTAAAATACCTAAATAAAGCTATTTTGTTAAAATTTGAGAATTACTTTTGATAAGTTAGCATGCAGACATGAATTATAAGTTAATTTAATCTGGTTGGAGGGTTGGAAAAGAGTTCAAAATGGACTTTTGTGAAAGTTTTCTTATGAATTAATTAAAACTAGAAATCTTGTTACACTCAGATTTTGAGCACTCTGTTTTATAATTAAGTCCAGCCCTTAAAGGTATAGTAATAGTGGTGCTATCAAAGCTCACGGGGGTATAGCCCACTTTATAGATATATGATCACTTGCAGGTTAGCAGTAAATGTAGTTGAAACTTTGTTTAAAAAAAATAGAGCTTGGATCTTGATCACAAGTAGCGAAAGGTATGAAATTGTTTTCAATTTTGAGTTCTAGTAAGAATTCATGAAATTATATAGAAATAAAGTAAAGTTTGAATTTTGGAAGTTTAGTTGGCTTTGATGTAAATTTAGACTATTTTTCTTTATAATAAATCAAGTTTTGATCTTTGTATATGTAATATGACATTAGAAAAGGGTTTGAATCAAGAAATGAAAAAGTTAGTTTTGTTAGTAAACAAGTTAGTTTAGTATGTTTATTTTGGCTTGGAATTGATTATGTAACGAGTTCTAATGATTGTAATTAGAGATATGGAGCTAGTATGTGGTGTGCGGAGTAACAAGAAGGAAGAATTTGGGTTAGAACGAAAACAAAACCCCATGAAATTAGCCCACCGTTTTGACGCACACATTATGTTCGTTAAATGGCCTTAAAGAGTAAAACGATTAAAAGTTTAGAATTTAACGGATCTGAGACCTTAAACGAGTCTTATTATGTTAAATAAGACTTATTTGTAAAGAAAGTTGGGTTGGAACGAGTCGAGACGAGTTTTGGATGTTAAAACGAGAAGTCCAAAAAATTGTGAATTGCTGACCCTAAGGACAAATTCGGGGCTAGCTAGAGTTTCCAGAAAATTCTGGACTTTTTGGGTATTATAGTACATTGAATAAGCTTTCCATAGACTCCAGAACGGACTAATTCCGACTTTGGAGCAAAGTGTTATGACCGTTCAAAGTAATTGTGTCAAAACTGTCCAACTCAGGAAACTCAAGTGCAGACCTGTCCCTTACGCGAATTTTCTGGGCTGATGTGTTCGGAATTTGGAAAAGGTCAGTAAATAAGAGTTGTAGCCCCGGACGTTAGCTTCGCGTGGGCTCAAGAATTGCTCAAAAATGTTTTGAAACGAAAAAGTTATGACTGTTTTAGCGAGAGAGGGTAAAGCCTAAATGAAAGTGAAAAACTGTTATGAACGTACACTTTTGGCGCTCTATTTGGGCTGCCTAATGAACTCGAAATGGGGCATTTCATATTTTTTAAAAATAGTCTCATATTTTTTAAAAATAGTCTCATATGATAAGAAAAACATATTGAAATTTGGGAATTTTCCGATAAGCGAGGAAGGCGTGAGAAAATTGTAAAATGGCTCATTCGTTATGCAAGGCAGCAGCCAGCGTTGTGCCAGCCGCGCGGCCGCCCGCGCACGCCGCGCCGTGCTGCTGGTGCAGTCGCTTGGCGGGCTTTTTGAGCGCTGTTTTGATCAATGTTCGTAGCTTGTTTTCGCGTTTAGAAAATTTTTAAATGTATTATGTCATAAGGTCTAACATACTAGAAATTCGCCACGATTCTATTAATGATTTAAGAATTAAAAATAGGCGAACAGGCATGTCAAAACTACAATTTGGGCTACGCCGAATGTAGTCATGATGGGCTGTTTTGACATTCGTCATTTCAAAGTGTGTTTGGGCTAAATTTAATACAATATTATATCTAATAAAGTTCTAAGAGAAGAGATTTGACTGTATGTGATATTTTACGTCATGAAACTTCCTTTCGGATAATTTGCATATTAAATATTAAATAAATATGAATTTGCATATTTAAGCGAATGTAAGCCGGAATTGACATGAAAAATGGTTTTATAACGAAACGAAATGTATGGAATCATTAAAAAGTTGTACTAATCATAAAAGTGATGCAATGAAGATTTGTTGGGATCAAAATGGAGTTTTTGAGCCAAGATTTATATATACTTAAAATATAAATATATATATATATATATAGTGAAATTGTGAATATTTGCAAAACGAAAAATGCAGTAAGTGTGTTAGCGGGATAGAATGTTTATAAATGAAACAATGGTTCGAGTTGACTCATGAGTGGGTAAAATAATAATATAAAAATTATTTATATTAAAAGAATAATATAGTAAATTGAATTTTACTATAAAAGCTATTTATTAGCTGTTTAAGTTCCGAATTAATGAGTAAAGACATAAGATATTCCTAAAGTGGAATATCAATGATTGAAGCTTCAAAGTGTAAAATATTTACATACTAAAATGTGAGGGACCTTTATTTGGTGTAAAAAGGTTAAAACAAATTAAGTTTCTAAATAAACTAATATTCGTTTTGAGTAAGAATAAATAATATTAGTTTGTATAAAACTAATAATTATTACTGATGAATATACATGCATGTTTTGTAACATATTCAATTATCTAATATGTGCGTACATGTAAATATAATTCTGTAGGAATTGTGGAGAAACTCTAGGTTAACTTTTGTGGTAATCTCCAATCAAGGCAAGTTTTTCAGTTCTATTATGTTTGTGGATTAAATGTGATTATGTGGTGAGTTACATACCATGCTTTATGAATGGTTAAAGTCAAAATATGACTAAGTTAATTGGGTTATAGAACTCAATTTATATGTGATATGTGATAGCACATGTTGTATGATGTAACTTGATAAATTAGAAATGTATAATGCATGAATGTATGTTTTATAAGGAATTATTGATGCATGTAAGATATGCATAGTAACGAATATATGTTGCATGAGAATATGCATATTAAAGGAAATGTAGTGCATATGGAATTGTGTGCTATGTGAAATATGATAGACTGTAAAATTTGCTGGGCTGTCGAGCTCAATCTTGCAAACACAAACTTTTTGCAGGTTAATGATATTAGGCAATATTACTTGCTATACGGATGATGAAGATTGAACGATCTGCAAAATGAATATATTTCCTTGAATTAGAATTGGTATAAATCTATGATTGATAGTTTTGTCAAATGTAATTGACAGTTATGTATAGTTTGAAATGTTGAATGGATAAAGAATGTTTATTCTGAAATGAGAATAGATATGATTCTAAAATAAATGAATCATCGATAGAAAAGATATGAAGTATTGAGACTTAAGCTTTTAATACGTTTACACAGGTTATACAAATCATATAATAAATATGATTCTAGTATAAAGAATAATTATAAAGGTTGCGATTCAGGAAATGAATGAATGGAAAGAAAGAAAAAATTTATTCCGCTTTTTTAGCTATTTTAACATTGAATAATGTTTTAAAGCTAAAACAAGATTGTTGCTAATGCACAAATTCGAGATTAAGTTAGTCCTGAATTTGGATTAAGTTGGTCTCGATTTTGGGGCCGTCAAAGTTGGTATCAAAGTTGTAGATTATAAACCTTAGGTAGGTGTACCTTAGGCTATAACCGTAGAGATAAAGATAAGGAATAAACTCAAATAGAGTTTAATTTGTTAAGTGATGAATTTGGGAAATTCATTATTAAGTAAATAAGATTCAAAGAAGAATCTTGAAAAGTTATATTGATCCAGAGTTACCTAACTCTGATGTTAAAGACAAAAAGTACTAATGAATAGATAGAGTCTATAAGACTAAAAGTATAAAGGAAAAGGAGATCGTAAAACAAAACGATCATAAGATAGAAGAGAATCGTAATATAACATGATTATAAGATAAGATCACGACGTGATCAAATTGAATAGCAGAAAATCTGTGAAATGATTGGAATGATATAGCCTGACGCTATAAAGAGAATGTACTATGAAATGGTACGATGTAAAATCGAAAAGAGTTGTAGATGATGATATATGGATTAAATGAAATTCGTGTTGAGTAAGGGAAAGCTAGAATCGTGTGGGATTTCAATTGAGAACTCATGTCAGCAGCTAAGTTGTATGATTCTTTGTATGGGCGGGGAATTGTACTTGGTGTAACAACCACTTAGCTTCTGGTAGTGATAATCATTGAAATGTTTGTGTCGCGCTATTTGCTATATACCTGTTGAGAAGGTGATTCTTTTCTCATGTGTATAACAGATAGGTAGAGAATATAAGATTAGGTTAGATGATATTAAGATTAGGTACGGTTCTTAAAACTAATGCATATGGTAAGTTCGTGACTCATAATCATATGGTGTGTTTTGAACCCTACAGCGAATGGACGCCTATGGTCTGACTAGGATAAGTTTCTAAACTTATATGATTATGGCAAGTTCCTGGATTTCCAAAGTGTGGCAAGTTTGATGAACTGGGGTATAACTAAGTGTGAATGGAGTATTGAGGATGATAGAAATAGATAGACTTATTAAGCAATGGATCATTAGAGAAATTGAAGTTGAGGGTAGAAGCATAGGTATTCCAAATCTTCTAATTATGCTAAACTTCAAAATTTTTGACATCAAGCTAAATTCGCATTATGGTGCCTTTAAAAACGAATTTTGTTATCAGTAACATACGGTGACAAAGGTGTGTATGTGGACTGTGAATCACTAACATCTCGTTATCTGTTACGACATGATAACACTAAAATTGATTTTCAATGGTTTTGAACCATTTAAAGAAGAGTATGCTAATTGCTTCAGCTAGACAAAAATGATTTGAAATATATCAAAATGTATTTTATATATCAGTAATGCATCATGTAACCTGGTGCAAAGATGATAAAAACGATGGAGTTATCAATGCAGAATTACTTAGTGTTGGATGTGATCTAAGGATTGTCAGCCCACTATGGTAAGATGTAATATGACAAAGACACAAAATTACGGAATCCTCGAACGGACTGTAAATACAGTGCGGAATCATGACGTCATAAAATGATTTTTAGAATTTTAAACCAGTTAAAAAAAGTCGATGCCAATTAAAATGTCTAGACAAATGTTTCGATTGATGTTCGAATTATTGATATGTGTCTAAGCTATTTGATTCAGCTAGACAAATGTCTATGAAAATTCAAGTATTTCTTTGAGAATTTATCCCAAACCAAATTGTTTTGGTGCGGAATCTTATGCTAAAGTCTGAGGTGAACCCCGATTGGATAAAATAATCCAATCTAGTAGCGCAAATAGTTGCTAAACAAGATTGATACGTTGTGCACGATGTAGGGTACGATAGGCTGATCACCTAACGTACTCGTATTTGTACTAGGCTGATCACCTAGTACAACATGTTTACAGAATTGGTTGCGGTGAAAACCGTTAAACCTGAGAGTTCATGGTCTATATGACCCCTCAACATAATATGAAAAGTTTTTAACTTCTTAAAAAGGGGTAGAAATGGTTGAATAAGATGATATAAGAGAAAACCTCAGAGGAGGATAAATGTAAAGGTTAAATTGAAAACCTATTTTCGGTGAATATAAGAAGCAAAGATTAGTAGAATGTAATTTCGGGGATGAAATTCTTAGAAGGGGTGAATGTGACAAGCCGAAAATTTAGATCTTGAATGATTAAATTAAGGGTTAAAGTTTAAAGCCTAGAGTGAAAATAGAGGATTTATTTAAAATCTTTAAGAAAAATCTAAGGATATGGTACATTGAAAGGATTCAACGATAAGGTTACGAGAAAGGATAAGATTTAAACCGATTAAGAATGATTCGGTATTGTGATTCCGGGGAAGGAATCTTTATAAGGGGGAAAGAATGTGATAACCCAAATTTTTGGGTAATATTAAAATAAGAATTAAATAAATAAAATTCTTATTAGATAATATGTTGTATGATATTATATTGTATAAGTGGGTATGAACTATGCAATATGTGATGTTTATGCTTATTAAATATATTGGTATTATATATTTATTATATGTAAATAAATTGTAGGGGCAATTTATTAAAGGAAATGAGATGGGTATAATTAAAATAATCTATAATATTAAATTATTTTAATGTGGTGAATTGATGTCATTAAATATATACTTAATGTATAACCACTCTTTTATTGAAGAAATCATGTATTATATTATTCGATGTAATGTATGTATGTTTTTAATGTAGAAAGTATATTATTATATTTATTACAGTTAAATTATTAAAAATAATTTATAGAAGGGAAAGGAAAGTAATTAGTATATAAGAATTATTGTATACTTTAAATAAATGATATTAAAATAAATTCTACAGTTGAATTATTTTAATAAAGAAAAGATATTATTTTAATTATAATATCTTATTTACTGAATAAATTTCCATTTATAAGGTAAATATATTAAGTTCTACTTACTATACATAAATAAATTGATATAAACAATTTATAAGGTGAGAGAATAAATTTATTATTTATTTTCTATATGTGATGTGAGTACATGTGCATTATAAAGAATATTTGCAAGGTGATAAATATAAATATATATTTATTACGCAGGGAAATAAAATTGTTGAGAGAATTGTGCGAGTTACGAAAACCTTAGGGTTGAAAACTTAATATTTGAAACTTAAGAAAATATTTTAAAGAATATGCTAAGGAATAAAGAATATTCCGAGAATATGTTAAAGAATATACCAGGGGGTGATTTGCAAGCTTTTAAAGACGAAGGGGAAGACTAGAGAAGACTTAAGTTGGGTGACCAACTTGTAAGAAATTGAAAGTAGCTTTTATATAAGCAAAATCAAAATTTACCTATATTCATTTTTAGCCAAATTGGCTAAGTTTAGAGAGAGAGAAAAGAGGAAATAACATAAGACACCCAACTATCAGATGAGAAATAAGAGGAAAGGTTGAGCAAAAACAATTCATTCCCCGATATATCACTACTTCATTCCAAAACAAGTCCCAATTTTCTTCCTTTCTCTTTCAATTGCCGAAAGCATAGACTCCCCAAACCTTGTCAAAATTTTCTTGGGTTCGGCTATAAACATGGAATTCATCAAAGGAAATGAAGCTATAAAACTGAATTGGGAGTTATTTACAGCAATTACCAATCGGGGTCAAGAAATATTATATCAATTGTTGTCCATAGAGGGATTGGAGTGGGAATTTCATCAAGTAAAAAACGGAGAGAAGGTCTCGGCTGATAACAAAGAGCAGAAAAGGCAAGAAGGCTTCTAGCTGGGAAATTAAAGAAGTGCAGAACAAACTAATTGAAGAGAGCATTCAATTCAATTCCATAAGCAAGAATTGAATTAAACTTCAAACCAAAAAGGGGTATAAACTCTTCCTTTCTAAATTTATAGAGTTTTTTTTCAAGTTTAAATTGCATGTATGGTTGTGAAAGGTAATTTAAATGGAGGAATCAAATGGATTCAAGAGTCAAGAGAAGGATTTTATTAGGAGATGGCATGATTGCACGTTCAAACTCATGTGAATTCTGAGTTTTTAAGCCCTGCACAATAGGTGTTTGTTAAAATACCTAAATAAAGCTATTTTGTTAAAATTTGAGAATTTATAGATACTTTTGATAAGTTAGTATGCAAACATGAATTATAAGTTAATTTAATCTGGTTGGAGGGTTGGAAAGGAGTTCAAAATGGACATTTGTGAAAGTTTTCTTATGAATTAATTAAAACTAGAAATCTTGTTACACTCAGATTTTGAGCACTCTGTTTTATAATTAAGTCCAACCCTTAAAGGTTTAGTAATAGTAGTGCTATCAAAGCTCACGGGGGTATAGACCACTTTATAGATATATGATCACTTGCAGGTTAGCAGTAGATGTAGTTGAAACTTTGTTTAAAAAAAAATAGAGCTTGGATCTTGATCACAAGTAGCGAAAGGTATGAAATTGTTTTCAATTTTGAGTTCTAGTAAGAATTCATGAAATTATATAGAAATAGAGTAAAGTTTGAATTTTGGAAGTTTAATTGGCTTTTATGTAAATTTAGACTATTTTTCTTTATAATAAATCAAGTTTTGATCTTTGTATATGTAATATGACATTAGAAAAGGGTTTGAATCAAGAAATTAAAAAGTTAGTTTCGTTAGTAAACTAATTAGTTTAGTATGTTTATTTTGGCTTGGAATTGATTATGTATATGAGTTCTAGTGATTGTAATTAGAGATATGGAGCTAGTATGTGGTGCGCGGAGTAACAAGGAGGAAGAATTTGGGTTAGAACGAAAACTAAACCCCATGAAATTAGCCCACCATTTTGACGCACACATTATGTTCGTTAAATGGCCTTAAAGAGTAAAACGATTAAAAGTTTAGAATTTAACTGATCTGAGACCTTAAACGAGTCTTATTATGTTAAATAAGACTTATTTGTAAAGAAAGTTGGGTTGGAACGAGTCGAGACGAGTTTTGGATGTCAAAACGAGAAGTCCAAAAAATTGTGAACTGCTGACCCTAAGGACAAATTCGGGGCTAGCTAGAGTTTCCAGAAAATTCTGGGCTTTTGGGGTATTGTAGTACATTGAATAAGCTTTCCATAGACTCCGGAACGAACTAATTCCGACTTTGGAGCAAAGAGTTATGACCGTTCAAAGTAGTTGCGTCAAAACTGTCCAACTCAGGAAAATCAAGTGCAGGCCTGTCCCTTGCGCGAATTTTCTGGGCTGATGTGTTCGGAATTTGGAAAAGGTCAGTAAATAAAAGTTGTAGCCCCAGAAGTTAGTTTCGCGTGGGCTCAAGAATTGTTCAAAAATGTTTTGAAACGAAAAAATTATGACTGTTTTAGCGAGAGAGGGTAAAGCCGAAATGAAAGTGAAAAATTGTTATGAACGTACACTTTTGGCGCTTTATTTGGGCTGCCTAATGAACCCGAAATGGGGATTTCATATTTTTTAAAAATAGTCTCATATGATACGAAAAACATACTGAAATTTGGAAATTTTCCGATAAGCGAGGAAAGCGTGAGAAAATTGCAAAATGGCTCATTCGTCATGCAAGGCAACAGCCAGCGCTGTGCCAGCCGCGCGCGCCCGCGCACGCGGGCTTTTTGAGCGCTGTTTTGATCAATGTTCGTAGCTTGTTTTCGCGTTTAAAAAATTTTCAAATGTACTATGTCATAAGGTCTATAACATACTAGAAATTCGCCACAATTCTATTAATGGTTTAAGAAATAAAAATAGGCGAACAGATATGTCAGAACTACAATTTGGGCGACGCCGAATATAGTCATGATGTGCTGTTTTGACATTCGTCATTTCAAAGTGTGTTTGGGCTAAATTTATGACAATATTATAACTAATAAAGTTCTAAGAGAAGAGATTTGACTGTATGTGATATTTTACATCATGAAACTTCATTTCGAACATAAATAATGCAATAAAAATATTAAATAAATATGAATTTGCATATTTAAGCGAATGTATGCCGGAATTGACATGAAAAATGGTTTTATAACGAAACGAAACGTATGGAACCATTAAAAAGTTGTAATAATCATAAAAGTGATGCAATGAAGATTTGTTGGGATCAAAATGGAGTTTTTGAGCCAAGATTTATATATACTTAATATATAAATATATATATATATATATATATATATAGTGAAATTGTGAATATTTGCAAAACAAAAAATGCAGTAAGTGTGTTAGCGGGATAGAATGTTTATAAATGAGACAATGGTCCGAGTTGACTCATGAGTGGGCAAAATAATAATATAAAAATTATTTATATTAAAGGAATAATACAGTAAATTGAATTTTACTATAAAAGCTATTTATTAGCTGTTTAAGTCCCGAATTAATGAGTAAAGACATAAGATATTCTTAAAGTGGAATATAAATGATTGAAGCTTCAAAGTGTAAAATATTTACATACTAAAATGTGAGGGACCTTTATTTGGTGTAAAAAGGTTAAAACAAATTAAGTTTCTAAATAAACTAATATTCATTTTAAGTAAGAATAAATAATATTAGTTTGTATAAAACTAATAATTATTATTGATGAATATACATGCATGTTTTGTAACATATTCAATTATCTAATATGTGCGTACATGTAAATATAATTCTGTAAGAATTGTGGAGAAACTCTAGATTAACTTTTGTAGTAATATCCAATCAATGCAAGTTTTTCAGTTCTATTATGTTTATAGATTAAATGTGATTATGTGGTGAGTTACGTACCATGCTTTATGAATGGTTAAAGTCAAAATATGACCAAGTTAATTGAGTTATGAAACTCAATTTATATGTGATATGTGATAACACATGTTGTATGATGTAACTCGATAAATTAGAAATGTATAATGCATGAATGTATGTTTTGTAAGGAATTATTGATGCGTGTAGGATATGCATAGTAAAGAATATATGTTGCATGCGGATATGCATATTAAAGGAAATGTAGTGCATATGGAATTGTGTGATATGTGAAATATGATAGACTGTTAAATTTGATGGGCTGTCGAGCTTAATCTTGCAAACACAAATTTTTTGCAGATCAATGATGTTAGGCAATATTACTTGCTATACGGATGATGAAGATTGAACGATCTGCAAAATGAATACATTTCCTTGAATTAGAATTGGTATAAATCTATGATTGATAGTTTTGTCAAATGTTATTGGCAGTTATGTATAGTTTGAAATGTTGAATGGATAAAGAATGTTTATTTTGAAATGAGAATAGATATGATTCTAAAATAAATGAATCATCGATAGAAAAGTTATGAAGTATTGAGATTTAAGCTTTTAATACGTTTACACAGGTTATACAAATCATATAATAAATATGATTCTAGTATAAAGAATAATTGTAAAGGTTGCGATTCAAAAAATGAGTGAATGGAAAGAAAGAAAGAAAAAATTTATTCTGCATTTTTAGCTATTTTAACATTGAATAATGTTTTAAAGCTAAAACAATATTGTTGCTAATGCACAAAGTTGAGATTAAGTTAGTCCTGATTTTGGATTAAATTGGTCTCTATTTTGGGGGCGTCACATTAGATTCAGGTGAGGGAATCTAACCACCTTCAATTCAACTGCTCTGGCTTTACAAAGAGACATCTACAGAAGTAGGATACATCAAGCTGAATTAGATAGTGAGTAATTCCGGAGTTCTAAAGTTGTACACTTGAGCGCACCGAGCTAAGTAAATCTCAAGTTGTTAATAAAAACCTAGCATATGTACCGTCTCTGTAGGAGTGAAAAATATATTTCCTCAATTTCTACAAAGTAAAGTATCAGCATTAAGAGAGTACTTGTAGCTTTATTTGCTAATAGATGCGTCCATCAATTTAAATGGCCACTAGGACTTGATGCTCACTTCATAAGTTTAGTCCTAAATTTAATTCTCAAAAATGTCCTGGTCTATTCTGTATGCAAATATCTACTGCATATTTGTTAGTATACTATAGTTGGGGCGTAGTGGTGCTTCATGCATACACTTCTGCTCTCTTCAAATTGCAGTTCTGCTATAAACAAATTTTCAAATCAATCCCAAACCATGGGGAGCAGAGTGCATAAAAGTAGAATTTTTTAGCAGACGAGTTTTAGAGATGGATGACAAAACAGACTACACAATATGATATATATTTTCAGCTTCACTTTTAACAAATTCTAAGAAGTGATTCAAGTACAAAAGGTAAAATTTACCACATCAAGAGGAGATCCGATGCAGACTGCAAAGAACCCTGCCCCTAAACCGGCTAGTAGATGAGTTAAAATACTGTCTCTGAACCCTAGAATTTGCATAATTGTCTGCATCATAGCACAAACAAAATTTAGGATCATAGTTGATAAACACAAAACATAAAGCAAGTAAATGACAGTTTAACACGAGTATTCCAAGCAATATCATGATTACCTGTTTCACCTGATCATAACTAGCGAGTTCAGCGGCATTAGTAACTGCATTTCGTGCAATATTGGGGCCCAGCCCAGTCCACAAAGCAGCCAGTCCTTCCTGTTTTTATTATTGTAAAGCTGTAAGCAGCAAAACAAAAGATAAAAATCATATTAGCCAATCTTACTGAACTCACCTGTTGCACTATGGTGTAATAAGCACTTAGTGCACTGGAATAACGGTTAGGCACTTCAGCAGCCAATTTGCCTTCAGCTTGAAGGCGAACTTTCACAAGATCAGTTGGATTAGCCACTGCAATCGCTATGGCACCTGCTCAATAAGGTAAGCATCCACTCAAAAACATAGAGGTAAACGGATCACAATTTTAGCACATTTATATGAGGAAACAAGAGGCCGGTGCAAATTCTAAACCAAATTCTGAAGACATTTCATTTGAGGACATAATAAAGATAATAAGGGCGATAGTTAACAAATTGGTTTACCAGTAATCAGAGCAGCAAGTATTTTTTGGAACACAGAAACATCTCCAGCAAAATCACTGCCAACAAAAAAGGCCTTGACCTGTATCATAGGTAGTTTATATAGAGAACATGCATAAGAGTGTAACATTAAAATCAAGTGTGCGTGGAGTTTAACACTTACAGGCTCATACAAGCCGATCCTCAGACCCCCGTATATAAACTGGCGATGTAATCCCGGTATAATGCCTTTCCATAGAGCTGATAAACCTTCTTCTCTAGCAATAGTAGCAACTGTACCCAACATACCCCTGTACTTAGGTGCACCAGTTCCTTCTCCCAAGACTGCTCGTTTTTGGAGCTGAAGCCTGACTTTAGCAGTGTCTAGGGGAATGGTACACAGCTAGACAGATCCAGAGCATGAAAGGTTATAATACCACCATGATAATTTTGTTATCTTTTAAGTTTTAAACTGCAATAGCTAAAGATAGAAATATTCTTTCATAGTGATAAGAGGAAAAGGGCACGTATAAAAGCTTATGTAGATCTACGAATGTCAAAACCCTCAACTCTTAAAAATTAATCTATTACAGCAGGTTACACGTAACCGTAATAATAGGTAGTAGATCAAATGCAGTTATTGTTGGGCGTTTATCTGAATTTAGCCATTTGAATTTGGATTCAAACTACAAATTCTAAATAATTAAGTTATGTAAAGTTGAGGACTCCACCGACATAATGTGTTGAACTCAGCTGTAAGAGGAATCTTTCGTGACGTTAATAATGCATGGATACTTTTCAGTTCAGTTGTACCACAAAACAAGGAAAAGGTAAAAATTAATAAAGAAAGAGCATCAATATTTTCGAATAACATGCACTCGAATAGATATCTACCAACTAGAAAATTGGAGTATTAGTAAGAAGGTCACATATCAATTCCTAAGGGTTTAATCCATTTTAATGAATTGATTGGTTCAAAGCAGATGAAATCGATCTAAAACCCCCTAGCAAACTCACTTTTGATTAAAAGATAGAATATTGCAATTCCTCATTGCTGAAGCCTGAATGTTATTCCGGATCCCAGAGCGAACAAAAACAGAAAAAGTATAGCTCTTTTCTCACATAGTACAACACCAAAATTCAGCTTGGTTCTGGTGATGACAATATCAACCATCATTATTTACTTGAAGGAACTTTTGATTTCATGGTCACACATTATAATGTATTGGGTCAGAGTTTATCCAATCAATATACATTAGTCGTAAATATGAAATTAAATTAAACCCTGAAAATCTAAGTACTACTAAACTGATCTCAATTAATGAGGTGAACTGTAAGCAAATTAAAGGAACTGGAGATGACTGTAAATCTAAATTGAAGGAGTAATTATGAAATTGATAGTGCATTGAAGTAGTAATTGATGATGAAGAACATTAACAACACCTCGGCAAAACAAGCGGCGAAGGCACTGCTGAAGAAGGTTCCCGCGAAAGAGATCACTGTCCTACGACTGAGATCCGCCATTGGCGGTGGCAGATATCGATAAATTAACTGATAAAGTTCCGATTTATACCGAAATTGAAGGTTAGGTATTACTCTCAGTACTATTATATATAGATTTCGAGATGAAGAAGAGTGATGATGAAGTATAGTAAGGAAGGTAATTTTCACTTACAAGTTTTAAAAATGGATTTGATCGTTAAAATAGTTTTGGCTTCGATTTTGTTAATTTGTTTTTTTAATTGTTGTGTAATTTTCTTTATACTTATTTATTTATTTTGACACTTTATTTTTTTTTTCTATTGTGAATTTTTATTTTTACTCATAGAAGTTTTTATTTCCATTCATATTACAAGATTTAAAATAGATAAAAAAAAATAGACGAAAAATTTAAGTTTTTTTATTCGATTCTTTGTTATTAAGTTTTTTAATGAACGGAAACAAAAAGAAATAGATGAAAAATTTAGTCATTTTTCATATTAAATTTTTTCATTCAAAAATGAACGAATTTAGATGAAAAACTAAATAACATAAAATCATCTTTTATAATCTCTATAATATCATTTAGATTATAGTCATAATAAAATTAATGTAAGGGTAATTTAATAACTTAAATGTAAAACTAAAGTTTCCTTTCTTTTTCTTTTAAACTTATTAACAACATGAAAGAAAATATACAAGTTTTCTATTGTACTATATTTTTTCCTTTTCCTTTATAACTTAATTAAGTTTTTCATTTCTTTTCCTTTTTTGTCCCGTACTCAGAAACAGAAACAGGTTAATACTACACATGAGATTGTTAAAATTTCTTTCCAAAGGGGGACAATCAAAATATTGACTAAATTCCAAATTAAATTCTAAACTTTAATCATAAAAACGATTTATATCCTAAATTTTATTTTAAATTAAATGTACCTTAAATTTTGAATTTTAATACAATTTGCACTTTTGGCACTAAAATTTAGGGTGCAAATTATTTTGATGTAGAGGGTGCGGAGAGTGCAAATTATTTTGAAACTCAAAATTTTATGGTGCATTTAATTTAGAGTTAAAGTTAAGGGTTCAAATTAGAGATTAGTCCAAAATATTAAGTAGAAAAAAGAGTTAAACTTTAGGTCAAGTTGGCTTTTAGTTTAAAAAACTCTTGCATTATATTTTGGGTAGAATATAAACAAATATTAACTATCACTTTCCTTTTATTTTAAATCTTCTTGTATTTGTAAAAAAGAGGGTAATGCAGGGAAATAATTGCATACTTTCAAAAGTTCGGGTGTTTTATCTGATCAAATTGTCGACTGTGTAGACATGAAGACGACTAATATTATCTTATGTCCATATAGAACTATAGGTGGAGACACGAAGGTCACACTGGTGTTAATATGCAATGACGACTAGTGAGACAAAGGTTTAAGCTATGTGGCTATGTGTTTAACTTGTCCACAACATCATACTTTTAACCGATAAATTTGTAACACTTCAATCACACATCAAAACATACTTAAGAAATTAATGTGTACAAGGATCCAAGATACCATCCATAATAACTTTAGTAGGATGAACCAATAATGTCTTAAGATGACACAAAAAAGATAATAATAAAACAATAGATTGGGTCCCTGACACTTTATGATTTAATTTGTCCTGAATTGTTATATAATGCTTAATCATTCTTTAATTTTACATTAGAAATCCCTCTCGTGTTATTGTAAAATATTGTCAAGTTAATTGTAATTACTCTTTAATTTTACAGTACAAAATCCACTCATGTTATTTTGAAAAATCTTGCAAGTTGATTGCATAAAAATAAAGTGGTAAACAGTTTTTAAAAATTGTTTGGTAAAATGTTATCAAGTTAATTATAATTACTTTATTAATTAAAGTAATTTTAAAGTAGAACTCTCTGAAATTATTTTTATTTTTTTTAAAAGAGTACTTTTATTTGTATAAATTGTACACAAACATTTATACACATACACTATTATAGGTTGTGCTGAACAAAAAATGAATAAAACTGAATAACTGAACCGAACCGTTTTTTTAACCGAATTATTTTGGTTATTCGAGTATATTCGATTATAATCGTTTTATATTTCAGTTTTCGGTTTCAGATATGAAAATTAGATTATTCGGGTAATCGATTAACCGAATTAGATTTTTTTTTTAAAAAAAATTATTTTTAATTAGAATTTGATAAACTGTCATATGGATTATATACTTATGTATTATTAATTTGAAATTATTAAACTAGTTTATGAATTATTATGATTGTGGATTGTGGTTAAATATTGTTTGAAAACTTTAATGTAAAATTTGAAATGAAATTTTTTGTTTTGTAAAATTAAGTTCATATTTCAGTTATTAACTGAATAGTATAATTCACTTATTCGGTTAGTACTAATTGTGGATACTTGTTCGAATAGTGAAATTATATAAAATTTGGTATTCAGCTATAAATAACTAAATAGATTATACGATTTGATTATAACCAAATATTCACCCCTCTAATTATAGGAGACTAGGAGTGCATAAAAATCAAACTGGTCCTGGATAATTCCGGTTTAATCCTTGTCAATTCAGGGCGGAATTTCTGCCCCAAAAAATGGACTGAAAAAGCCCCCCAAGCTAAGGACGCAGGCGAAGGCTTTGTAGGCCTACCCCCTTTTCTCCCTCCAAATTTTTATTGCTTTAAAGAAAGTTATACTCCTATTTTACTTCAAAAAATATATAAATAACATAATATTATTTCAAATTAAAAAAACACATTACATAGTTTGATGAATTGATGAAAAATCTAAGAATTGTAATATAAACAAATGTACAAATTAATTAAATTACAAAGAATTGTGTAAATTGTAGTACAAAGAAATATATTAAAAAGTAATTGCATGAAAAGTCTGTGTGTAATTCAAATAAATTAAATAAAGTAATTATAAATAAATATGTAAATTTATTTACTAATAAATATGTTATTATTGAATTATTGATATCGTCTTGTTGTTGATGTAATATCTAATAACTTTTTTTTGCTAAGTTAATATTTAATAACTTTGAAATTCGCTCCAACCATATTCATTTCAAGTCATTGCATCCATATTATCCTTGTAGGAAATGCAAATTTATATAGACATATCGGATTAAGTGATACAATCCTGACCATGTTCGCGTCAAACAACGACGACTTAATTTGAGTTCTGGGGAGTCAACGAATAGTTACAAATAATTGGGTTGAAATTGATTTAAGAATGCTACATTTGGAGTTCAACTCAATTGGACCACGAGGAGAGGATTTGAGTTACACGGTAAGGCGTTCGTCATGGGGATTGATTAACGAAGCTTGGAATGAAGTTGGATCAAGTTCAAAGATTGTGGAGATGGAATCCTAGCCTATGAAGCTTATGAATATGTTGCAAGTGGATGTGCCAAACCAGAAGGAAAAAAGGAGGAAAAGATTCAATTTTCTGGGTCAAGTGCGGCCGCGCTGTGTTCCATGCCAAAAACAGAGCGACTGCGCCGCTCTGCAGATTTGGAACATTAAGTAGTTCGCCCCGGCGAACTTAACAGGCCTAACTAACTCGCCCCGACGAGTTTCTCTCTGTATTTCTCTGCCCTGACGCTTTCTGAATCCACCCTAGCGCGTACCTATTTGTCTGGGTTTTGCTACCAGCGCGGCCGCGCCGCGATGGAATTTCAGTTTTATTTTTACGCATTTTTGCTGAGTTGGATGCGAAATTACTTAATTCGTTATTGTCGGTATCTTTTTAGATTCACATTGTAATTAGGATACTTGCAAGTTGGGATTTGGCTTCCTAATGGATTCTTATTCCTTATGGGATTTAGGGTTTTGATTTCTTATAAAATTAAGATTTCTTTCATTATTATAAATAGGCTACATAACTGATGTAAAAGAACATTCAATATTATTTAGATTTATCAAATTCTTGTGAGACTATTCTTTATTTTTGGTTCTTTGAAGGATTCCTAAGTTATTTTCTTAGTTTTTCTTTAATATTCAATTTAACTTATCATACAACAATACATAGTTATGTGTGACGTCTTCTATCGTATTAATCGTTTATTGTACTGAGATTGCCGCTTCAATATAAGCGAGGGGTCAAGGCGTCGTTGGTATTCAATGCATATTTTCGAACGTGAGCAATTGTACCAGATTGTCGTTTACATATAGTGTTGAATAAATTTTTTGTTGTAGTAAGATATATAACAACAATATTTCTGCCTAAATCGAATGGTTGACGACTCTTTCTTTAAGACTATATTCGCCCCTTACTTTTTGCTACACAAGGTTACTGCGAATTAGTCTCTCAAGATAAGACAGACCGAAAATTTTATTCTGTATTAGAATTTGTTGTGTAGGAACAAATCTTGTGCTAAACTATAAATGAAATAAGAAAAGTATACTAAGGAAAATATTTAGAATGATAATTTCTAACTTGAGAAGGATTGAATGATTTGAAGTGTGTTGAATTTGGTGGATTTCTGATCTATTTATAGGTTTGTCGTATCCCAATTATGGGATATGCCGTATCCTATAAATTGGGTCGTATCCTAATTATGGGATATGTCGTATCCTATAAATTGGGTCGTATCCCAATTATGGGATATGGCGTTCTGTATTTTTGAATCATATCCCAACTCCAAATATTACCGTTGCTTATTTTTGGCCCAACTCAATTTTGGTAGTTGGCTCCCAATTGGCTCCCAACTTCCAATACGCATTAATATTACCGTTGGAAGTGAATTACGGTTGATTTTATTACTATTGATTACATGGATAACATATAATATATTTATTATATACTTTTAGATAATGAAAATGTAAGACCCCAACTTTTATAAATAAAGATGAATTTTTTATAAATATAATTTTTGAATATTATGGAGTGAAATTGATATAATGTTATAGTTGTGGGTAATATTTATAAATTTTACAAAGCACGCAAGTTGCTATATAATATTCGATTGGTCGGAGAATATTCGTTTTAACAGGGAATATTCGTACGACGACACAATCATTGGTGGATTCCACAACGGAATTATTGTCGGATTGAGAAAACGACAAAAATATTTTATGAAAATAACGGCGGAAGTTTTACCATTAATACTGTTGAACTACTCGGTAGTAAAAGTACAGTAATACGCGTGGTTGCATAGTAGCACACGGTATTAATTATTGATGCTTACGTGATAAGTCACTCAGTTTTGTTTTATTGGTATTATTAATGTAATAAAACAAAAAAGCTTTTTATATAAAACAGAATACTTTTATAAAGTTATTCGTTTTATTAGGCTAATAGTAAAATCTTTTTATATAAAATAGAATACTTGTTTAAAGTTATCTGTTTTATTAGACAATAATTAGAATATATTATATTTTATTATGCATAGTGTGCATAGTGCCTGCATAGTATTTGCATAGTAAAATCTTTTATAAAGTTATTCGTTTTATTAGATTATAAATAGAATATATTATATCTTATTTAAAAGATTTTGCTTTAAATATGGACCGTCAGATTAAAGTAAATCAATCTAGACCGTTCATAAGTTAGTTACTATGCAGTCCATTTTTTTATAAATAGAAGCTCATTCCTTCATTATTTTCTTACGAATTCACTGAAACTCTAGAGAGAGAAACTATAGAGAGAAAGAAGAAAAGTATTCTGCTACTTTACTATTCCGATATCAAGTTTCTTATACGGTAAGGGATATTATTTGTTGTACTCGTAAGGGGTATTATTTCTTTTGTATTCATGAAGAGAACTTCTATTATTCCATTATTTATTATTCTGTTGGAATAACCTGTATACGCGGGCTACCCTATACTTGGTAAAATTCTTCTGTTATTCCATTCTTTATTATTTTGTTAGAATATCCTGTCTGTGCGTTTTACGCCGGACCTGGTTCCGTCTTTATTATTCTGTTGGAATATCCTGTCTGTACGTTTTACGCCGGACCTGGTTCCGTCTTTATTATTCTGTTGGAACATCCTGTCTGTGTGTTTTACGCCGGACCTGGTTCCATTATTTATTATTCTGTTAGAATAACCTGCTTGTGCGGTCTATCGCATGCCTGGTGATTTCTTTTGTTATTTCATTCTTTATTATACTCAGTTGGTTAAAGTTTTGGCTTTTATACTCCATGAAATTAGTGGAATATCCTTGATATTTGCGCTTCATCCAGTATCTTTTCATGGAAATATTCTTCTGAGCATTCTTTAATTTTACTCCACAAAGCAGTATCATGTTGACAATTTGGACGTTATTGGTTCATGGATAAATTAATTCTTGAACTTGTTTAATTGAATTCTTATATCATTGTCATCATCCTCATGTTTATATTATGTTGAAAGTCATCTGTGGCCTGTAGTGCATAGATGGACTTGGTATGATTATGACCAGAAATTATTCGGTATAATCATGACCGTAATGTTACAAATGATCATGACCATTGATGAATACACGAATGTCTGTGGCCCGTAGTGTACGGATAATTTATGGGTGTGATACTAATGAATATCCTTGGCCGTAGTGCATGGATGATGTGGATTATTTATTAAGCTGAGTCCCAGCAATAAAAGTGATGAAAAACCTTTTAAATCATAAAAGATAGTAGATTTTATTCTCTACTTGACTCTTTTAATGGATTGCTTGTTCCGCTGCAGTTAAACTTGATGTTTGTTATATTTTATCAGTTTAACACCGTTGAAGGCTAATGATAATTTATTCTGCATTATCTTAGTCATAATATTTCTTACTGGGCTAGTTGAGCTCACCCCTTTCTTTCATTGTTCTCTTCAGAAAATGAGAACGTAGCGGGGACTAGTCGGGGAACGGAGTGACGATTCAGAGGATAACATTAGTAGTCCTCACTATTCTATGAAATAGTGTGAAAATAAATGTATTGAGGACTTATTTCGAGTTTGAATACTGTTTAGAAGAAAATGTTGTATTAAAACTCACAGCTTATGTTTTGTGGTATTTTACACGACAGTTGTATAATTAAGTTTTATTTGTATTTTGTATCATGTATTTGACGACTCAGAATATGTGATGTATACCTATTTTGGGGGCGTCACAGAAAATATCCAACAATCCTCCCCTATTTTCATAATCCTCCAATCCTTTTCCTTTGACATTCTTCTTTCTCTTATTAAATATAGTATACATAAATAATAGGTGTCTTTCGACTTGAACCATTACATAGTCTATTTCACAAAATATCTGAGTTTTTAGTAGCGTTAGCTTTGAACTAAAAAATCTTAAAGTGATATCTTGCTCTATAGACATATACTGTATCTCTTATAGTTTAAAGAAACCCAACATATTTATGGCATTGTGTTTATCTCTTGGGTTTCGTAAGTGACTTAGAGATAAGCCTTATGTCTCACAGAAGTGGCCCACTTCCTTCACTTACATAGGTGAATCTAATTAGATGCACTTGTAAGACCTGCATCCTCCAAACTGGACATATTTTCATTAAAGGTTTACCCTACCCTCTTTGTTCTCTATACAAGCATACACTATCTTTGAGATGGTTTTGAAGAATTTCTTCTTCATACTTGTCTAGTGTATAACTGGTTATTACTATAAGTATTTTTCCATTGAACTAATATACCAGATGTTACTCTAGTATTTAGTTGGGTTCCACTTATAGATTACCTCTCATTTAAAGGCTTTAAAGCCATCTCCCTAGAAGTCTTACATATTACATCCTTGCCTAGACCTTTTGTAAAAGGATCTGCCAAATTTCTCTTTGACTTAACATAGTTAAATGTAACAATCCCTTTATTGATTTGCTCCCTCACATAACTATGTCTTAAACTTATATGTCTAGACTTCCCGTTATTAATCTTGTTATAAGACCGTGATAATGTTGCCTCATTATCACAATATATTGAGATAACTGTCATTGGTTTGGGCCAAAGTGGTATCTCAAATAATAAATCCTTAAGCCATTCGACTTCTTTTACAGCAGTTGATAATGCAACAAACTCAGATTCCATAGTTGAATGTGTTATCAAGGTTTGTTTCTTGGAACCCCAAGAAATTACCCCTCCTTCTAAAATGAATATCCATCCACTTGTAGACTTTATTTCATCCGAATCTGTTATCCAGTTTGCATCCGTGTACCCTTCTACCACAGCTGGGTATCCTGTATAGCATAATGCATAGTTCATTGTGCCTTTAAGATATTTAAGTATCCTTGATATTGCATCCCAATGAACCTGACCTGGATTATGAGTAAACCTACTCAATACTCCTACTGCAAATGCTATATCAGGTCTAGTACACTGCATTCAATACATTAGACTACTAATTACACTTGCATACTCTAATTGAGATATGCTATTTCCTTTATTTGGAAATAACTTAACAGAATGATCATATGGTGTAGAGGCTATCTTGCAATTCTCGTGATTAAACTTTTTTAACAATTTCTCAATATAATGAGACTGAGTTAAAGAAATAGTATCTTGAGACCGCACAATTTTAATACCTAAAATTACATCAGCCTCCCCCATATCTTTCATATCAAAAGTAGCAGACAAAAATGCTTTAGTTTCTAATACTACTTTTTCACTAGTACTAAAAATAAGCATATCATCAACATATAAACAAATTATAACACCAAAATTTTTATTAAACTTAGAATAAACACATTTATCCGATTCATTTATTTTAAATCCATTTGAAACAATCATTTGGTCAAAATTTTTATGCCACTGCTTAGGTGCTTGTTTTAGGCCATATAAAGATTTAATAAGTTTACAAACTTTTCTTTCCTGACCTTTCAAAACAAACCCTTCTGGTTGTTCCATGTAGACTTCCTCTTCTAAATCACCATTTAAAGAGCAGTTTTAACATCTATTTGGTGTATAACAAGTTTATGAATTGATGCTAATGCAATTAATAACCTAATGGTACTAATTCTTGCTACTGGAGCATATGTATCAAAGTAATCAATTCCTTCCTTTTGCTTAAAACCTTTAGCTACCAGTCTAGCTTTATACTTATCAATGGATCCATCTGATTTTCTTTTATTTTTAAAGATCCATTTACAACCAATGGGTTTACTACCAGGAGGTAAATCCACCAAGACCCAAGTCTTGTTACCCATGATAGAATCCATTTCATCATTTATGGCTTCTTGCCAAAAACCTGAATCTTGAGAGGACATAACTTCTCTAAAAGTCAATGGATCTCTATCACTAGAATCATGTTCAGTCACAAAAATACTAGAAGAAACAATAACATCCCTCTTTCCTTCTACTAGGTACATGTAGAAATCAGGGCCATAGGATTTTTCTATCCTTGTTCTTTTACTTCTTCTTAGTTCTATTTCTTCAGTAGATGTAGTAAGTTCCATTTCATCATTTGTTCCATGGTGAACAAATTCTTGATCCTCTTTATCAGTGTCTTCTCTTGACCTTTTCCTAAAGAAAGAATTCTCAATGAACTCAACATCTCTAGATTCCAAAATTATATTTTAGCTAACAGAATCTGTGGATTCCATAGTCAAGGATTTATAGGCTTTGCTATTTTGTGCATAGCCTATAAAAGCACACTCGATTGCTTTAGCACCAAGTTTAGGCCTTTTAGGATCAGTTAACCTTACTAATGTTCTACATCCCCACACCCTTAAATGGTCAAGAGAGAGGGTTTTCTCTTTTTCCACAATTCATAAGGTGTAATATTAGTTTTCTTATAGGGTATACGATTAAGTATATAACAAGCAGTCATTAATACTTCCCCCCATAAATTTTTAGGCAAACCAGAAGTAAGAAGTAATGTATTAATCATTTCTCCAAGTGTTCTATTTTTTCGTTCTGCCACTCCATTTTGTTGAGGACTATAAGGGGCTGTAGTTTGATGAATTATACCATAATTCTCACAAAAATCATTATAAGAGAAGTATTCTCCTCCTCTATCCGATCTAAGAATTTTAATTCTTTGATCTAATTGATTTTCAACTTCAGCCTTGTAGATTTTAAATTTTTCTAAAGCCTCATCTTTAGTCCTTAACAAATAAACTTGAGTATATCTAGAACAATCATCTATAAATGTTATAAAATATCTTTTACCTCCCCTAGTTAATATGCCCTCAAATTCACAAATATCGGAATGAATTAATTCTAATAATCGTGAATTTTTTTCCACTTTTTTAAAAGGCTTCTTTGCAATTTTAGATTTAAACACATATAACACATTTTTCTAAGTCAGAAAAATTAATCTTAGGAATTAAACTAAGATTACTCATGCTACGCATACTTTTATAATTTACTTGTCCTAATCTAGCATGCCAAATATTAAAAGTAGAAATCATATAAGCAAAAGATGAATTTTCATTAATAACATTTAGTTTGTACATGCCATTAGATTCATATCCTTTTCCGACATACATACCACCCTTAGACAATACAATACAATTAGCATCAAACAAGACTTTTATGCCATATTTGTTTAAAAGACTAACAGATACAAGATTTTTCCTAATTTCTGGAACATGAAGAACATCATTAAGAGTAATTGTCTTCTCGGATGACAGCTTGAGAACCACCTTGCCTTTGCCCATCACTTTTGCAGTTGATGAATTTCCCATGAATAGTTCTTGACTATCCTTCATAGGCTTGAAATATTGCTTTATTCTTGGCAATATGCTTGGTTGCTCCAGAATCAATCCACTATTCCATGTCATTTCCAACCATGTTAGTCTCCATAATCATAGTAGCAATATCCTCATTGTCTACCATATTTGCTTGGTCATTCTTTTGTTGCCTTTGTTTCAAGTACAAAGTACATTGTTTCTTGAAATGTCCTGGCTTACCACACTTCCAACAAGTACCTTTCGATTTTTTATTTTCAGAAGTGCTATGTTGACCACCACGCTTTCTTTTATTGTTGCCCCTTGGTTTAAATGCATTTTCTATGACAAGAGCTTTAGCACTTTTATTTTCTATTTCCAATTTATCCAAGTTTCGAGAATTTTCTTCAACTTAGAGAAATTTAATAAGTTCTTGCATAGTCATTGCGTCTTTCTTTTGTTTCAATTCTTTTCGACAATCTTTCCATGAAAATGGTAATTTTGAAATGATTGTCGATACTTGAAACCCTTCGTCAAGGCTATGGCCTTCCGACACAATTTGATTCATAATAATTTGAAGTCATGTACTTGTAGCATAACAGATTTGTTATCTATCATTTGATAATCAAATAATGAACTTACTAGAAATTTTTTATTTCCGGTGTCCTCAATTTTGTATTTGTTATCGAGATCTTCCCATAATTCCCTTGCTGTCTTTTCCATGAATTTGGCTTCATACACATCGTACAACGAATTGGTTAGTGCATTTAAAATGTATCCTTTACACATAAAGTCATCTTGTTCCCATTTTATTCGATTCTTCATTTCTGCCAGTGTCTCATTTTCCTTTTCTTCAATTTTCTCTTCATTTAGCACATGAGAGATTTTTAATGCTGTTAAGCAAAAATACATTTTGCTTTTCCAACGTCTGAAAAATAATCCATCAAACTTTTCAAGTTTGTTAATTTAATTCAAGCTATTTTTTGAATTGTTGTCCTCTATGGTAAAATATAGTCTTAAGATTGTTGAATAAATTTTCTCTTGTAGTAAGATATAGAACAACAATATTTCTGCCTGAATCGAATGGTTGACCACTCTTTCTCTAAGACTATATTCGCTCCTTACTTTTTGCTGCACAAGGTTACTGCGAATTAGTCTCCCAAGATAAGACAGGCCCAGAATTTTATTCTGTACTAGAATTTGTTGTGTAGGAACAAATCTGGTGCTAAACTATAAATGAAATAAGAAAATTATAATAAGGAAAATATTTAGAATGATAATTTCTAACTTGAGAAGGATTGAATGATTTGAAGTGTGTTGAATTTGGTGGATTTCTGATCTATTTATAGGTTTGTCGTATCCCAATTATGGGATATGCCGTATCCTATAAATTGGGTCGTATCCCAATTATGGGATATGTCGTATCCTATAAATTGGGTCGTATCCCAATTATGGGATATGGCGTTCTGTATTTTTGAATCGTATCCCAACTCCAACTATTACCGTTGCTTATTTTTGGCTCAACTCAATTTTGGTCGTTGGCTCCCAATTGGCTCCCAACTTCCAATACACATTAATATTACCGTTGGAAGTGAATTACGGTTGATTTTATTACTGTTGATTACATGGATAACATATAATATATTTATTATATACTTTTAGGTAATGAAAATATCCAACATATAGGTGAAATGTTAAGGTGTTGCAAGCAATTCACCTAATAACTTCGTTAGAAACGATTCAGACGATGACCACCTCACGCAAACATATCATGGAGTCTATCACAAAGTCTGCTCATTTTACCAACTGTCAATTGTGTACTGATAAAATGGGTTTTTATCAATATTTGAGTTCGATTCTTACCTACAATCGGTAGTTTATAATAATTCTATGTTTTACACATTATTCATGGAGAATTCTAGAGTTTTAATCTTAATATAGGTACGATAAAAATTACTTCATATATGTGTGGTTGTTATAAGTACAATGTATCCTATAGTCAAGAGCTTAGGACATGTTACCTATCTCCTATTTTTTGCATTAAAAAAGTCTACTCCTCTTTTCGCCTAAGAGGAAAACAAGATTTTGAAATTATTGTACGAGCTCGGACAAGTAATAGATCATGGGCCACTTCTACCATTATTTTTGCACCGACTTTGTAAAATTAAGATCTTGTATATCTTTCTCGGCCATTAAACATGCAAATTATTTTGAGTATATGGACCAAGTTCATTTAAATAAGTAGGTGTTCTTGTTCATTTAAATTATTGTTTAACTTTGTTTGCAATAATTACATTTGGGATATAATTATTAATCTTAAGTGTCTTATTTGTTTTCAAATTTAGACTTGAGACGATTAGTTTAAGGATTATGAAATAACTTAATATAAGGGATTATTTAATACCATTTAACCATGTATTATAATCTTTACCATTGGACTAAAACTTTCTAAACAAAATTATCCTCAACCTTTTTATGAAATTATCATAATATCTTATTATATCCAATAAGCTTATTATTGCTAAACAACTTATTATTGTTAAACAAATTATTATTGATAAATAACTTATTATTTAAACAGTTTATTGGTAAACAACTTATTATTTAAATAGCTTATTAAAATAGATTATTATTGGTAAATAACTTACCAATAAGCTTATTATTGGTAAGTAACTTATTATTTAAATAGCTTATTATTGAAAAATAACTTATTATTTAAATAATTTATTGTTTAAACAACTTATTAGTAAACTGTAAGACCCCAACTTTTATGAATAAAGACTATTTTTTTCTACAAATATCATCTTGAATATTATGGTGAGGATTTGATATAATGTTATAGTTGTGGGTAATATTTATAAATTTTACAAAGTAAGCAAGTTGTTATAAAATATTCGTTTGGTCGGGGAATATTCTTTTTGTCGGAGAATATTTGTACGATGACACAATCATTGGTGGACCCCACAACAGAATTATTTTCGGAGTTAGAAAACGACAGAAATATCTTTTTATAAAAATAACGGTGAAAGTTTTACTATTAACCGTTGAAATACCTGGTGGTAAAAGTACAGTAATACGCGCGGTTGTATAGTAACACACGGTATTGATTATTAATACTTACGTAAGAAGCCACTCAGTTATACTTAATTATTGCCACAGTAATTGCTGCATAGTATCTCATATTATTGATTCAATTATTATCACAGTATCATCTGCATAATATTTTATATTATTAAATCAATAATTGAGACGACAAAGTTATTCATATTATTATTTACAATATTGACGATGTCTAGAAAGTTCTGTCGAGGAGAGGTTTGGTCACCTAATTGCGCGCCAATAGGGAGAAATCCTTATCGGAAAGCCCCCAATTTCTTGGGAATGATCTGATTGTTAAATAATGTGAGTTATAATATTAATGATGAATAATTGTTGGAATATTAAAAATGTGTTGATTGAAGATAAAATGATTTTTGGTAATATATATTCAATCTTTGATATAAATAAGAAGTCTGTTATGAGACGTTTGTGGTAAGTTTTGTTTATTTTATGGGGGCCCATATGTCATCATCTAAGAGTTACTTTCGTCAATAGTAATTGCCTTTACCAGACGTCAAACCACTTGCCGTTTCATATTACAGGCGTCGAACCACTTGTCGTTTCATATTACAGGCGTTGAACCACTTGTTTTTTCATATTACAGGCGTCGAACCACTTGTCGTTTCACATTGCAGGCATCGAACCACTTGTCGTTTCACATTACAGGCGTCAAACCACTTGTTGTTTCACATTACAGGTGTCAAACCACTTTTTTTTTCACATCACTAGTCGTCAAGCCACTTGCCTCTTCACATTGCAAAGGTCTAAGCTAGAAAACTTCTATAAATAGAAGCTTATTTCTTTTTTCATTCTCACCAATTCACTACGACTCACAAGAGAATTCTATAAAGAGAGAATCAGAGAGAAAGAAGAAGAGTATTCTGTTACTACATTATTTCAGTATCCAATCTCCTACTAAGGTAAGGGGTATTATTTCTTTCGTATACGTAAGGGATATTATTTTTGTTCAGTATTCGTATGAAATAATATTTTCTTCCGTACTCTGTAGTATGTAAGTAATATTATTTTGTTTCATATTTCGAATTCTATACTCATTTTGTTAAGTTTTGGCTTTTATACTCCATAAAATTAGTAGAATATCCTTGATATTTGCGCTTCATCCAGTATCTTTTCATGAAAATATTATTCTGAGCATTCTTGATAAGTTTTAACATTTTTATGTCTGAATACTATTCACGGGATACTATTTTCAAATTACTATCACGGGCTCGGTTACTATTCACCCGGGGTACTATTCATAATAAAAATTAATTTCCTTTTGGTTCAAATCATTTTTGATACAATATTATTCTTGAATTTTACTCCACAAAGCAGTATCATGTTGACAATTTGGACATTATTAAATTATGGATAAATTTAATTATAAATCTTTAAAATTTTATCATTTACTTTCTTTTAATTGAATTCTAATATCATTATCATCATCCTCATGCTTATATTACGATGAAAGTCATCTGTGGCCCGTAGGGCATAGATGAACTTGGTATGATTATATCCAGGGATTATTCGGTATAATCATGACCGTAATGTTACAAATGATGTGGTAAAAGTCTTCATTGGCCCGTAGTGCATTGATGGACAGTTGTTGGAATGATCATGACCATTGGTGAAAACACGATTATCCTTGGCCCGTAGTGCAGGGATGATTCGATGATGTGGATTATTTATTAAGCTAAGTCTCAGCGATAAAACTGTTGATAAACTTTTTAAATCATAGAAGATAGTAGATATCATGTTCTACTTGACTCTTCTAATGGATTGCTTGTTCCGCTGCAGTTAAACTTAATGTTTATTATATTTTATCAGTTTAACACTGTTGAAGGCTAACGATAATTTATTCTGCATTATCTTAGTCATAATATTTCTCACTGGGCTAGTTGAGCTCACCCTTTGCTTTCATTGTTCACTTCAGGAAATGAGAATATAGTTGGGACTAATCGGGGAACGTTGTGACGGTCCAGATGTTTTTATTAGTAGTCCTCACTATTCTGTGAAAAAGTGTGATAATAAATGTAATGAGGACTTATTTTGAGTTTGAATACTGTCTAGAAGATAATATTTGTATTAAAACTCACAGCTTATGTTGTGTCGCATTCTACACGACACTTAACAATTGTATAAATTAAGTTTGTATTTGTATTTTGTACTATGTATTTGACGACTCAGAATGGGAGATGTATACCTATTTTGGGGGCATCACAGTTGGTATCAAAGCTTAGGGATATGATCCATGGCTGAGATGTGAGACTAGAACTAGGGGGGAGAGACAAGAAAATCCTTCGCTAGTATGACCTACCTAAGTTTATTTGTTATTTAAATGGTTAGTCAGAATATAGGGATAATATGTGGCATGTCAATTAACCCTTGTTTTGTGGCAGTGTTTGAAAATGACATCTGAGAATGTTGAGAATAGCAATAGAGCACAGGAGACCGTTGAGTCACCACAGATCAATACCCAGGATAATGTGCATCAGGAAAGGCAATAATCCTCAGGTGAACAACAACACCGACCAAATGGCGAACGACGGAATGTTTAGGAGCTTTCTGCAATTCGTGCAACATCAGTCAAGAGAGACTCCTGTTCAAAATGCAGGTGGAAACACTGGCAACTCTTGGATGGTCACCGCTAAGCAGTTCGAGGGGCTGGGACCACCAGAGTTTTTGAGAGAACCAAAACCACTTAAGGCGGAGGCGTGGATAAAGCAGATCACCAAGATATTTGATGTCTTGAGATGCTCCGAGGAGCAAAAGGTTCCCTTTGCCACCTTCATGTTACAAGGAAAGACAGATTACTGGTGGAAATCTGTAAAGCGTACCCAACCTACCGCACTGAAGATGTTTTGGGAGAAGTTCTAAGAACTGTTCAACGACAAGTACTTTCCCGAAAGTATTCGTCACATGAAGGAGGTAGAGTTCATCAAGTTGGAGCAAAATAATATGACAGTGTCGCAGTACGAAGCTAAGTTTGTTGAGTTGTCCCAATTTGTGTCCCACTTGGTTGATAATGAGGAGAGAATGACGCGGATGTTTCTAAGAGGTTTGAAACCCGAGATACGTCAATACCTAATTTCTCATAAACTGTGTTTGTATTCAGATGTTGTAAATAGGGCTCAGTTATTGGAATGTGATAATGGGTTAACCCAACCAAGAGATAGCAGCCGGCAAAACGATACTACCAGTGGAAGCAGTTATCAAAGCGGTGACAACAAACGTGGAGGAAGTCAACATGCTAGAAATGGTAACCACTTCGGTGGTAATCATGGCCAATATAATAAAAGTAGAAATTTTAAGAAGAGGAGATTCAATAATGATGGAAAGACGTCAGCACCAGCAACCGTTGCTAAAGAAGGAGAACGATCAACGATCGTTTGCTACAAATGCAGAGGGGAGGGACACATCAGTCTAAAACATGTTATAATTGTGGAAGAGAAGGCCACCTAGCTCAATTTTGTCGTGCAGTAAAGCTGAGTCCAGTTGGGATGGTGACACCAAATGTCGTCCCAGACAAGTAAAAGCCAGTAGTTCAAGGGAGAGCGTTTATCGTGACCTCCCAGAAAGTGAGGAACCCGAACGAGGTTATTACGGGTAAGCTAATCATAAACTCTAGCGAAGTCTATACCTTATATGATACCGGTTCTACCCATTCTTTTATTTCTCCTACTTGCACTCACTGTTTAAATTTAACTCCGGAGAAATTAGACTTTGACTTATTTGTTGAAACTCCGTTGGGAGAAACCTTCATTACATCCACTGTTTATAAGTCTTGTTTGATTCAAGTCGACAACCTCACATTACCTGTCAATCTTATCTCTTTAAAAATACTTTCATTTGATGTAATTTTAGGGATTGATTGGTAAACTACTCATCATGCTAAAATTGATTATTTTCGTAAGGTTGTTAGCTTTCATATTCCTAACCAACCTATTATGCGAATTCAAGCAACCAAACCACTAAAGTCAATCACTGTCATATCAAGCCATAAAGCCATTCGTTTATTAAAAAATGGATGTCAAGCTTTCTTAGCCCATGTCACAGATTTAAACAAAAATACGTCAGATTTGAATGATATTTCTATTGTTAATAAATTTCCTGACGTATTCCCTGAACAACTTCCTGGCCTATCCCCAGAGCTTGAAATTAAATTTTGTATTGATCTTGAACCCGACACAAAACCCATTTCCAAAGCCCATATCGAATGACTCCTATTAAACTTCAGGAGTTAAAAACCCAACTGCAAGAATTGTTAGACATCGATTTCATTCATCCTAGTACGTGTCCTTAGGGTGCTCCTGTTCTATTTGTAAAGAAGAAAGATGGAAGTATAAGACTTTGTATTGACTATCGGAGTTGAATCATGTCACCGTAAAAAATAGGTACCCGTTACCTCGAATTGATGACCTGTTTGACCAATTGCAAGGTGTTAAATCCTTTTCAAAGATCGATCTTCGTTCCGAATATCATTAGTTAAAAGTTAAAACTGATGACATTCTAAAGACTACTTTCAGAACTCGATACGGGCATTACAAATTTCTAGTTATGTCTTTTGGATTAACTAATGCTCCTGCGGCCTTCACGGATATGATGAACCGAGTATTCAAGGAATATTTGGATTATTTTGTTGTTGTCTTTATTGATGACATCCTCATATACTCCAAAAGCCGTGAAGATCATAAGCAATACTTGAGGCTAATACTCCAAAAGTTTCGTAAAAATAAGCTATATGCCAAGTTAAAGAAATGCGAGTTCTGGCTTGAGGAAGTAGCATTTCTTGGGCACGTGATATCAAATCACGGAATATCTGTTGACCCAGCAAAGATTGAAGCAATACAAAGTTGGGAGCAACCTAAGTCAGTGACCGAAGTACGTAGCTTTCTCCGCTTAGCTGGTTATTATCGGAGATTCGTGGAAGGTTTTTCTCGAATTGCTACTCCATTAACTCAGCTGACTCGAAAAGATATAAAATTCGGTTGGAGCGAGGAATATGAGAAGTGTTTTCAAGAACTCAAGAGGAGACTCATTTCAACATCTGTTTTGACAATACCATCTGGTTCGGAGGGATATGTCATCTACAGTGATGCTTCAGGCAGAGGTTTAGGATGTGTTCTCATACAACATGGAAAAGTCATAGCCTATGTCTCGCGACAACTCAAAAAATATGAGAGAAATTATCCTACTTATGATCTAGACTTGGCAGCAGTCGTTTTTGCGCTTAAAATCTAGAGGCATTACCTGTGTGGAGAGAAGGTGGAGATCTATACAGATCATAAAAGCCTCAAATATTTCTTCACCCAAAAGGAACTCAACATGTGACAACGACGTTGGCTCGAGCCATTGAAAGATTATGATCATACTATTCAATACCATCCTGAAAAATCAAACGTAGTAACTGACACATTGAGTAGAAGATCATATGCGGGTACGAGTGCAATATTGTCAACGCAAATGCCCATTTTGTATGACTTACAAAGGATGGAGATAGAGTTAAAGACTTCAGGGACCCACGTGATGATTTCCAAATATACGAGTAGAATCGACTTTAATCGATAAAGTTAAAGATGCTCAAACTACAGACCTGGAGCTGATGCATATTAAAAAGAAAGTGCAAGAAGGTGCTATTCTGGAAGCAAAAATCGATGAAAAAGGAATACTTCGAGTCAACTCCAGACTTTGTGTTCCTAATGACCCTGATTTAAAGTATAAAATCATGATGGAGGCGCACAACACTCCGTTTGCAATCCATGTTGGAAGTACCAAAATGTATCGTGATCTTCGACATACATTTTGGTGGAGCAATATGAAGAGGGAGATCGCGGAGTTTATCTCAAGGTGTTTAACGTGTCAACGTGTCAAGGCAGAGCATCAAGTGCCAAAAGGTCCATTACAACCACTTAAAATTCTAGAATGGAAGTGGAAGCACATTACCATGGATTTCGTTACTGGTCTTCCCAAGGTTTCTCAAGGCATAGATGCGATTTGGGTCATTATTGATAGATTGACCAAGTCTGCTCATTTCTTACCTATACGAGAAACTTATTCACTTGAACGTCTTACTCGTATTTACATAAATGAGATTGTAAGACTGCATGGTATGCTAGTATCCATAGTTTCTGATCGAGACCCAAGATTCACTTCACGATTTTGGGTTAGTTTGCAAAAAGCTATGGGCACGGATTTACGATTTAGTTCAGCATATCTTCCTCAAACGGACGGGCAGTCGGAGAGGACTATTTAAACTCTTGAAGATCTATTAAGACTCTTTGTCCTTAACTTCAAAGGAAGTTGGGATAAGTTCTTGCCATTGGTGAAATTCTCTTACAACAACAGTTATCAAGCAAGTATTGGCATGACTCCATTTGAGGCGTTATACGGACGCAAGTGTCGTTCTCCAGTATGTTGGGATGAGGTGGGTGAAGCAACATTGTTGCGACCAGAATTGGTACGCATGACAACAGAAAAGATTCAAATGATCCGACAACGTATAAAAACCGCACAAGATAGACAAAAAAGTTATGCTGATCTTTATCGAAAGGATGTGGAGTTCAATGTTGGAGATCATGTGTTGTTATGGGTTGCTCTATGGAAAGAAGTTACGAGATTTGGAAAGAGAGGAAAGCTCAATTCTCGATTCATTGGCCCATTTGAAATCCTCGATCGAGTAGGAACTGTGGCTTATAGACTCGCCATATCGCCAAGTATGTCTCGTGTTCATAACGTTTTTCACATATCCATGTTACGTAAATATGTGGAAGACCTGAACCACATTATTGAGTTAGAACCAGACGAAATAGCGGAAGATTTAACGTATGAAGAGGTACATGTTAAAATCTTGGATAAGAAGGAACATATTCTACGCTCCAAGGTTATACCTCAAGTCAAAGTTTTGTGGAGAAACTATGATGTTGAGGAAATGACCTGGGAGTTAGAATCTGAAATAAAATTAAGGTATCCTCACCTCTTCGACATACCAGTTACGTACACCAATTTCGAGGACGAAATTTCATATGAAGAGGAGGTTGTAAGACCCCAACTTTTATGAATAAAGACTATTTTTTTCTCTAAATATCATTTTGAATATTATGGTGAGGATTTGATACAATGTTATAGTTGTGGGTAATATTTATAAATTTTGCAATGTAAGCAAGTTGTTATAAAATATTTGTTTGGTCAGGGAATATTCTTTTTGTCGGAGAATATTCGTACGATGACACAATCATTGGTGGACCCCACAACAGAATTATTGTCGGAGTTAAAAAACGACAGAAAAATCTTTTTATAAAAATAACGGTGAAAGTTTTACTTTTAACTGTTAAAATACCCGGTGGTAAAAGTACATTAATACGCGTGGTTGCATAGTAGCACACGGTATTGATTATTGATGCTTACGTAAGAAGCCACTCAGTAATACTCAATTATTGCTACAGTAATTGCTGCATAGTATCTCATATTATTGATTCAATTATTGTCACAGTATCATCTGTATAATATTTTATATTATTAAATCAATAATTGAGACGACAAAGTTATTCATATTATTATTTACAATATTGACGATGTCTAGAAAGTTCTGTCGAGGAGAGGTTTGGTCACCTAATTGCGCGCCAATAGGGAGAAATCCTTATCGGAAAGCCCCCAATTTCTTGAGAATGATTTGATTGTTAAATAATGTGAGTTATAATAGTAATGATGAATAATTGTTGAAATATTAAAAATGTGTTGATTGAAGATAAAATGATTTTTGGTAATATATATTCAATCTTTGATATAAATAAGAAGTCTGTTATGAGACGTTTGTGGTAAGTTTTGTTTATTTTATGGGGGCCCATATGTCATCATCTAAGAGTTACTTTCGTCAATAGTAATTGCCTTTACCAGACGTCAAACCACTTGCCGTTTCATATTACAGGCGTCGAACCACTTGTCGTTTCATATTACAGGCATTGAACCACTTGTTTTTTCATATTACAGGTGTCGAACCACTTGTCGTTTCCCATTGCAGGCATCGAACCACTTATCGTTTCACATTACTGGCGTCAAATCACTTGTTGTTTCACATTATAGGTGTCAAACCACTTTTCTTTTCACATCACCAGTCGTCAAGCCACTTGCCTCTTCACATTGCAAGGGCTAAGCTAGAAATCATCTATAAATAGAAGCTTATTTCTTCTTTCATTCTCACCAATTCACTACGACTCACAAGAGAATTCTATAGAGAGAGAATCAGAGAGAAAGAAGAAGAGTATTATGTTACTATACTATTTTAGTATCCAATCTCCTACTAAGATAAGGGGTTTTATTTCTTTCGAATTCGTAAGGGATATTATTTTTGTTCAACATTCGTATGAAATAATATTTTCTTCTATACTCTGTAGTATGTAAGTAATATTATTTTGTTTCAGATTTTGAATTCTACACTCATTTTGTTAAGTTTTGGCTTCTATACTCTATGAAATTAATAGAATATCCTTGATATTTGCGTTTCATCCAGTATCTTTTCATGAAAATATTATTCTAAGCATTCTTGATAAGTTTTAACCATTTTATGCCGGAGTACTATATACGGGGTACTATTTTCAAATTACTATTTACGGGGTACTATTCACTCGGTTACTATTCACCCAGGGTACTATTCATAACAAAAATTATTTTTTTGTCCTAATCATTTTTGATATAATATTATTCTTGAATTTTACTCCACAAAGCAGTATCATGTTGACAATTTGGATATTATTGAATTCTGGATAAATTTAATTATAAATCTTTAAAAATTTATCATTTGCTTTCTTTTAATTGAATTCTAATATCATTGTCATCATCCTCATGCTTATATTATGATAAAATTCATCTGTGGCCCGTAGGGTATATATGGACTTGGTATGATTATGTCCAGGGATTATTCGGTATAATCATGACCGTAATATTACAAATGATGTGGTAAAAGTCCTCATTGGCCCGTAATGCATTGATGAACAGTTATTGGAATGATCATGACCATTGGTGAAAATATGATTATCCTTGGCCCGTAATACATGGATAATTCGTGGTTGTGATACTAATGAATATCCTTGGCCCGTAGTGCAGGGATGATTCGATGATGTGGATTAATTATTAAGCTGAGTCTCAGCGATAAAATTGTTGATAAACTTTTTAAATCATAGAAGATAGTAGATATCATGCTCTACTTGACTCTTCTAATGGATTGCTTGTTCCACTGCAGTTAAACTTGATGTTTATTATATTTTATCAGTTTAACACTGTTGAAGGCTAACGATAATTTATTCTGCATTATCTTAGTCATAATATTTCTTACCGGGCTAGTTGAGCTCACCCTTTGCTTTCATTGTTCTCTTCAGGAAATGAGGATATAGTTGGGACTAATCGGGAAACATTGTGACGGTCCAGATGTTTGCATTAGTAGTCCTCACTATTCTGTGAAATAGTGTGATAATAAATGTAATGGGGACTTATTTTGAGTTTGAATACTGTCTAGAAGACAATATTTGTATTAAAACTCACAGCTTATGTTGTGTCGTATTCTACACGACACTTAATAATTGTATAAATTAAGTTTGTATTTGTATTATGTACCATATATTTGACGACTCAAAATTAGTGATGTATACCTATTTTGGGGGCGTTACATAAACAGCTTATTGGTAAACATCGTACTAATAAGTTGTTTACCAATAATTTTATTATTGGTAAAAAACTTATTATTTAAATAGCTTATTATTGGTAAACAACTTATTATTGAAACAACTTATTATTGGTAAATAACTTATTATTTAAACAATTTATTGGTAAACAACGCATTATTTAAACATCTAATTGGTAAACAACTTATTAGTCATAGTCATATTTAAATATTGGCTTTTTATTTGTCAAATCTTATTTAAACAATTTATTGGTAAACAACTTATTGTTCATCATTTTTTGATATATAAACAAGTTTAAAATATGTTATTATTGGTAAATATATAATAGTCCAAATAATATTTTTTTTTATCAAATCCTTTAATTAATCCTGAAAAAAACAAATATAACAAGGGATTATTTTAAGTTATTTCATGAATAATCACATAAAAATAAACATGTAATTAGGACTATTTAATTTTAGGATTAATAGTTTTAGAATTATAATCTTATAGATTATAATTTTGGAATTATAATACTTTCAAACAAATATGCCCAATATGTATAAAAATCTTCAAAAACTATATTTTAAGTTTGAATGGAGTTAGAAGAATCATAAATTTCTAACGAGTTTCAATTTAATTAGTAATGTCATGATATAAATATATTATAAAATTTATAACAAGGGTTTTATGTTTTTAAGTATAATATGTAGAGTTCCACCTAAATTAATTGTACATCAAATTCGGGATTCCCTGGTTTTAGGGAGATAAACTGGAAGATCATGAGAGTAGGACAGATAAAGATCTGCTACCTGTTCTGGGGATCTAACTGCATCCACATCTTCAATATCGACCACCTCTCTGATTAAGATTTCGATGTACTGAGAGTCCACCTGAACTTTAAGCTCAAGAACTTTTCCTTTGTTGCCCTACTTTTGGGATCCTAAAGATTGTCCTTTGAGGAAGTCATAGGAGGGCATTTCCATTGTTGGTTTGGCTGAGCGTCTAGGAGACCTGACAAGATTTAGCACACAAACATTAGGGATATCTTGTAAAAATTCTCTAGTTAAGAAATCTGGCAAAGAATTTGAATCTCCTTTAATGAACTCAATATCAAAATCGAAGGCTGATAACAAAGCCTGCCATCTAGCGAAAATCTGCTTAGAAGCGATGTTCTTGACATCTTTCTCTAAAACTTCTTTAGATGATTTATAATCAACTCTAAGAAGGAATCTCTGGTTTAAGAGATCTCCTTGGAATTTATCAATACACAACACTATAGAGCATATTTCCTTTTTAATAGTAAAGTAGTTTTTCTGGGCATCATCCCATTTTCCTGAAATAAAACAAACTAAAACTTCTTTAGAGTTTATAATTTGTTTTAGAATGCCTCCATAACCTTTGTCTGAGGCATCAGTCTCGACAATTTTTGGAGCATCAGGGTCAGAGAAATGTAAGCACTGTAGGGTTTTAACTCGTGACTTAATCTTCATAATAGCCTGGGTACATTCTTCTATCCAAGGCGAAGGCTTCTTATTTAGCCTTTTATACAAGGGGGCATCATCATAGGCCAAGTCTTCATAGAAGTCTCTGACATAATTAACACTTCCCATAAATCTCTGGAATTGCTTTTGATCCAAGATTTTATTTAGAAATTTATTGGCGAAGGCAATGGCTCTATCAATCGAAAAATATTTTCCTTGAGAGATTTCAAATCCCAGAAACCTTATCTTGGTTTGGAATAACTGCATTTTACTCGCCGAGACCACAAGACCTTCTCTTTTGACAGCTGTTTTAAACACATTTAAGTGTTTCCAGTGCTGATCAATGTCTTTTGAGAAGACTAGGACATTATCAATATAAACGATCATAAAATCTATAAACAGATTAAAAATTTCGTTCATAATGTTTTGAAATTCTGAGGGCGCATTTTTAAGACCAAAACCTAGAACATTCCATTAGTAATGTCCAAACGGCACTGTGAACGTCGTTTTATATTTATCTTCTTCTTTAATCTGAATTTGCCAGTATCCGCTTTTCATATCAAATTTTGAGAAGATATTTGCTTTAAGCAATCGATTCAACAGATCCCTCTTGTTTGGGATTGGATACCTGATCCATCTCAAAACTTTATTTAGAGTTTATAGTTAATATATTATAAAATTTATAACAAGGGTTTTTTGTTTTAAAGTATAATATGTAGAGTTCCACCTAAATTAATTGTACATCAAATTCGGGTTTTATAAATTTTGCACTTTGTCTATGACAATAAATTTAAAATCTCGTCTTCTTCAAACTATAAATAAAGTACACATATTTTTTAATTTTAACTATTATTAAGTAAAATACATAACGTGACAAACACATCTACTACAAAAAAATGTCATTTAAAATTAAGTTTAAATTTATTTGGAAAATGATATATATTGCGACTTTATATGTGAACTTTTTATTGCTAGTTACGTGAATAAATTTAATTGGTAAAACTTTTACGATGTATTTGATACCGTGAGCTAATTTTATAATCATATCTCATTCCGTTCTATATATTGATATACGTCGCAATCATTATTCGATTGAATTTTTTCTCAATATATAGCAGTACTCAATTTTTTTTCTTTACATAACAGTTTCCACTGTATTATTTGTTTTATTATAAAAAAATAATAATCATTATTTTATCTTGAAGTTTGACTTCACAAATAACTTTTATAAGAGTTGTGTAAACCAGTATGTGATACTTGAAATAATTCAAACAATATTTATATTTCAGTTTGTGAATCAACTAAATGACCAAAAAGAAAATATTAGAAATATTATTATTATTACGGTTATTTACATTTTTAGTACGTTTTTAGAAAAAATTACAACAAAAATGTATCCAGAAAATATTTGCAGAATTAATATATTTTTAATATTTTATTTACAAAATTAGTGCATTTAGTATCCCTTGAATTTAGTTGGGTGTTTTAATGGGTTGCTGATGTGACAAATCAATTTTGTAATTATGTAACTGTTCTCGGTTGTTTTCGCTGTGACAATTTGAATTGAATGCCAAACCTTAGTAGTCGTGCATTCTATATATGGTGCAGTTAATAACCAAACTTTCGTATAAAGGTAACCATTTTAGTTTATGTAGGTAACCAAATAGTCATAAAAATTTTTTAGAACGGTTACCAAGTATTACATGTATTTATTTTCTTTATCTTGTTAAACCATGATCAAATCAGAGAGTAGTCGCGTGGCTTTCCTCTTACTTAATGTAAGAAGAAAAAAAAGCAAAATATTATTCAATATTGTCTAACACAATCTCAGTTACCTTACATCAACAAAAAAGTGCAGTTTGTAACCAAACATTCATATAAAGGTAACCATTTTAATTTTTATGGGTAACTGTAAGACCCCAACTTTTTATGAATACATATTTAATTTCTCTAATTATTATTTTGAATAATATGGTGTTGATTTGATATAATACTTTAGTTATGGGTGAAATGTGTAATTTTTACAAAGTAAGCAAGTGGTTATAAAATATTCGTTTGGTCGAAAAATATTCTTTTTGTTGGGGAATATCCTTACGACGACGAAATCATTGGTGGACCACATAACAGAATAACTGTTGGATATAGAAAGCGACAGAAATAACCTTTTTATAAAAATAACGACAAAACTTTTACCGTTAACTGTTGAAATACCTGGTGATAAAAAGTACAATAATACGCATAATTGCACAGTAGCACACGGTATTACACAATATTTTTAGATTATTGATTCTTACGTAAGAAGTCACTCAGTTTCATTCAATAATTGCCACAGTAATTGTTGCACATTATCTCATATTATTGATTCAATTATTGTCACAATATCATCTGCACAATATTTTATATTATTAAATCAATAATTGACACGACACAATTATTCATATTATTAGTTAGCATTATTGGCAATGTCCAAAAAATTCTGTCCAGGAAAATGGTTAAGTTATCTAATTGCGCGTCAATAATGATAAATCCTTATCGAAAAGTCTCATCTTTCTTAGGAATGATCTGGTTGTTAATATTGTGAGCTTATAATATTATTTATGAATAATTATTATGTTGTGGATATTGATTCAATTTTGTTATAAATGAAGGAATTTAGCATGAAATATTTGTTAAAAGTTTGGCAATTATTTTCTTCGATAAAATATTCATTCAAATATATTATCATAATATATTATAATTATTTAAATAATAATATTATTATAATATATATTTAAGCATGTGGGAAAAGAGGTGAACAAGTTAATTTGGAATTCTTTTGTTCAAATGGAGTGTGCTGAAGTTCATGCGTACACTCCTCCTTTCCGAGTTGGTATTCCTCTTGCAAAACAAGTTTTCTCCAAATTGTGGGCCCCAACAATTGGAAAAGAGAGGAGTTAGGCAAATATATTAGGCAGTGAAGGAAAAAAATGAGAGTTAGGTAGAATGCTTTGATTTTTTTTTCTTCCTCCATGTAAGGTTTTGTGAAGATCAAAGTAACAATCAAATTACAAAAATAGCAGAAGCAAAACAAAATAAAATTTTAAAATTTTTCACAAACCAATTACCCGGATCATCCTTTATAATATTATTAATTAAAACGAAGAATAAGAAGTTATGGAATCAAACCCTTGTAGACATGAGCTTCTACAGGTATGAGTTCAACTCTTACTTCCCCACGATCTCCTTGAATCTCCGGGTAGATTCCTTCCTTTGATCAATGTTAGCCAACCAAGTGTATGACCTCTAGAGGTGATCTACCAAGTAAGAAGAATTTTCAAGAAGAAGGGTGTATTGGCTTAAACCTTAGTTTTTCCTATCTCTATAGAAAAAGGGAAGTACTCTCCAACTCTTGGAATTACGTATCTTTGATATCTGATATAAAACTCCTCTTATATAGATATCAGGTAACCCTATTTAATTAAAATAAGGTATTATTTATTTAATTAAACTCCTTTAATTAAATAGGCTCCCTAATCTTATTAGGGATAATTAATTAAACTCATTTAACTAATTTTTTCTCCTAATCCTATTAGGAATAAATGAGAGTACTTATATTAAATTAATTCCTAAACTTTTTTAGAAATTAAAATAATAATAATTGTAATAATATTAAAAAGACTTCTCTTATTAATTTATATTTAATATTTCTAAAATATTAAATAATAAATATTAAGCTATTTAATTTATTCTATCACCATAGATTAAATTAAATATACTTAACATATTATTACGATTATGTCATTAACTTCTTAAATAATTATTCTTCTTTTTATGATGTGACCCTTTAGGTTCTCCATATTAAACCGGTTGTGAATAAATCAATTAGAATAATTCTAATCTTATTTAAATAAATAAATTAAATTATTAATTTATTTAAATAAATAATATTTATTCTACAATAGGGATAAACCTCCCTAGCGATCAACGACTTTCCAGATAATATAGATTTTAATATTAATCATAAAAGAACTTTTGAGTAAATAGTTACCGTACAATTCAATCCTTCCAACATACAATATCCAATTAAATATAAGACATGAAATTACTGTCAAGTCTTATTTTATTTAATTATATGTATTTTGATTCCCAAATGCACAACTCCTAATGAATGCAAATTAGAAACTACTTTCTAATTTCATTCCACATTGGCCAAGGATTCCTGGGTTGTCATGTATCGAATCACATAGGACATTTATCTTCTTTTACTAGAAGTGGTAGATTCTTTATTAATCATTCATTATCTCCATATATAACTTATTACACCCAAGCATACCCTTTGATATACTCTAAGAGTCTTAATGAATAAGTCAAACTGTAATTCATTGTATATAAGATACTATGATTATCTCAAATCTAAGGATCATTTGTACTACTATCACTATAGGAATTCCTATTGATAAGCAAGTAAAACTCTATTAGGTATTCCTTAGCGAGTCACGTTCAGTAAACTTATTCTCCAATAAGCACCTACATACTTGCTTTAATATCTCCACACAAATGATTATGAGATCAATCATCCTCATCTAATGAGCAAGCAACGTACATACCAATCTATCAGGATTCACTAATCCCTTTTTAGTAATCCATTGATTGGAAATATTTTAGTTTTAATCTATCTAAGAATTTAGATCTCATTAGCATGATCTCATCATGATTCTAAAAGCATTGCTTAAAACTATGGGTTTATCACATATTATTAAAATAACACCACGTAGATAATTAAATGCCTTTAATAAATAATTCTTTTATTAATAAATAAATAAGATTGATTACAAAGTATATGTTTTATCATCATACATGATTGACTTGTATGCATACTACTTTCAATCTCCCACTTGCACTAAAGCCAATCATCGTGGTATCTCATACCCATCTTCTCTAAGTGACGATCAAACTGCTGTTGTGTTAACGCTTTAGTAAATGGATCTGCAATATTGTCTTGAGAGTCCACACGCTCTAGGGTGACATCTCCTCTTTCATTGATCTCTCTGATCAAATGAAATCGCCACAACACGTGTTTGGATTTCTGATGAGACCTGGGTTCCTTAGCTTGCGCAACAGCTCCGGTGTTGTCACAGAATAAAGGTACTGGTCCTGTAATGCTAGAAATCACACCAAGTTCGATAATGAACTTCTTTATCCAAACAGCTTCCTTTGCAGCTTCACTTGCAGCTATGTACTCTGCCTCTATCACTGAATCAGCAACTGTTTGCTGTTTAGAACTCTTCCAACTCACTGCGCCACCATTTCAGGTAAACACATACCCCAAAATGGATTTACTGCCATCTTGGTCCGTTTGAAAACTTGAGTATGTGAAGCCCTCTAGTTTCAATTCAGACCCACCATAAACAAGAAATATATCCTTAGTTCTTCTTAAGTACTTTAGGATATTTTTCACTGCCTTCCAGTGTTCTCCTGGATTCGACTGATATCTGCTTGTTACATTAAGTGCATGAGTGACATCTGGTCAAATACATATCATACCATACATGATAGATCCTATTGCTGAAGCATAAGGAATCTTACTCATACGGTCTCTCTCTTCAGGTGTCTTTGGGGCCTGTTTCTTGGAGAGATGTATTCCATGGCTCATCGGCATGAGACTTATTTTGGAATCTTCCATGCTAAACTTCTTTAGCATCGAGTCTATGTATGTTCCTTGGGATAATCCAGTCATCCTTTTAGATCTATCTCTATTGATCTTTATCCCCAAAATATTAGATGCTTCTCCCAAGTCCTTCATGGAGAAGTGTTTAGATAACCAGATTTTAATTGATTGTAGCATAGGAATATCATTCCCTATCAGTAATATATCATCAACATATAATACGAGGAATGAAACAGCGCTCCCACTAACCTTCTTGTACACACATGGTTCATCTTCATTATTGATAAAATCAAACCCTTTGATTGTCTCATCAAAACGGATGTTCCACCTACGAGAAGTTTGCTTCAATCCTTAAATGGATCGTTGTAGCTTACAGACTTGATTTGTTCCAACCTTTGAAACAAATCCTTCTGGCTGTGTCATATACACATCCTCCTCAAGTTTCCCATTGAGGAAGACCGTTTTCACGTCCATCTGCCAGATTTCATAGTCATGGTAAGCTGCAATCGCAAGCAAAATCCGAATGAACTTGAGCATTGCTACTGGTGAGAAGGTTTCGTCATAGTCAACTCCTTGTCTTTATTTGAAACCTTTTGCGACCATTCGGGCCTTATAGGTCTCTACCTTGCCGTCTGCTCCAATCTTTCTTTTAAAGACCCATTTACACCCAATAGGCTTAATGCCTTCAGGTGGTGAAACCAAAGTCTATACTTGGTTTTCATACATGGAGTCCATCTTGGATTTCATGGCTTCTTGCCACTTCTCTGAGTCTTTACTACTCATAGCCTGTTCGTAATTTAATGGATCATCATCATCTTTGATGCGTACCTCATCGTCATCCTCTATGACAAGTTCATACCTATCAGGTATCTTCGGTACTCTTCTAGATTTACGAATAGGGTGTGATACAGAAGGAATCTCTACTTGGTTAGGTACCTAACTTTGATCTGTAGTATTTTGTGGTTCTTGAATCTCTTCAAGATATATCTTACTCCCACTGAACCCTTCAAGGATAAACTCCTTTTCCAAGAAGGCAACATGTTTTGCAACAAACACTTTTTGATCAGTTGGATGATAGAAATAATACCCCGATATTTCTTTAGGGTATCCCACAAATCTACATTTGTCAGATCTAGTCTGTAGCTTATCGTTTTCAAACTTTTTGACATAAATTGGACAACCCCAAATCTTAACATGCTTAAGATTTGGTTTCCTCCCTGTCCATAACTCATATGGGGTCTTAGGGACAGATTTTGTAGGTACCTTGTTAAGTAGGTATGCAGCCGATTCTAGGGCATATCCCCAGAAGGAAACTGGAAGGTCGGTAAAGCTCATCATGGATCGAACCATGTCTAACAATATTGGATTTCTCTTTTTAGATACACCATTCATCTGTGGCGTTCCTGGTGGAGTCCATTGTGAGATTATACCATTTTCTTTGAGATAAGTGAGAAACTCATCGCTTAAGTATTCACCACCTCGAACTGATCGAAGAATCTTAATACTTTTGCCCGTTTGTTTCTCTACTTCACTTTTGAACTCTTTGAACTTTTCAAATGATTCAGATTTGTATTTCATTAAATACACATATCCAAATCTTGAGTGATCATCAGTGAATATAATAAAATAAGAATACTCTCCTCGTGCATTCGTTGTCATAGGTCCACATACATCTGTGTGTACCAACGCTAACAACCCTGTAACTCTTTCTCCTTTTCCACTAAAAGGAGATTTAATCATTTTTCTCATGAGACAAGATTCACAAGTTGGATATGATTCATAATCCGATAGCTCTAGGATCCCATCTTTATACAACTTGGATAAACTTGTTTCATTAATATGACCAAGTCTACAGTTCCACATATAGGTATAATTAGCATCATCTCTTTTCCTTTTCTTAGTTTGTTCAATTTGAAGTATATTTTCATGCAAGTCAAGTATATAAAGTCCATTTCGCAAATTACCAACACCATATAAAACATTATCATTATAAATAGAACAACTGTTGTTCTTTATTATAATATTAAAACCATCCATATCCAATACAGAGATAAAAATAATGTTTCTAATGATATTTGGAACAAAATAACAATTATTTAAATTAATGAACTTGCCCGTAGGCAGTGCTAAATAATAAGTCCCTATAGCTAATGCAGCAAGCTTTGCTCCATTTCCCACACTTAAGATAACCTCATCCTTGTTCAACTTTCTACTTCTGACCAGTCCCTGCATATTATTACATATGTGAGAACCACATGCGGTATCCAATACCTAAGTAGAAGATTGACTTTCAGAAAAATTAATTTCAATCATAAACAAACCTTGATTAGGATTCGAAGCTTCTACAAGCTTCTTCTGCTTTTGTTCTGCAAGATAATCCTTGTAGTTCCTCTTCCAGTGGCCCGACTTGTTGCAATGGAAGTAAATTCCTTTGCTAGCTGGATCAGGTTTCTTTTGATATTTTACTTTCGCCTTTCCCTTAGCCTTCTTGGATTTCTTCTTTTTAGAAGATACCTTGGGCCTCTTCCTTTTCTTGGAAAAATCATCCACCAATAAACATGATTCTTCTTGGATGAGAAGTGACCTTCAGCAGTTTTCAGCATGTTAAGTAACTCAGGCAAGCTGACGTCCAACTTATTCATGTGAAAATTCATAGCAAATTGTGAGAAGGTGTCAGACAGTGACTGCAAGATCAAATCTTGACTCAACTCCCCATCCATGACGAACCTATGCTGTCCAAGACGTTCAATCAAATTAATCATCGTTAGGACATGAGTCTCAATAGTAGTGCCCTCGGTCATTCGAGATCGGAAGAGCTTCTTAGATATTTCATATCTAGTAGTCCTACTTTACTCACCATACAGCTCTTGCAGGTGCAGCAGCATAGCAGGAGCATCCATGGTTTCATACTGACGCTGAAGCTCGTTACTCATGGATGCGAGCATGATGCATTGAGCCACAGATGCATCATCTTGTCACTGTTTAAAAGTAGCAATCTCTTCCTCAGAGGTTGTCTCTGCAACTTTTGCAGGTACGGGCGAATTTAGGACATAAGAAATCTTTTCAGCAGTGAGAACAATTCTCAGATTCCTTAACTAGTCCGTGTAATTCGATCCGGTCAGTTTGTTAGCATCAAGTATGCTACGCAGTGAAATTAGTGAATGTGACATTTTCAAATTCTACATGTAAAAAGACAATATTTTAGCAAACATTCATTTAATTAATTACCAAAATAAATTAGGTCTTATTTTAAATCGGTATCTCCCACTATTTTCTTCAAACTATATTTCCTTCATCTATATAGTTCGGCAAAATCTAATTAAAGTTTTTGCTAGTGATAATAAGGATCTCATTTCAAATATATATAGTCTTGTGGTGACATAACAAACTATATATAAATAAATAGGTAGACAACTTCTTGTCAATTACATCATCATGTAACTCCTTATATTTTGCCTCTTAGATTATTTTGATCAAGTGGTGGCACATCCGAATCAAAATTATCTAAGTTAAGTCCAACCTAGCACTTTCATATATTCAAAAAAGAAAAATATTATCCTTGTGGTGACATAACAAAATAATATTGTTCAATTTTCTTTATAAGCATCAAATGTGATAAATTAACATCTTAAATACTTAATACTTGCTTTGTGGTGACACAACAAACTCATATTAAATATTTAATACTCTATTAATTTTATCATGCTAGAAGGTGACGTTCGATATTCTAAATATCTTTGAACGCTTAAGAGTTAATATATAAAAACTTTGAGGGATTTGTTATTATTTAGTCTCATCTTATTTAGCACGCATGAATATATATATATATATATATATATATATATATATATATATATATATATATATATATATATATATATAAAAAATATGAGTCATATTATTAAACATGCGAAGCATGTTTGCATAATATATATAATACTAGCATGCATATTATAGAATACTATATTCTACCCGGATTGATTATGGACTTTTATTCTAGTCTGGTTCACTAGAGCCACCAAGTGAAGCAAAAGGTCAAACCCTAGGGTGCAAGAATAAACATTTAAATATAACTATTACATTTAAACTCGGGCTCCATTACAAACGGGTCTTCAAGCGCTCCTTGATCTTCGGTTCTTCAAAAAAATTCTAACTAATTCTATTATATTAAACTATTTAATTTAAATAGAAACCTTGATCAGCAGTCAAGGGGAAGTACATAGGAGAGAGATAGAATTTACAACAAGAAGAAAATCAGAAAAGACGAGGTACGCAGACCCCATTTAATAAAACCCATTCATTCAAATATCCAACCAAAATAAATCTAATCACATTGGTCAATAGTCCATAATCAATCCCATTTATTATCATACATATCACCATATATATATATATATATATATATATATATATATATATATATAAAATCATTCTATATATATATATAATATCATTTAATGGCCAATTTTATGTTGCATGGAATCCAATTTCAAGATTAAAATAAACTCTTTATTTTAATTATAAAATAATTAAGAATAATATATATATATATATATATATATATATATATATATATATATATATATATATATATATATATATATATATATCAATAAATAAAATCATTCTATATATATATGAATATCATTTAATGGGCAATTTTATGTTGCATGGAATCCAATTTCAAGATTGTCGTTTAAGGTTAATGCACACAGATTAAGGAATATAATTAATACCTAGCGAAAATACTATACTACCCTTATTAATTGTCTCAACCAATTATTCCCTTCCAATGTATCTTATTTTATTCAACCAATTACTTCTTATTTAACCAATTACTACTTGGATTATAGCATTGAATTGAATAAGAATCATTGAGAAGGGAAGAAAGCTTTAAATAGGAGAAAGCTTTAAATAAGGGTAAAGTAGGAAAAAATAGCTAATGTGCATTGATAAACTCAAAACGACAATCTTTTTAGAACAAAAATTACTTCCTAAAACGACAATCTTTTAGGAACGGAGGGAGTATATAATATCGATAATCATACTCCTATATGGCTATATAGTTCACGTGAATCCAGAAAACACTCCTGTAAAGTTCACGTGATCACACACACACACACACACACACACACACACACACACACACACACACACACACACACACACACACACACACACACACACACACACATATATATATATATATATATATATATATATATATATATATATAATTAGATTCACGCCACGGACTCAGCGAAAAAATTCGAGAATCGTAACGTTATTTTGTTTTTTCATAAAAACTAATTTTATACAACAAATCATGCCCAATAAATTATTCTAAATATATATCCATACATATATGGAATCAAAATAATTAATAATTCGCATAAAGTTTGGCTTTGATACCACTGTAAGCTTTTGTGAAGATCAAAGTAGCAATCAAATTACAAAAATAGCAGAAGCAAAATAAAATTAGGTTTTAAAAATTTTCACAAACTAATTACCCGGATCATCCTTTATGCATATTATTAATTAAAACAAAGAATAAGAAGTTATGGAATCATACCCTTGTAGACACGAGCTTCCACATGTACGAGTTCAACTCCTACTTCTCCACGATTTTCTTGAATCTCTGGGTAGATTCATTCCTTTGATCAATGTTAGCCACCTAAGTGTATGGCCTCTATAGGTGATCCATCAAGAAAATTTTTTTTAAAGAAGAAGGGTGTATTGGCTCAAACCTTAGTTTTTCCTATCTCTATAGAAAAAGGGAAGTACTCTCCAACTCTTGGAATTACGTATATTTGATATCTGATATAAGACTCCTCTTATATAGATATCAGGTAACTCTATTTAATTAAAATAAGGTATTATTTATTTAATTAAACTCCTTTAATTAAACAGGCTCCCTAATCTTATTAGGGATAATTAATTAAACTTCTTTAACTATTTTTTTCTCTTAATCCTATTAGGAATAAATGAGAGTACTTATATTAAATTAATTCCTAAACTCTTTTAGAAATTAAAATAATAATAATTGTAATAATATTAATAAGACTCCTCTTATTAATTTATATTTAATATTTCTAAAATATTAAATAATAAATATTAAGCTATTTAATTTATTCTATCACCATAGATTAAATTAAATATACTTAACATATTATTACGATTATGCCATTAACTTCTTAAATAATTATTCTTCCTTTTATGGTGTAACCCTTTAGGTTCTCTATATTAAACTGGTTGTGAATAAATCAATTAGAACAATTCTAATCTTATTTAAATAAATAAATTAAATTATTAATTTATTTAAATAAATAATATTTATTCTACAATAGGGATAAGCCTCCCTAGCGATCAACGACTTTCTAGATAATATAGATTTCAACATTAATCATAAAAGAACCTTTGAGTAAATAGTTACCGTACAATTCAATCCTTCCAACATACAATGTCTCAATTAAATATAAGACATGGAATTACTGTCAAGTCTTATTTTATTTAATTATATATATTTCGATTCCCAAATGCACAACTCCTAATGAATGCAAATTAGAAACTACTTTCTAATTTCATTCCACCTTGGCTAAGGATTCTTAGGTTGTCATTTATCAAATCACATAGGACATTTCCCTTCTTTTATTAGAAGTGATAGATTCTTTATTGATAATTCATTATCTCCATATATAACTTATTACACCCAAGCATACCCTTTGATATATTCTAAGAGTCTTAAGGAATAAGTCAAATTGTAATTCATTATATATAAGATACTATGATGATATCAAGTTTAAGGATCATTTGTACTACTATCACTACATGAATTTCTATTGACAGGAAAGTAAAACTCTATTAGGTATTCCTTAGCGAGTCACGTTCAGTGAACTTATTCTCCAATAAGCACCTACATACTTGCTTTAGTGTCTCCACACAAATGATCATGAGATCAATCATCCTCATCCAATGAGTAAACAACGTACTGTAGACACTCAAAATTTTATTTTCCTGTTGCTAACTATGTAGGAGGACAAAAGTGTCTTTTTCACACTCTAGAGTTAACCCTGGAGGACCACAACATCAATTCCAAACCCGAAAATTGCCCCAGGAGATCCAGTTTTCAACCCCAGAGATAACCCCGGGAAATCAGTTTCTAACCCCGGAGATCACCCCGGGAAAATCAGTTCCAACCACAGAGATAACCCCGGGGGATCAAGTTCAAAGCCTGGAGATAACCCCATGAGGTCAAGCCAACCTTAGAGATAACCTTGAGGATAGTCAGAGTCAACAGCAGGCCAACCTCAGAGATAATCCTGAGAAAAGATTGCTACAAACTGTGCGAAAATCGGAGATAACCACGGGAGGGGAAAAATGGTCATTTTGCCAACTCAACTTTAACTCAAATCAAATACACTCATTTCAAATCTAATTGCTTCAAAAGAAGTCCCACAAGAATCATATCTTAACTTCCGAGCGCAAACTACATAAAACGACTCAACGGATTGCCTGACGGAAACCCAAAAATGCCATTTCGGTTATGAACCCATCTTCCCGGATTCAAAAAAGGGCAAATCCTATGTCATTGCGTAGCCCTCAGAAAGAACTTTCCAAAATGGTATGAAACGCTTCCATCGGACTCCCGGATTGAAAGTTATGAAGGTTCGTGCGAACAACGCGTTGTCCGAGTGCACGAACTTCGAGATGACATGACCCATATTTCTTGGGGCACCCCGGGTAGCCGTATGTTCACCTGCTGCTACCGCAGGTACACCTGCGGCTCCCCCCTCTATAAATAGAGGGCGTGGGGTGGACATTTTGTAAGAGAAAAAGGCGAGGAAGCCCTATCCAATTTGCTTTGTAAATACTATAAATTGAGTGCTTTCCCATTTCAAACACTTGTGTGCTTATATTTGGCTACTTTTTACTGGTGGGAACCGAGTGTTCATCCATTTAAAGCTATTGAAGTCTTCTTTGGCAGTCCACTGTAAGCTTTCTTACATTATTTAAAGCCTTTTCTCCACTGTCGACCCACATAGTCATTCACGTTGAGAGTTGTGTTGCGTGTGTATGCTCAGACTTTGGTCTGTGACTTTTTATTTCTTTTATATATATATATATATATATATATATATATATATATATATATATATATATATATATATATATTTATATTTCTGTCAGGCCTGGAGTTTACTTCGTGGCCTTTTACTGCTTTATTTATATTTCGTCTCGCCTGGAGTTTACTTCGTGGCGGTTGATCGTCTCTATATATATATTTACAGCCTTTATATATTTACATTTCGTGTCGCCTGGAGTTTACTTCGTGGCGGTTGATCGTCTCTATATATATATATTTACAGCTTTTGTATATTTACATTTCCAATCCGCCATGGAGTTTACTCCGTGGTGGTTGATCGTTCATATATATATATATATATATATATATATATATTTACATCTTATATATATATATATATATATATATATATAATTGTTTACAACTTTCGTACAAACTGCTACATCATGCGAGCCTAGTAATCATGTGATCACAGATTCAGTCTCCTGAATCTAGATTCGGTTCCCGTGATGGACATTTTCAGCTGTACATGACTTGTAAATTATTCACGATGTTTGAATTTCCTTAGACGACTCTCATGCCCATAAGGAGTTCGGCACTGCTATGTATCTTATTTTCTCGAAGATGCTTCGCATCTCGAAAATAAAAGCAACCAAGCTGAACACACAATAAAATGGAAGTATCAAAGGCCTCAATTACTATTGAGCATAAGGGTTTGAAAAACCTCTTTTACTAAACATCACTACTATATCTTGTTAAAACTGAACTTTTATACAAAATTCAAACCCTTTGTATATAGGTGCAAATGTGGAACCTATATCACTACTTCCAGATAATTGCACATTGATATACACACACACACACACATTTAGATAATGGTTTAAATTGAAAAGTGGCGGTCACCGTGGTAACACGGATGTCGGGGGGGTGCCTAACACCTTCCCTCTACATAATCAAGCCCCCGGACCCTAACGAATCTCGATTTCATAGACTAGTAAAATAGTGTCACATAATTTGGTCAATGTGCTAACCTTTTCTCGATTGAGTTAGTGCAACCATTTAAAAATACCAACTGGCTCTTACAGTCAAATCGTCAACATATACATGTTGGACCTTTTCACAACTTGTTTTTCAAACAAATCTCACCTAATATGAGAACACCAAAATACAAGAACAGAAAAGGGACAAATAAAAATCCCGACGTCAACAGGTGGCGACTCTGCTGGGGACTTGCCAGTAAGAGGGCTTAAGCCGCTACTACAAACTTTTTAAAACTGTTATATGCTTGTATGTGGATGTTGCATTTACATTTAAATGAATGTGTACGAATGCATTTACTTATTGCACTTAGTGCTTCGTACCATATCTGCTTGTGATATTAGTGCTTTGCACATGTCATCATTTTCATACGGTGAGACACGTTGTATGTGAATGTATGTTGTGTGGTTCCTCCACCAGGAGGCTATCCTGTCGGTGTTTGATTATTGGACTCGTAGGAAGACTAATTCCAATGAGGCTCAGGAAAGGCACCACCCAAATTCGCTCCAGTTGAAAAATCGGATTAACTTCCTGTCACGTAAATTGCAATGATTTGGGAGCCTTCATGCCAAAAAGCCGTGAGAGTTGCCTAAGATAGGTCAGCCTCTGATAAACCAAATGCGGAGGAAAGTTTCTTCATACTTTCCTATTTCAATTACTTGTAATTTCATTTCCATGTCAATCTCAATGTAATGGAAAATATGAAAGAATGTGTACATGCATTCCCTTTTATCTGACATGCTATCTTGTCATACAAACAACTGACATCCGTTTTGTAGGATAATACTCCTAAAACGGACACATCACATAGCATGTAACATTTCCACATTCCCTAAGACTAAACTATATAAGTCTTTTTGTAGGGAAACAATTGGTCCTGTTTCCCGTTCAAAGTCCAAAAAGGCATTAAGCCCACAGTCAGACATGGCTACAAGTGCTCCACCTGATCCTACTCCTGTCTCTCGAGAGGAGTTTGAAAGATTAAGGAATCAGATAGCAGAATTGGTTGTCTTTCTAAAAGAACAAAGTAAAAATACTCGGGGCCAGACAATGCCTACTCGACCAGAGTCATTCACACCAAGGGCAGTCAGGGTATTGGCAAAAAGATGGAAACCCAGATACCTGAATCTCATTCCAATAAAGGAACCAACAAAACCCCTGAAATCACAAAACTCAGGGATGATCGAGAATCTGGGGATATAAGAAAGAAAGTCCAACAAATCAATCAAAGGGACTGAAAACTATGGAAGTGTTACCTATTCAGATCTCTGCATATTCCCAGGGGCTCGATATCCTGACAAATTCAAAATCCTAGAGTTTGAAAAGTACAATGGGGCTTCCGATCCTTATACGCACCTAAAAGTGTACATTGGCGAACTGGGGTCTTATGCTGAAGATGAAAGCCTCAGAATGCAACTTTTTCAAAAGAGTCTCACTAGAGAGGCTAAAGCTTGGTATGCCTGACTTGACAATGCCAAAATCCACAACTAGGAAGAATTGGCCCACGCCTTTCTAAATCAGTACACCTTTCAGTCATAAATGGCACCAGATCGATACCAAGTGACTAAAGTCAAAAAGTAAAGTACTGAATCTTTTCGAGAATATGCCCAAAGGTGGAGACATATAGCAGCGCAAGTCATTCCATCAATGACAGAAACTGAGATGGTAATGACGTTTATTGATATCCAAGAGGCACCTTATTATGAAAGGATCCTAGCAGGCATAGGAAAGCCATTCTCGGAAATGTTCAAACATAGAGAAATGACTGAGATGGGCTTGAAGGCAGGAAAGATTAAAGACTTCACTGCCTTGGAAGTAGTCGTAAAATATATACAAACTGGCAAGTATGCGAGCGATCCCAAGGAGGTACCCGATAAGATGTATCCCTTGTTGTACAGGGGCAAGCTAGGAGACCAAACTACAGTCCCCCCATTTGGAAAAAGCAAGACAATCTGCCATCTCAACAATAGGCTGCATTCAACCTATGCCAGGATAGAAAGAGAAAATTTGAAAGAACGAAAAATTGGTTGTTCACTCCACTAGGTGATTCCCTTGAAAATGTATTGGCGATATTAATAGATCACAAGAAAATTACCGAACTAGCTCCACCTCTGGAACCAGGGAGCAAAAGATACAATCCAAGCCAGAGATGTGCTTACCACTCAGGGTCTCTGGGCCACGATACACAAGATTGTTGGTCCTTAAAGTATAAGATTCAAAATCTGATCGAAAGTGGCAGTATTGTGGTCCAACAACCTGATCAACAAAATGTTAACACCTACCTTCCGTTACAGTATGATACGGAGGAAGTAAACATGATCGGGTCAGGAAGTGCTGAAATATATCCAAATCGTAAGTACATACGAAGGGTGGAGGAATACCCCCAAAGGCACAGAACAAATGTCCTAGAGTGGGAAAACTCGGAGGAGGGTATGACAGTAATGCAAAAATTAGAGACAATTTAGAATCAGGTAAATCTGCTAGCTAAGCTGATAGTGCGCCAACATCAGGATACGAGGCAGTTTTTCACTCAACTATCAGAAAGCCAAGAGAAAAATAAGGTTAACCATAATGCAAGCCCATATCTCTCCATGATGAGACAGCTAAATGAAGAAGATCAAAGTAGGCTGAAAGTACAAGAAAAGAGGGATGATAAAATTGCTAGAAGATCTCGCCAGCGGAAAAATCACTCGGGGGAATGCAAATTCTCAAAGAAGAATGATCAAACAACCTCCGAAAGAGTCTGAAAATTCACCACTCAGAGCAAATCAAGTGAAGAAATGCTACACTTTCTGATAAACGAAGGAAGGATTACTGAGTTGCTGCCTCCTATAAACTCTAAGATAGAGAGTTATGATTCCACCAAGATATGTCTCTACCATTCTAACTCACCTGGACATGCAACTGAGAAATGTTGGTCTTTGCGACATAAAATCCAGGATCTCCTTGAAAATAGAGAGCTAAAGATAGAATCCCCCATGACCAGAAAAGGCGAAAAGGAAATAAAAAGCTTAAGCTATCCACTTGAGACAGGCAGTTCAAAGGAGTTGAAGGCTATGAGTACCAATTCTGGCAGAATACAAGGTGGACTAATTCTAATGCAGGGAATGACAGAGGAGACAAGAGAATCCCCAAAGGAGATTCCTCCGCCAACATTAAACATCCTGTGGCCTAAAGAAAGCAACCACATGCCTGATTTTATCATCTTGGATGATGAGGAGGAAATACTGATCCTTTCCAAGGAAGGAAAAGCCAAAACGAAAAGTTCCTTACAAGAAATGCCACAACAGTTCGAGGGAGATTTCATAGTCGAATCCTCTTAAGCCCATGAAGAAGGTCAAGGAACAGACGAAGGAAAAGATGGTGAGGTTGTCGGGGAAGCCAACCCATTGAAGAATCAAGAGTTTATCCCTTTGTGCGACAGGTCCAGTATAAGCATCCCCAAGGGGTTTGCTGAATCAGGAAGCGATCAAGTTATGGCCATAAGTGAAGATATTCAGAACCAAGATGTAACCTTTGTCGCGAGCCCTGAAGGCAACATAACCACTAACAACTGGACTATCATGCCTCAGCTAGCCAAGACGATGTAGATCTAGAGGAAACAGTTGTGAGTTCCAAGAGATGTTGGGACGGTATCACTTTCTTCGCAGTGTGCCTTTTATTTTCCAAGCATGTAAATAAAAAAACAAAACAAAACAAAACAAAACAAAAAAAGAAAAAAAAAGAAAAAAAAAGAGTCAAAAAGTCAGAACCAAAATCAAGTCAGTTAGGTCTCAGTCTTGGGGCGAACTACGCAGACTTGATCTCCCCAATACATGGGAGTACGTAGGCAGCCATTTTATATGGTCCGGTCGCAATAAAATAAAAACCACAAAAACATTTTTTACACCCTTCTCACTACAAAAACCACAAAAACATTTCTACACCCTTCTCACTACAAAAACCACAAAAATATTTCTACACCCTTCTCACTACAAACACAACAAAAATATTTCTACACCACTTTACCACAAACAGCGTTGAACCTCCACACCAGATTCGAACTACGCAGACCTGATCTCCTCTTTAATAGGAGTACGTAGGCAGCCATGTACGGTGCGGTCTAATCACTACAAAAATCAAAAAACCCTTCAACCAAGCTCAAACTCCAATAAATATTTTTAGCCTTTCAAGCCATTTATGGTGCGGTCAAACTAAACGAAAACCCGAAAATCCTAAACAAACACTTCTCAAACCGTTTATCTTATCAAGCAGGAACTATGCAGACCTGATCTCCCAAACATACATGAGTACATAGGTAGCCATTAGTGGTGCGGTCGGACCCTCAAAAGAAATATTTAAACCCAAACATCAATCCCAAGACACTAAAGAACAACCTTCCAAGTCAGCGACCCATGTGGAGAAGACCCAACAACACTTTAATGTCATTCCATTAAATTTGGCATAAATCCCAGAAAGGAAGAAACAACGATACACTAAGATAACCAGCAGCGAGGACCTTCAAAGCGCAGACACCCTCAGTCACAAGTCTTCATTAAATTAGAAGAAAATTATCAATGTCGATTGCGAGAACAAGTCAGGAGCAATGATTGAGGGCATCAAAGCCCAAAATCCACTACCTATTCACCATCTGGTACAAAGGTAAAAGCCTCTTGCGATCTCGGCATCTTATCAGCCCATCTGTCAAAGCAACTATCCTAGATAATAAACAAGACTGGGGCAATTTCAAAATTGGCGATAACCCGATATTGGAACCCTTACAACAAGACTGGGGTAATCTCGAAAACAGCGATAACTCAACACTGGGATATTTATCAACCATCCTAAAGAGGAAAATACGCCAGTCAGAACCATCAATATCGTACATCATCATCAGGGCTTTCCTCACAACATCTCACTGGCGATTTGGATATTACTCACTTGTGACTTCATCAACAAAGAGAGTTTCTCATATGAATCCTCGGAATCAACATGCAAAAGGACTGGGGCATTGTCCAATTCCAAGAAATAGAAGGAGCTTAAGGCGGGATCAAGCCTCTCGTCAAAAGAAAGGGAAAAACTCTTGAAAGAAATCATGGCTACATGAGCTTGCCCCTACAGAAGAATGGGAAATTTCTCAAAAAAGTCCTTAACTCAAGAGCAGAAGGCCAACGACGAATGGTCTAGCGAATGAAATCTATACCATCAAACATGTTAACCTACGTTAAGTCCTTTCAAGTCGAGGCCTCTACACCGAAGTTCAAATCTGGGCAGCGAAAGAACGAGTTGCACCCTCTAGGGATGTAAGTGGCATTCAGGTTATTAGTTCAGCCGGGTTGCAAATTAAACGCTCAAGGAAATAGGGCACAAGCACCCAACATCAAAAGAAAACTCCAAATCACCTCAAAAAAGGTGAGGCAGACTCTGGTGAAACAAGTCGTGGAATATTACTTCAGCGAAGGTATCAAAAGATCTGGTATTCTAAACCATTGGCAGCAATCCAGCGTAACATCAAGACAGTTCAGGGATACCACCGTTCGAGTGGGAACCAAAATAGGTTGGCGATGTCAGCATAGTCAACTACCAGCAGGGTAGTCACCGTTGTCAAACTACCATCAGGGTAGGCATCGTTGTAAACTATCAGCGTATGCATCGGGAAGGTTCGGTGATTTTAGAACGTCATCCCCAGTAGAGATGTAGAGAATATCTCAACTTATCTTCATCAAACAAGTATCGACAATACCGACAAAAAGCTAAACTATTGGATTTAACACCAGCATATGCATCAGCAATGATCGGTAAAGGTAAAGTGATTTGTGAAAATATTTTAACATTCATCATAACATTCATTACATTGCGATTTACGATATGCGAAATGCGATGTGCGAGTTACAAAGTGTGATTGGCCAAATACAAAAAGTGAAGTGCGAAATGCGATGTGCAATTTGTGAACTACGATTTGCAAAAATATTTTAACATTCATTACATTGCGATTTGCATCATTAGATTTATTACCTTGTCATATTTCAAGTGTCTAGTAATCTTTATCATATCCATTCCACTACATTGCATGAATATGATAAAGAGGGAATTTTTTTTCCTATTGCTAACTATGCAAGAGGACAAAAGCGTCTTTTTCACACTCCAGAGTTAACCCTGGAGAACCACAACATCAATTCAAATCCCGAAAATAGCCCCGAGAGATCCAGTTTCCAACCTCGAAGATAACCCTGGGAAATTAAGTTCTAACCTTGGAGATCACCTCGGGAAAATCAGTTCCAACCACGAAAATAACCTCGGGGGATCAAGTTCAAAGCCTAAAGATAATCCCAGGAGGTCAAGCTAACCTCAGAGATAACCCTGAGGACAGTCAGAGTTAACAGCAGGCCAACCTCAGAGATAACCCTAAGAAAAGACAGCTATAATTTGTGCAAAAACCAGAGATAACCCTAGAAGGGGAAAAATGGTCATTTTGCCAACTCAACTTCAACTCAAATCAAATACACTCATTTCAACTCCAATTGCTTCAAAAGAAGTCCCACAAGAACCATATCTTAACTTTTGAGCACAAACTACACAAAACGGCTCAACGGATTGCCTGACGGAAACCCAAAAATGCCATTTTGGTCATGGATGTAGACACTCAAAATTTTATTTTCCTGTTACTAACTATGCAGGAGGACAAAAGCATCTCTTTCACACTCTAAAGATAACCCTAGAGGACCACAACATCAATTCCAACCCCGGAGATAGCTCTGGGAGATCCAATTTCCAACCCCAGAGATCACCCCGAGAAATTAGTTTCCAACCCCGGAGATAACCCAGAAAAATCAGATCCAACCCCGGAGATAACCCTGAGAGATCAAGTCTAATGCCCGGAGTCAACCCCAAGAGGTCAAGCCAACCTCAGAGATAACCCTGAGGACATTCAGAGTCAACAACATGACATTCTCATAGATAACCCGGGGAAAAGACCGCTACAACTGCGACAAAGTCAGAAATAACCCCGGGAGGGGCAAAATAGTCATTTTGTCAAATTAAACTCAATTTAAATCAAATAACCTCATTTCAACTCAAATTACTTCAATAGAAGTCCCACAAGAATTGTATCTTAACTTACGAGCGCAAACTACGTAAAACGACTCAATGAACTACCTGACGGAAACTCGAAAATGTCATTTTGGTCATGGACCCATCTTCCTAGAATCAAAAAAGGGCAAATCCTATCTCATTGTGTAGCTCTCGAAAAGAACTTTCTGGAATGGTATGACACGCTTCCATCAGACTCCCGGATTGAAAGTTATGAAGGTTCGAGCGAACAACGCGTTGTTCGAGTGCACGTACTTCGAGACAGCGGGACCCACATTGCCCGGGGCACCCCGGGCAGCTGCAGGTACACCTTTTGCTGCCGCAGGTACACCTATGGCTCCCACCCTCTATAAATAGAGGGCTTGGGGTGGCCATATTTGCAAGAGAAAAGGCGAGGAAGCCCTGTCCAATTTGCTATGTATACACTATAAACTGAGTGCTTTCTCATTTTAAACACTTGTGAGCTTATATATTGTTATATTTTTACCGGTAGGAGCCGAGTGTTCATCCATGTAAAGTCATTGAAGTCTTATTTGGCAGTCCATTGTAAGCCTTCTTACACTTTCTAAAGCCTTTCTTCACTACTGTGCACACACAGTTCTGCAAGTTGAGAGTCGTGTTGCGTGTGTATGCCCGAGCTTCGGTCCGGAGATTTTAGTTCTTTTTGTATATATATATATATATATATATATATATATATATATATATATATATATATATGAATCATTGTTGAACTCTGTTTGATGAGCCTGGATTTTACATCCGGTGCGTTTACTGCTTTTATATATATATAGTGACAAATCGCTGAAATGATAAACCGAGCCGGGATAGATATATATCCTATGCGTTTACCACTTATATATATATATATATATATATATATATATATATATTTAATTTGTGTCAGGCTTGGAGTTTACTTCGTGGCCTTTTACAGCTTTCTTTACATTTCGTCCCGCCTGGAGTTTACTTCGTGGCGGTTGATCGTCTTCACTGCTTTATTTATAATTCTGATCCCCCATAGAGGTGCTTCGTGGTGGTTGATCATGTCTCTATATATATATTTACCGCTTTTATATATTTACATTTCTGATCCCCCATGGAGGTGCTTCGTGGTGGTTGATCATGTCTCTCTATATATATTTACCGCTTTTATATATTTATATTTTCGATCCCCAATGGAGGTGCTTCGTGGTGGTTGATCATGTTTGTATATATATATATTTATAGCTTATATATATATATATATATAACTGCTTACAACTTTCATATAAATTGCGGCATCATATCAACCTAGGAATCATGTGATCACAGATTCAGTCTACTGAATCTAGATTCGGTTCCCGTGATGGACATTTTCAGCTGTACACAGCTTGTAAATTATTCGCGTTGTTCAAATTTCCTTAGATGACTCTCATGCCCACATGGAGTTCGGCGCTGCTATGTATATTATTTTCTCGAAGATGCTTCGCATCTCGAAACTAAAAGCAACCAAGCCGAACATTTAATAAAAAATAGAAGTATCAAAGGCCTCAATTACTATTGAGCACAAGGGTTTAAAAAACCTCTTTTTACAAAATATCAGTGCTATATCTTGTTAAAACTGAATTTCATACAAAATTCAAACCCTTTATATATAGGTGCGAACGAGGCATAACACTACTTCCAAATAATTGCACATTGATCCACACACACACACACACACACATTCATATAACAGTTTAATTGAAAAGTGGCGGTCACCGGGGCAACACGGATGTCGGGGGGTACCTAACACCTTCCCTCCACATAACCAAGTTCCTGGACCCTAATGAATCTCAGTTTCACAGACCCGTTTAGCAGTGTCACATCACTGGGTCAATGTGCAAACCTTTTCTCAGTTGTGTTGGTACAACCATTTAAAAAACCATCTGGGGACTCTTAAAGTCCAATCGTGGACATATAAATGTCGGACCTTTTCATAACTTGTTTTTTTCAAACAAATCTTACCTAACATAAGAACACCAAAAGACAAGAACATAAAAGGGACAAATAAAAATCCCGACGTCAACAGGTGGCGACTCTGCTAGGGTCTCCAGTAAGAGGGTCTAAGCCGCTATTAACAAACTTTTCAAAACTTTTATCTGTTTGTGTGTGGATGTTGCATTTACACTTGAATGAATGAGTACTAATTCATTTACTTACTGCACTTAGTGCTTCGCACCATATCTACCTGTGATATTAGTGCTTCGCACATGTCATCATTTTCGTACGGTGAGATGCGATGTATGTGAACGTATGTTGTGTGGCCCCTCCACTAGGATGCTGTCCTGTCGGTGCTTGATTACTGGATTTGTAGGAAGACTAATTCCAACGAGGCTCAGGAAAGGCACCACCCAAATTCGCTCCAGTTGAAAGGTCGGATTAACTTCCCGTCAAGTAAATTGCGATGATTTGGGAACCTTCATGCCAAAAAGTCGCGAGAGCAGCCTAAGATAGGTCAGCCTCTAATAAATCAAACGTGGAGGGAAGTCTCTTCATACCTTCCCATTTTAAATTACTTGTAATTTCAATTACTTATAATTTCATTTCCATGGCAATCTCAATGTAATGGAAAGAATAAAGGAATATGTGTACATGCATTCCCTTTTATATCAAAACCTGACATGCTAGCTTGTCATACAAACAACAGACATCCGTTTTGTAGGATAATACTCCTAAAATGGACACATTACATAGCATGTAACATTTCTACATTTTCCTAAGACTAAACTACATATGTCTTTTTGTTGGGAAGCCATTGATCCCGTTGCCCGTTCAAAATCCGAAAAGGCACTAAGCCCACCATCAGACATGGCTACAAGTGCTCAACCTGATCCTACTCCTGTCTCTCGAGAGGTGTTCAAAGGATTAAGGAATCAGATAGCAGAATTGGTTGTCTTTCTAAAAGAACAAAGTAAAAATACTCGGGGCCAGACAATGCCTACTCAACCAGAGTTATTCACACCAGGGGCAGTCAGGGTATTGGTAAAAAGACGGAAACCCAGATACCTGAACCTCATTCCAATAAAGGAACCAACAAAACCCCTGAAATCACAAAACTCAGGGATGATCGAGAATCTGGGGATATAAGAAAGAAAGTCCAACAAATGGAGGAAACTATCCGATCAATCAAAGGGACTGAAAACTATGGAAGTGTTACCTATCCAGATCTCTGCATATTCCCAGGGGCTCGATATCCTGACAAATTCAAAATCCTAGAGTTTGAAAAGTACAATGGGGCAGGCGATCCTTATACGCACCTAAAAGTGTACATTGGCGAACTGGGGTCTTATGCTGAAGATGAAAGCCTCAGAGCAACTTTTTCAAAAGAGTCTCATTGGAGAGGCTAAAGCCTGGTATGCCCGACTTGACAATGCCAAAATCCACAACTGGGGAAGAATTGGCCCATGTTTTCTAAATCAGTACAGTTTTCAGTCACAAATGGCACCAGATCGATACCAAGTGACTAAAGTTAAAAAGTAAATTACTGAGTCTTTTCGAGAATATGCCCAAAGGTGGAGACATCTGGCAGCGCAAGTCATTCCATCAATGACAGAAACTGAGATGGTAGTGACGTTTATTGATATCCAAGAGGCTCTTTACTATAAGAGGATCCTAGCAGGAATAAGAAAGCCATTATCAGAAATGATCAAACACGGCGAAATGGCAGAGATGGGCCTGAAGGCAGGAAAGATTAAAGACTTCACTGTCTTGGAAGCAATCGCCAAATATATACAAATTGGCAAGTATGCGAGCGATCCCAAGGGGGTACCCGATAAAGGGAATGAAGATGTATCCCTTGTTATACAGGGGCAAGCTAGGAGACCAAACTACAGTCCCCCTATTTGGAAAAAGCAAGATAATATGCTATCTCAACAACAGGCTGCATTCAAGAAATGCCAAGATAGAAAAAGAAAATTTGAAAGAACGAAAAATCGGGTGTTCACTCCACTAGGCGATTCCCTTGAAAATGTCTTGGCGATATTAATAGATCACAAGAAAATTACCGAACTTGCTCCACCTCTGGATCCAGGGAGCAAAAGATACAATCTGAGCCAGAGATGTGCTTACCACTCAGGGTCTCCAGGAAACGTTACACAAAATTGTCTGTCCTTAAAGCATAAGATTCAAAATCTGATCGAAAGTGGCAGTATTGTGGTCCAACAACCCGATCAACAAAATGTCAACACCAACCCTCCGTTGCAGCATGATACGAAGGAAGTAAACATGATCGGGTCAGGAAGCACTGAAATGTATCCAAATCGTAAGTACATACGAAGGGTGGAGGAATACCCCCAAAGGCACAGAACAAATGTCCTAGAGTGGAAAAACTCGGAGTAGGGTATGCCAGTAATAGAAAAATTAGAGACGATCCAGAATCAAGTAAATTTGTTGGCTAAGCTGATAGTGCGCCAACATCAGGAAACGAGGCAGTTTTTCACTCAACTATCAGAAAGCCAAGAGAAAAAGGAGGTTAATCATAATGTAAGCCCATATCTTTCTATGATGAGTCAGCTAAATGAAGAATATCTAAGCAGGCTGAAAGTACAAGAAAAGGGGGATGATAAAATTGCTAGAAGATCTCACCAGCAGAAAAATCGCTCAGGGGAATACGATTTCCCAAAGAAGAAAGATCAAATAACCTCCCAAAGAGCCCGAAAATTCACCCCTCTGAGATAATCAAATGAAGAAATGCTACACTTTATGATAAGCGAAGGACGGATTACTGAGTTGCTGCCTCCTATAAATTCCAAGACGAAGAGTTATGATTCCACCAAGATATTTCTCTATCATTCTATCTCACTTGGACATACGACTGAGGAATGCTGGTCTTTGCGATATAAAATCCAGGATCTCATTGAAAATGAAGAGCTGAAGATAGAATTCCTCATGACCAGAATAAGCGAGGTGGAAATAAAAAGCTTAAGCTGTTCACTCGAGACATGCAGTTCAAAGGAGTTGAAGGCTATGAGCACCAATTCTTGCAAAACACAAGGTAGACTAATCCTAATGTAAGGAATGATAGAGGAGACCAGGGAATCCCCAAAGAAGATTCCTCCGCCAACATCAAATATCATGTGGTCCAAAGATAGCAACCACGTTCCTGATTTTATAACCTTGGATGATGCGGAGGAAATACTAATCCTTTCCAAAGAAGAAAAAGCCAAAAAGGAAAGTTCCTTGCGAGAAATGCAACAACAGTTTGAGGGAGATTTCATGGTCGAATCATCTCAAACCCATGAAAAAGGCGAAGGAACAAATAAAGAAAAAGGTGGTGAGATTGTCGGGGAAGCCTACCCATTGAAGAATCCAGAGTTCATCCCTTTTTGCGATGGGTCCAATTCAAGCGTCCCTGAGGAATTTATTGAATCAAAAAGCGATCAAGTTATTGACATAAGTGAAGATATTCAAAACCAAGAGGTAACCTCTATCGCGAGACCTGAAGGCAACATAACTACTGACAACTGGAGCATCATGCCTTAGCTAGCCAAGAAGATGCAGATCCAGAGGATACAGTTGTGAGTTCCGGGAGATGTTGAGACGATATCACTTTCTTCGTAGTGTGACTTTTATTTTCCATGCATGTTAAAAAAAAAAACAAAAACAAAAAAAACAAAAACAAAAACAAAAAGAAAAAGAAAGAAAAAAGAAAAAAGAAAAAAACAAAATAAAAACAAAAACATCTCTACACCCTTCTCACCACTTACCACTTTGAACCGTTTCAAACCAAGTTTGGAACTACGCAGACCTGATCTCCCCTCATCAATGGGAATACGTAAGCAGCCATATACGGTGCAGTCTAACCACTACAAAAATCAAAAAACCCCTTCAACCAAGCTCAAACTCTAATAAATATTTTTTTGGCTTTAAAGCCAAAGCCTGAACTACGAAAGACCTGATCTCCCTTCATCAATGGGAGTACGTAGGCAACCATTTATGGTGCGGTCAAACTAAATAAAAAACCTAAAAACCCTTAAACTAAACAAACACTTTTCAAACCGTTTATCTTATCAAGTAGGAACTACGTAGACCTGATCTCCCACACACACATGAGTACGTAGGCATCCATCAGTGGTGCGGTCAGACCCTCAAAAGAAATATTCAAACCCAAACATCAATCCCAAGTCAGCGACCCATGTTGAGAAGACCCAACAACACTTCAATGTCATTCCATTAAATCTGGCACAAATCCCAGAAAGGAAGAAACAACGATACACTAAGACAACCAGCATCGAGGACCTTTAAAGAGTCGACACCCTCAATCACAAGGCTTCATCAAATCAGAAGAAAACCATTAACGCAAATTGCGAGAACAAGTCTGGAACAATGATTGAGGGCATTAAAGCCCAAATCCACTACATGTTCACCATCTGGTACAGAAGTAAAAGCCTCTTACGATCTCGACGTCTTATTAGCTCATTTGTCAAAGTAACTATCCCAGACAACAAGCAAGGATGAAAACAGCGAAAACTCAATACTAGGGCATTTATCAACCATCCTAAGGATGAAAATGTGCCAGTCAGTACCATCAACATCGTACATCATTATCAGAGCTTCCCTCACATCATCTCACTAGCGATTTGGATATTACTCTCTTGCGACTTCATCAACAAAGAGAGTTTCACATATGAATCCTCAGCATCAACATGCGAAAGGACTGGGGCATTGTCTAATTCCAAAAAATGGAAGGTGCTTAAGGCGGGATCAAGCCTCTCATCAAAAGAAAGGGGAGAACTCCTGAAAGAAATCATGACGACTTTAGCTTGCCCCTACAAAAGAAGGGGAAAATTCTCAAGAAAGTCCTTAACTCAAAAGTAGAAGCCCAATGATAAAAGGTCTAGCGAATGAAATCCTCATCATCAAATGTGCCAACCGACGTCTAGTCTTCACGAGTCGAGGCCTCTACATTGAAGTTCAAATCTGGGCAGCAAAAGAATGAGTTGCACCCCCCAGGGATGTCAGAGGAATTTAGGTCATCAGTTTAGCCAGATTGCGAATCAAGCGCTCAAGGAAATGGGGCACAAGCATCCAACAGTGAAAGGAAACTCCAAATTACCTCAAAAAAGGTGAGGTAAAATTCTACTCCAGATAAGTTAAAATATGCATCAACCTAGGACAATAGACTCCTAAGGATAAATTTAGATCATCACATCATGCCTGATCTACACATGTGCAAATGCCCTACATCAACGTACATCTCTATCAAGGTTTAGCATGCATCTCCAGTAGATTTAAATATACGTGCAAGTCAAATGCATATATTAGAGAAAATTTTTATCATAGACATCTGGTGGTTGTCATCGATCCAGCGTAACATTAGGCAGAGTCTGGTGAAGCAGACTTTAGAATATTACTTCAGCGAGGGTATCGGAAGATCTGATATTCTAAACCATTGGCATCGATCCAGCGTAACATTAGGCAGAGTCTGGTGAAGCAGACCTTGGAATATTACTTCAGCGAAGGTATTGGAAGACCTGGTATTCTAAACCATTGGCATCAATTCAACGTAACATCAAGACAGTGCAGGGATACCACCGTTTGAGTGGGAACCAAAACAGTTTGGCGATATTAGTGTATTCAACTACCAGCAGGGTAGGATCCGTTGTTAAACTACCAGCGTATACATCGGAAAGGTTCGGTGATTTCAGAATGTTATCCCCAGTAGAGATGTAGAAAACATCTCAACTTATCTTCATCAAACAAGCATCGACAACACCGATAAAAAGCCAAACCGTTGGAGTCAACACCAGCATAGGCATCAACAATGATCGGTAAAGGTAAAGTGATTTACGAAAACATTTTAAAATTCATCATAACATTCATTGCATTATGATTTAGGATATGCAAAATGCGATGTGCGAGTTACGAAGTGCGATTGGCCAAATGCGAAAAGCGAAGTGCAATTTGCGAAAACATTTTAACATTCATCATAAACATTTATTACATTGCAATTTGCATTATTAGAAATGCCTTGTCATAATTTCAAGTGTCTAGCAATCTTTATCATGTCTATTCCATTGCATTACATGAACATGATAAAGAGGGGCATCTGTAGACACTCAAAATTTCATTTTCCTGTTACTAACTATGTAGGAGCACAAAAACGTCTTTTTCACACTCCAGAGATAACCCTGGAGGACCACAACATCAATTCCAACCCCGAAGATAGCCCCGAGAGATCTAGCTTTTAACCCCAGAGATCACCTTGGAAAATCAGTTTCAAACCCCAGAGATAACCCTAGGAAAATCAGTTCCAACCCCGGAGATAACCTGGGGAGATCAATTCTAATGTCCAGAGTCAACCCCAGGAGTTCAAGCCAATCTCAGAGATAACCCTGTGAACATTTAGAGTCAACAACATGACAATCTCAGAGATAACCCTGGGAAAAGACTGCTACAACTGCGACAAAGAAGTCCAACAAGAATCATATCTTAACTTACGAGCGCAAACTATGCAAAACGGCTCAACAAACTACCTGACAGAAATTCAAAAATGCCATTTTGATCATGGACCCATCTTTCCGGAATCAAAAAAAGGTAAATCCTATGTCATTGTGTAGCTCTCGAAAAGAGCTTTCTGGAATGATATGGCAAGCTTCCATCGGACTCCCGAATTAAAAATTATGAAGGTTCGAGCGAACAGCGCGTAGTCCGAGTGCACGTACTTCGAGACAGCGGGACCCACATTGCCCGGGCCACCCCAGGTAGCCGCAGGTACACCTGTTCCTACCGCAGGTACACTTGCTACTATTTCAGGTACACCTGCGGCTCCCCCCTCTATAAATAGAGGGCTTGGGGTGGCCATATTTGCAAGAGAAAAGGCGAGGAAACCCTGTCCAATTTGCTCTGTACACACTATAAACTAAGTGCTTTCTCATTTTAAATACTTATGAGCTTATAAATTGTTATATTTTTACCGGCGGGAGCCGAGTGTTTATCCATGTAAAGTCATTGAAGTCTTCTTTGGCAGTCCACTGTAAGCCTTCTTACACTTTCTAAAGCCTTTCTTCACTACTGTGCACACACAGTTCTGGACGTTGAGAGTCGTGTTGCGTGTGTATGCCCGAACTTTGGTCCGAGGCTTTTATTTCTTTATATATATATATATATATATTATATATATATATATATATATATATATTATATATATATTATATATATATATATATATATATATTTATATATATGGACTAACATTATCGAGTTATGCCTCGATTGAGCCTAGACTCACGTCCGGAGCATTTATTTTCTTTTATATATATATACTTATATATAAATTGTTGTCAAACTTTGTTCGATAAGCCTGGATTTTACATCCAGAGCGTTTACTATTTTTATATATATATATATATATATATATATATATATATATATATATATATATATATGAACTGTTGTCGAACTCTGTTTGATGAGCCTAGATTTTACATCCGGTGCGTTTACTACTTCTATATATATATAGCGACAAATCGCTGAAATGATAAACCGAGCTGGGATCGATATATATCATGTGCGTTTACCACTTATATATATATATATATATATATATATATATATTTATATTTCTGTCAGGCCTGGAGTTTACTTCGTAGCCTTTTACAGCTTTCTTTACATTTCGTCCCGCTTGGAGTTTACTTCGTGGCGGTTGATCGTTTTTACTGCTTTCTTTACTTTTCGTCCTGCCTGGAGTTTACTTCGTAGCGGTTGATCGTCTTTACTGCTTTATTTACAATTCTGATCCATCATGGAGGTGCTTCGTGGTGGTTGATCATGTCTATATATATATAAATATATATATATATATATATATATATATATATATATATATATATATATATATAGGGTCAGGATCAGGTAAGGGATCCCTTACTTTCTTAAAATGAGGGATTTTTTTTTTGTTTTTTTTTGCTTCTTTTTTCAAAACAACTAAAAAAAAGTTTAATATTTTATGGAACTGAAAATTTTTCATAATACAGTGTTTTGGGTGTGATTTGGGTACGTATAACAAAATATGTATGTACAGTCTGGGCAGACAGTACCACCACTTTTTCGTATAAGTATTCAAAACATGCCAAAAACATTGTATTATGAAAAAATTTCAGTTCCATAAAATATTAAACTTTTTTTTAGTTGTTTAAAAAAAACAAAAAAAAGCCAAAAAAAAGAGTCCCTCATTTTAAGAAAGTAAGGGATCCCTTAATTGATCATTTCTGTATATATATATATATATATATATATATATATATATATATTAGTGCTTTTATTTATTTCCATTTCTGATCCCCCATTGAGGTGCTTCGTGGTGGTTGATCATGTCTCTCTATATATATTACCGCTTTTATATATTTATATTTCCGATCCCCCATGGAGGTGCTTCATGGTGGTTGATCATGTCTTTATATATATATATATATATATATATATATATATATATATATATATTTATAGCTTTTACATATATAACTGCTTACAGCTTTCATATAAATTACGGCATAATGTGAGCCTAAGAATCATGTGATCATAGATTCAGTTTACCGAATCTAGATTCGGTTCCCGTGATGGACATTTTCAGCTGTACACAGCTTGTAAATTATTTGCGTTATTCGAATTTCCTTAGATGGCTCTTATGCCCACAAGGAATTTGGCTCTGCTATGTATATTATTTTCTCAAAGATGCTTCGTATGTCGAAAATAAAAGCAACCAAGCCAAACATTTAATAAAAAATGAAAGTATCAAAGGTCTCGATTACTATTGAGGACAAGGGTTTGAAAAACCTCTTTTTACAAAACATCATTGCTATATCTTGTTAAAACTGAATTTTATACAAAATTCAAACCCTTTGTATATAGGTGCGAAAGAGCATAGCACTACTTCCAAATAATTGCATATTGATTCACACACACATATTCGTATAACAGTATAATTGAATAGTGGCGGTCACCGTGGCAACACGGATGTCGGGGGGTGCCTAACACCTTCTCTCCACATAACCAAGTCCACGGACCCTAACGAATCTCGGTTTCACAGACCTGTTTAGCAGTGTCACATTACTGGGTCAATATGCAAACCTTTTCTCGGTTGTGTTGGTACAACCATTTAAAAAACCAACTGGCGACTCTTACAGTCCAATCGTCGACATATACATGTGGACCTTTTCATAACTTATTTTTTTCAAACAAATGTCACCTAACATGAGAACACCAAAAGACAAGAACATAAAAGGGACAAATAAAAATTCTGACGTTGACAGGTGGCGACTCTACTGGGGACTCCAGTAAGAGGGCTTAAGCCGCTATTTACAAACTTTTCCACGAATCGGTTCCTAATCCAAGCTTAATCGGTGTTAATTCTTCGTGTTTATGTTTTATGTTACTTATTTATTGTTATTTAATGTGTAGGTGTGGTGGTGTGGCATTTAAACATCAAAGGAGTGCATTTGTGGCAATAATGTGGCAAGCAAAGAAGAAAAAAAAGTCAGTTTACAGAAGGCATGCCCGTCAGGGCGGGCGTATTTAACCTTTACACCCCCGCCGGGGCGGGGGGTCTTCATGTTGGAAAGCAGTAGCCTAGCCCGCTGGGGTGGATATAAAATCCACTTATCAAAATCTCCCAAACTTAAAACGTACTAGTCCTCGAGCACATGCAATCAAACAACCTAACATACTATACAATGCAATGCAATGAGATATAATATATCTAACTATATGTCTATGAATCCAACAGTATCACAAAATCAAAATTTATTCCTTCAGCCTCAGAACAATCAAGCAAACACTACAGGACTTCATAATAAAACCCATCAATAACTTCTTATCAATCCTTGAATCTTATACTGTCATCACGGATATAATGTGTGTATGTGATTAACATCTATGCTAACTGATTCTAATTCAAATTTAACACATAACCAATCTCTTATTAGGAATCATACAGAATAAACTCGAAAATTTCAAAAACAAACAAGTTCCAACTAAAATCAAACAATTACCAAGATTAAGGGTCCGAATAGGGTATTCATGCTCTCTCTTTTTTTTCATTGACGGGGGCTCTTTGCCTTTATTTCCCGTCTTCTCTTTATTTTTCTTTTCTTTCTCTTTTTTTTTCGATAGATGGTTGGTGAGTGCGTTTTACGCTCCATCTCATGCCTGTGTTTATAGGGAGTATTTCTTCTCAACCCACCACAAGACTCAACTTAACATTATTTTCTTTGTTTTTTTTATTTTTCTGAAGCTTATATACCCTACTTTTTCCCTTAAACTTAGGTTCTTGCCTAATTTGTCGTCTTTACTGCCTATTCGTGTCATTCTCCTATTTACACTAGCATTATCCTTTAGAAACTGTTTATGTATCAATTTAAACTACTCAGCCGACACAGAGGTTATTAACGTGCTATCCTTTTTATTCCAATTTTAAACAAGCACAAGATCCGAGTCGTAATTCAAAACTACATCATAGTTTTAATATTGGGTACTGTATTTGTTTACTTAATCTCAATCTCATCATTGGCCATAATAAAGATGAACTACAATGACTACTGGATATATGCAAAACAACACAATTCTAACTAATTTTTTTTATTTTACATATGGCAAACATAACATAACAAAATACAAAACTAATAATTAAAGTATTTATGCACCTAAACTACTATGCAACTATATGATTACATGAATTCAACATTACAAATCCTAAACTAACATGCAAAACTAAAGTGCAATAACAAATGCAAACCTAACTAATGACAGTATGCATGCACTACAAGAAAAATGCCTAACAGCGATCAACACTATCAGCGACCGTCTTTACGGTCGTTGATATTACTAGTAGCGACCGATATTGGCGACCACAAATTAATCTAGTCGCTAATTAATTTCAGCGACCGCATGCGGTCGCTGAGAGGTCGCTAACACACATTTCCCTCATAAAATTTGGCACGAAATGTTGGCGCCAAGGGTATGTGCGACCAATTAATATCAGCGACTGCATGCGGTCGCTGATAAATCCATGTCATTAAAAATTAGCGACCGCATGCGGTCGCTGATCAAACTTAATTTACCCAGTTTAAGTCATTCGCAGAAACAGAAACGAAAGAAAAAAAAGAGGGAGATCGAATAGAGAGAAGAGGGAGAAGGGCGAGAGAAGAAAAAGCAGAAGAAGGAGAAGACGCACGCACGCACGCCACCCACCGCCGCCGCCACTGCCATCGCTGCTGCCGCCGCCCATAGGTAACCTAACTATGAAAGCACTATCTTATATTGGTACTGAATTTCTTGTACAATAGTTTGGGGCAAAACCAGTTCATACAATAAATTATCTTATATTGCTACTGAATTTTTGTTTTAAGAGTTAATTTAGAGCTATGAATTTGGGTATGAATTCTAGTAGTTCGTTGTGGTATGAATTTGGGATTATTGCATTTGGGATTACTGAAATTTATTAATTTTTATTGAAATTAGGAATATACTGAAATTGTTGCAAAGAGTTTTATGAGATTACTGAAATTTTTAGGTTAAATTATTTTTAGGGTTAATATGTGTTTAATATACTGAATATGTGTTTTAATATGTGTTAAAATTGGGAATATACTGAATCTGTGTTTTAATATGTGTTATTCAACCTTGTGTGTTATTCAAAATTGGGTTGTTTCTTGAGACTCACCTTGATTTTAGCAAAGATTTCTTATGCGTCTGTGTATCACCTAATAAGGAGCTACATTTATGGGTTACTTAATTGTAGTCGATTAGAAATTCAGTATGTTTGGGAGAGTTCATTGGATAACCTCTTTTATCCAAGACAAGATGTGAGGATTAGCATATTTCCCTCCCTCTCCAAATACAGTAATTGGTCTTAAAACAGTCCTTGAGATGACGCATAACTAATTCTGTTGATTCTCACATTTCGCGAGGTTTGTGATTAATAGTAATATTACCAATGTTAGTGTGAAGTTTAATACTAAAATACTATCATCCCGACAGAGGCTCAAATGTGAGGTATTATATTACCCATAATTGGTGGAGTTTATAGCATAAACAAGATTCCAACCTACAAACCACCATAACATAGGAGTGTGTGTTAAAACATATATTATTTTTTTAGCTTAGCTTGGAATCAGCATGCAGGAACCAACAATCTCAAAGTCCAGCAGTTGGTCTGGTATAATAAATGCTTGAATTTGACACTAACCTCAAGAACATTCTCTCTCTCTCTCTATATATATATATATATATATATATATATATATATATATATATATATATATATATAAAAGGAAGGAAGAAAGAGGATGAAGACTATGGGTAAATAAGCCCAAGTGATGGTACAATGAAGATGACTAGTGGATTGTTTAGACATAAAATGTACAATTATGAACTCTCGAGCTGTGTCAATGCAAATGAGGCCAATATAAAGTTGCTAGTTTTATAACTCCACTCCGTAGACTTCCAAAAAGAAATAAATTGTTGAAGACAGCTAAACTACCCTTGTTCATTTGACTTCCTAACTAGGACTAGTCTCATTAACCCACATATTATACGACACCGTACTATCACTCCAAGCTTGGTTGTTAGCATGGTAAGCTATTAGGGGGTTGTTAAGCCAAAATAGGCAGTGCTAGGGAACTGTTAGTGCAACAGAGAAGGTAACTAGACACACTTGGTCAATAAAGAGACTGTTAATCATTCGTTCGTTAATCATTCATTAACATCAAGTATGCTTAAATGTTAATCAGATGCTTACAAGTATACTTAAGTCATATAATTACAAGTATGCTCAACTCATATGCTTACAAGTATGCTTAAATGTTAATCATATGCATGCTTACAAGTATGCTCAAGTCATATGTTAACATTTATAATGTTGTCTGTAGTAGGTACCGTGGAATCATGGACCTCTATTCAGACCGTAGTTGGATGGCACGACGAAAGTCAAGTGCCCAGATAGGTGCTACAGCTGAATTTAGAGCTGGTTGCCAAGTGTTTTTAGAGTATACGTATAGTCACCCAGAATGTATGAATGGTAAGTTGCAGATACGATGTCCATGTTTGAAGTGTAAGAATGTAAATTATATGGACAAAGACATGGTAAATTATCATTTACTTGTTTCTGGGTTCATGAGAAATTACGAAGAATGCTGGTGGGCACATGGGCAGAGAAGAGATGGTGGCATCACACAAGTACACAATTCGGGCAGTAGTACTCATCGTATGAATGAAATGGTTCATGATATTGCAGGGCCAGATTTTGATTGGGAGCAAGGTAGAGAGCAACCTATGAATTCTAATGCCAAAGACTTCTTTAAGTTTTTAGACGAGGGTAGCGAGTCATTGTGGCATAGTTGCACCAAACACACTACATTGTCTACAGTGGCGACATTACTTAACATCAAGGCTGATCACAACATGAGCCATGAGTGTTTTGAGTCGCTCTTGAAGGCCATTAAGAGTATGTTGCCTGACGGTGAGAAATTACCTGGTAACTATTACTTTTGTAAGAAAATGGTGAAGAAGTTGGGTCTTGGATACCAAAAGATCGATGCATGTGCCAACGATTGCATGTTATTTTATAAGAAAAATGAACAGATGACAAAATGCACGCTTTGCAGTCATGATCGGTTTAGGCCTAATAAAGAGGGTGTCACTACAAAAAAATCAAGTATACCATTTAAGATTCTAAGGTATTTTCCAATAACACATCAGCTAAAAAGATTGTACATGTCTTTAAGAACAGCTGAACATATGAGTTGGCATGCGAAATCTCCAGCTAAAGATGGAGAACTAAATCATCCCGCAGATGGGCAGGCTTGGAAAGATTTCAACTTAGCACATCCTGGATTTGCATTGGAACCTAGAAATGTGAGGCTTGGATTGTCCACCGATGGTTTCAATCCGTTTGGCCACTCAGCTGTTCCGTACTCATGTTGGCCTGTGATTGTTACTTTGTACAACTTGCCTCCTTGGATGTGTATGAAACAGTCATACTTGTTTCTTTCACTCGTGGTTCCTGGTCCTAAGAGTCCTGGAAAGAACTTAGATGTTTACATGAGACCTCTTATAGACGAGTTAAAGATATTGTGGGAGGATGGAGTACAGACTTGGGATGTTGCAACGAAAACAAATTTCAACCTTAGGGCAGCGGTTATGTGGACTATAAGTGACTTCCCAGCTTATGGTATGTTAGCTGGATGGAGTACACACGGGAAGTTGGCTTGTCCGTATTGTATGGAGCATACAAAGTCATTTAATCTATCAAAAGGTCGAAAGCCTTGTTGGTTTGACTGTCATCGTCGGTTCTTACCGGTAGATCACCCATTTCGAAGAAATAGAGAACACTTCAGGAAAAGAAAAGTAGACAATGATATGCCTGCACCGCGATTGTCGGGAACGAAGATGGGAGATCGTGTGATGAGATTGCCGGTTATCCCATTTGGTAAGGTTGATGCCACAAACATAATCAATGGGTTTGGCGAATCTCATAACTGGGTTCAGAGAAGCATCTTTTGGGAACTGCCTTATTGGTCTACAAATTTGATTCGTCATAATCTAGATGTGATGCATATTGAGAAGAAAGTGTTTGACAATGTGTTTAACCCTGTGATGAATGTTACGGGGAAGACAAAAGATAACGATAAGGCACGTTTGGACATGAAAGATATTTGTAAGCATCCCGGATTAGAACTTTATGAATCTCCTAATGGTAAGATTGTCAAACCGCATGCAAGGTACACATTGTCCAAAAAGCAAGTTGAAGATGTGTGCACATGGGTTAAGTCTATGAAACTACCAGATGGATATGCGTCAAACATTGCAAGGTGTGTTACGGGTGGGAAATTGCAAAGGATGAAGAGTCATGACTGTCATGTGTTCATGGAGAGGCTCATGCCTATAGCATTTCGGGATCTGCTTGATAAACCAATATGGGATGCTTTGACGGATCTTAGTCATTTCTTCAAAGACTTATGTTCAAAATCATTAAATGAGAAGGACATGTCTGTACTTGAGAAGAACATCATAGAGATCACGTGTAAACTGGAAAAAATATTCCCACCTAGTTTTTTTGACTCCATGGAGCATTTACAAATCCATCTTCCCTATGAAGCTTGTGTTAGGGGTCCAGTTCAATATAGATGGATGTACCCTTTCGAAAGGGTGATGGGAAACCTTAAGAGAAAGGTGAAGAATAGAGCTTATGTCGAGGGGTCGATATGCGAGGCATACAGTTTCGATGAGATATCTACGTTTGTCTCAGACTATTTTCCGGACGAAGTCTTGACAAAGGCCAATCGAGTATCGAGACATGATGATGGGGAAAATGTTGAACTAAATGGTCGACTCTCTGTATTTGGTCTATCTGGCCGCGCTTATGGAAAAAGGGAAGCGCATATTCCTCTCTGACCAAGAATTACATGCTACACATACTTACATTCTTCTCAATTGCGAGGAGATTGACGAATTTGTGAGGTACACGTGTAAACTTGATAATTTATCTTATAAGTTAAAAATTTATTCCAATATGTTAATGTTTATAACATGGTATAGATTGTACGATGACGAGTTAAAAGTGAAGCATCCCAGCATAACTGATAAAGATATTCAAATCAATCGGGATAAAAACTTTGCACTTTGGCTAAAGGACAAAGTAAGTTCAATTTTTAAGCACGTAATATATATATATATATATATATATATATATATATATACTCCATGTTAACTATGACTTCATTTAATAAGATGGAGTTTTTGTAGGCTTTGACTGAGGGATCAACGATTCTGGCTAATGTACAAGTCCAAGCTATGGGACCAGACAGGGACCAAGTCACCCGCAATGGTTACAAAATAAATGGTTGTGAATTTCACATGAAGACATATGGGCGCGGTAAAAGAACAACGAACTCTGGAGTGTGTGTCCAAGAAAATTGTTACAATGAGCTTGGTCGTGCCTTTTATGGGGAGTTGGAGGAAATCGTAGAGTTATCGTACAAGGGCACGTACGGGAGTCATATTCATTTGTTCAAGTGCCATTGGTTTGATTCAGAAAAAGGGATACGTGTTAACAGACATGGAATCGTCGATATTGACCTCCATAGGTCTGCGTACTCCAACGAACCGTTTGTTTAACCAACTCAAACAGTACAAGTATACTACACTCCTAGTCCTGTTAGGAAAAGGGATAGACCGCCTACAGATTGGCAAGTTGTAATTCATACTCCCACGCGTAGTCGTGTCCAAGTAATAGACGTGGATTTCTACCAAGAGGAAATGCTTCAGAGACCTCCTATAATAAATATAGAGGACAACAATGATGTAATCCAGTTAGAGGGTGGAGATGAACCTGATGAATTGGATCCCGAGACAGTTATTATGCCAGATGACAGTGATATTGAGGAAGAGTTATTGACTGACACTGACACAGAATTTGAAGAAGATGGTTATGAATCTCCGATACTTGTACAAAATGATTCTGACTCATCAGACAACGATTTTCATTAAAATGTATGTTTAGTTTTAATTGTACAAAATGTATGTTTATGTTCATGTTCATGTTTAGTTCATAATTATGTACCTTTCATTTATGTTCTCTATATAGGAATGTTCTCTATATCCTTAACTATATCATTTGTAGTTGTTGTAGTTAACTATTTTGTAGTCATGTTTATGTACCTTTCACTTATGGTAATCGTAGTTAACTATTTCATACAATTAATTGTCATTCATAATTTCGTACTAACATCTTAATTTTTTTATTTATAGATGTCTTCTGAACCTGCAGCACGAAAGCGCGGGTTGGGTCGGGGCCCTAATCATGTGCCGAAGGCTCAGGCTAATCCGAATGATCGCATTCTTATACAGATCTGTCCTCCTCCAGAAAGCACGTAAGTTAAACATCGTGTATATATAAGGGTTTAATATTTCCATTGTTATAAATATATTTTAATGTAAATTATTGTATATTGTATTGATTTTCAAGATAGTAAAATTGTGAAGTGCATTTCACAATTATGCTTACAGAACTGGCCTACGCCAGTGATTACATGGGCGAGCACACCTCTCGCCCATAAGGATGCAGTTTGAGCTGAATTTCAGGTATATTTATTTAATCACTCTGATAGATAATACATAGTTAATCAACTAATAGTTTAGTAATGTTGGATTATAGTAATATAACAGTTTTAATATTATTATTGTTGTTTTATTTGCAGAAGCGGTATAGATGGGACGACGCACATGCATCAGTTATTCAGGCACTGTTCTGGCAGAAGTGCGCCATCCGGACTAAAGATAATCTAAACAAAGAACGACAAAAAGCCCTGCACAATGCTGAGATTGACCATCCAGGACAGGGTGAGCAGTATATGCATGAGCATAGCCCCTGGTGGTGCGCACATCCCATATGGGTGCAGATGTGTGAGTAGTGGAGAGCTGAGAGCTGGGTCAAGAGACATAAGACTACCGCCTCGAACAGATCCTCAGGTGTATCTGAAGGCAAAAAGGCAAAAGGCACGTACAAGGGCGACAGTATATCTCAGCTGCAACATATTGCTACTAGGGTACGTATGTATAGCAAGCTTATTGGCTTAGTTATTTGTCTTTATGTTTACATTCATGTTTTGTTTATGTTTACATATTAATATGAGAACATGAACTGTAGGAGTCTGAGTCTCAAGGTCAACCTATCAATTGGTTGGATGTGTATGTGGCCACCCGTGATGGTCTGCCTGATGCTGTTCATATAGCGGTAATAAGTTAACTTTAAACATATTACAGTCATGTTTTTTAGCATTTTTTATTTATTTTTAACTATTTATTTGTTGACCTTCTGACAGGACACTTATAAGGGCTTACTGAACGAGCGCTATCATGAAGGCACCCCGCGTCCGGCGATTGATCAAGAATTGTGGGAGAGGGCGTCCGTCGTGAAGAAAAATTATGTTAAAGGCCAAGGACAAAGACGATGCCCGACCATCAGTGGCACAGGCAGCTCTGCTACCCAGTCTACACAGTCATCAGGTCATCCAGCCTATCATACTCCTGCTGACTGTGTGAGAGCGATCTGTCAAAATCGTGATCTTCTTCTTATACTAGGCGGGCATCTGTATTCTCTGAATCCTGATGAGTTGGCGAAGGCAGTGGCGGAAGGAGCAGCATCACAACATCAGGGTGGCGACCAGGATCATGGTGGCAACCAGGTACTTATATGTTTCATTACCTACATTGTCTATTGTTTAGCTTTCCCCAAGTCATAGCAGTATCAACACATGTAACATATATGTTTTATTCTTTTGTTAATTACAGGGTACTAATTTGGATGATCCATGAAGAGCTAGACCAATCATGTTAGATTTGTAAAGCCTTGTTAGACTTGTTTTTTAGATTTTTAAAGCCTTGTAATCTTTTAAACTACTCATCTTTGGACTGTATTGGTTTACGATTCTATTATATGGATGTTTACGATTGTATTGTGTTGTGTTGGTTTAGATTCATTCTTTGGACTGTATGGATGGATGTTTATCATATAGTAGTTATCATGGATGGATGGATGCTTATATATACTGCTATGAGTTGGGACAAAAAGCAGGTACAAAGCAGGTTATTTTTGGGAAATCAATAAAACAGGAAAAATATTATAAAAAAAAAACAAAGTCAGCGACCGCACGCGGTCGCTGATACAGTATTAGCGACCGAGTAAGGTCCTTAGAAGTTAGCGACGGTAGGCGGTCGATATTACTGGTCGCTGCAACATGTGCCACATCACGTATGACAGATGACTCAGCATGAGTTAGAATAGCGACAGCTGAGGTCCCTGATTGCGGTCGCTAACAAATGTGGTCGCTATTGTTGGTCGCTGATGTCATTTCAGCGACTAGATTTTCTGCGACTAATAGTAGCGACTGCAGGTAGTCGCTAATGCCCATCTGCGACTATATGCGGTCGCAGATGTGCGGTCGCTGATAAGCCTTTTTGTTGTAGTGATGCAACATGAAATGCAAGATAAAACTAAATCCCCTAAACTTAATTACTACAATGTCCTCATTGTATGAATACGCAATAAAATATGCGAGGACTTCCCTGTAATTGCCTAAGTCTGAGGTGGTGGTGGTGGTTGATCTTCTTCTTCAGAGTCACTTGGTGGGAACTTTTGCATTAGCATGGGCTGCTGGTATGGAAATTGAGCATTAGGATTGAAGCTTTGGAGCGTCATGTTCAATGATGCGAACGATAGGTTCATTACTTCAAACATGTGATCATGCCTAGCTGCAAGTCGGCGCATCTCTCGGCGTGCTTCCTTCTTGTGCTCATCCACTTGGCGTTGAAATGCAAGAAACTGAGGGCTAGATATGGCGTCAGAATGTAGTGCCTCCTCTACTTCATGCTCTCCCATCGTCTCATCCTCTTGAAACTCGGCATCATCTAAAGTGTCTTCAGCGATAGCTTCGTCCTCTGAAGCTGAGAGAAATATAAAACCTACTCCTCTTGGATGTGACTCACCTCCTACCCACACCGAATATCGCACGATCATTCTAGAATCTAGTAGCTGCAGCGGCATCTGAGTGGGTTCATCATCGGACCATCTAAGTTCCGCTTGGCGACACAACCCACAAATGAGTGATGGGTGTGGCAAGCCGCCCGAAAAATTTCCTCGTAAGCATCGGCGAATGGAAAAACTGATTATGGCCCCGATGTCGATGATGAAATCTTGGACAATTGCATATAAGAGTAGTGCCTTTTCTTTTGTCACGTCTGATGTGTGTGTGGACGAAAATAACTTGGCACACAAGAATGCGTACCATATCTTCCCATACCTATTGAGATCCTTGCTATAAAAAACCGTGCCTCCTTTCTGACCCTTGATCCATGTTGTACCCGGCTTAGTCATGTCCTTCAGAATAGCCTCAAAATCCAAATCGTTGTCACGTAAATGAGCATACTGACAACGGCAGCCTCGGGTTCTTCCGTAAACTTGTTCCACCCATTTTGATATATTTGATGCATCATCTCCCCACCTAAAGCATCCGGTGCCAACCCCCACTCCGGTGTAAGAGCTTTAGTCACCATGTAGTCGTAACGGTCGGTGGCGGCGGCACTTTTGAATTTACGACGATCAAAGGTCCGTGTCGGTTGTGCGGGTCTTCAGCTTTCTCCCCTTTATCATTTTGATGTGGGTTGAGACGCCATTGAATAGAGGATGCCTTAACATACTATTCTCTTCCCAAGCTTTACTCACACAAACTATCAAACACTTGGTGTGCACTCTGTTCTATCCCCCAAACTTGATTATTTGTGCTTCAACTATGGTGCTAGGAAGGGAGGAAATAGATGATACGGTGCTCACTCTCAATTGTCATATATATACCTCAATGAAAGCCCTAATTCGTAGCTTTTGAAGATAGAGATGAAAGGATGTGGTGAACTTGGGTTGAGAGGGTGTGTTTATATAGAGATGGTGTATGGTTGTGGTAAGGAGTAATGGGATGATGGATTTGTAATGGAGGAGGGTGATGGAGTTACGGTTACTGAAATCGTGGGTTGAGAGGGTATAATGAATGGGAGTTTGAGTTATAGTGGAGGAATAAGGAGGAGAAGTGGGTTATGCACATGTAACTGTCGAAAAGTCGATTGGGATTCAGGACCCCCGCCTCGACGGGGGTGTACACTGCAATTGGGCTCTGATTTTCCTATTTCTTCCTTACAATTCCACACCATTATCATATTAAGTGCTTGCAACCCATAAAACATAAATATGAGTAGAGATTGAGCATTTTAAGCATGGTAGATATATTATCAAGAACAATAAACTTTATTAACTACTTAATGTATCCTACTTAATCTAAACTATAATTTAACTAACATGACTAAAACATATGAAAAATAAAAAGATGATTGGGTTGCCTCCCAATTAGCGCTTGATTTTTAGTCGTTCAGCCTGACTACTCCTTGTTTATGGTACGTTAGATAATGTGATTGCGATGACATCCATGTTGGATTCGCCACCCCAATAATGCTTCAGCCTTTGACCATTGACTTTGAAAGTCTCCAATGGGTTTCTACTATAGAGTTCAACGGCGCCATGTGAGAAAACTCTTTTGATGGTGAATGGTCCCGACCACCTCGACTTAAGCTTGCCTGGGAACAACCTCAATTGTGAGTTGAACAGCAGTACTGATTGCCCCGGCTCGAACGTTCGGTGCATGATTTTCTGGTTGTGCCATTTCTTAACCTTTTCTTTGTATAATTTTGAGTTCTCGTAAGCTTACAGACGGAATTCATCGAGCTCATTTAGTTGAAGTAGTCTCTTTTCACCCACTACTGATTGATCGAAGTTTAGTTTCTGAATAGCCCAGTAGACCTTGTGCTGTAACTCACATACCAATCGGTGTTTTATACGCAGTCCGGTAGGCCCATAGTGCATCGTCCAACCTAAGAGACCAATCCTTTCGATTCGGATTCACTACCTTTTCCAAAATTCTCTTCACCTCCCTGTTCGAAACCTCAACTTGCCCACTTGTTTGGGGATGATATGCTGCAGCTACCTTATGGTTGACCCCATACTTTGCCAATAGAGCTGTAAACAATTTGTTGCAGAAGTGACTACCTTCATCACTTATAATAGCTCTCGGCGTGCCAAACCTTGTAAAAATATTCTTCTGCAAGAATTTGAGAACCACTTTGGGATCGTTAGTTGGGAGTGCTACTGCTTTAACCCACTTTGATACATAGTCCACCGCAAGCAAAATGTACTAATTGGTAAACGAGGAAGGGAATGGCCCCATGAAATCTATGCCCCATACATCAAAAATCTCAACTTCTAAAATTGTTTGTAGTGGCATCTCATTCCTTTTCGATATGTTGCCCACCCTTTGACATCTATCGCAAGTTTTAACAAATTGGTGTGCGTCTTTAAATAATGTAGGCCAATAAAACCCGACTCGAAGCACTTTTGCCGTTGTTCTCTCACTACCATAGTGTCCCCCATACGCAGATGAGTGACACTCATGCAGTATATTCTTCACTTCACTGTAGGGCACACATCTTCTGATCATCTTGTCGGCGCACTGTTTGAATAAGTAAGGCTCATCCCACATATACCACTTGACATCATAAAGAAACTTCTTTTTTCTGTTGTCGTGTAAGATCAGGGGGCAGAATGTTGCTCACTAGATATTTCGCGAAGTCCGCGTACTATGGAAATTCAGTATTTATCCCAAATAATTACTCATCCGGGCATGACTCATTGATTACACACTTATCCTCTTCCTTTTTACCCTGATTTTCCAGCCTAGACAAATGATCGGCGACTTGGTTCTCCGTTCCTTTTCTATCATTTATTTTTAAATCAAACTCTTGTAAAAGGAGAATCCATCTGATAAGGCGTGGCTTAGCATCTTTTTTAGAAATTAAGTACCGAATGGCCGAGTGATATCTTTAAACTACTACCTTTGTCCCGATCAAATATGCTCAAAATTTATCAAACATATACACCACTGCAAGTAATTCTTTTTCCGTAGTTGTGTAGTTCATTTGAGTTTTCGTGAGTGTCTTACTTGCATAATATATGGCATGAAATACCTTCTCTCAGCGTTGACGCAAAATAGCCCCCACCGCATAGTCGCTTGCATCACACATTAACTCGAAGGGCATGGTCCAATCCGGTGCAACGATTATGAGAGTTGTGGTCAATTTCTTCTTCAACAACTCGAATGTCAATTTACACTCCTCATCAAACTTAAAAACCGAATCCTTCTCTAAAAGACTACACAAAGGTTTTGCAATTTTAGAGAAGTCCTTTATGAATCTCCTGTAGAACCCAACATGTCCTAGAAAACTTATAATTCCCTTAACTAAACTCGGTAGAGGAAGCTTTTCAATTGTTTCCAACTTTGCTTTATCAACCTCTAATCCTTGAATCGAGACCTTGTGCCCAAAATTATGCCTTCTTCAACCATGAAGTTGCACTTTTCCCAGTTAAGGATCAAATTCGTGTCTGTGCATCTTTGCAAGACCATTACCAAATTTTCCAGACATGCATCAAAATCATCCCCATAGACAGAGAAGTCATCCATGAAGACTTCCACATTTTCTCCACCATTTTCGAGAAAATGGCATTACACAAGCGGAACGACATTCTCCTGAATGCGAATGTGCCGTATGGGCACATGAAAGTAGTTTTCTCTTAATCTTCAGGAGCAATGACGATCTGATTATAACCTGAATATCTATCCAATAAGCAGTAGTACTCATGTCCCGCTAATCTGTCCAGCATCTGATCGATAAAGGGCAAAGGAAAGTGATCTTTGTGGGTTGCCTTATTCAACTTCCTGTAGTCCATGCAAACCCTCCAACCAGTCACTGTCCTTGTCGAAATTAGTTCATTGTCATCATTCTGAACTACGGTCATTCCTCCCTTTTTCGGCACATAATGCACCGGACTGACCCATTTACTATCTGAAATCGGGTAAATGATACCCACATCCAACCATTTCAGGATTTCTTTCTTGACCACTTCTTTCATAATTGGGTTAAGCCGTCTCTGTTGCTCCACTGTCGGTCTTGCATCGTCTTCTATCAAAATTTTATGCATGCAAAAGGATGGGCTGATTCCTTTGATATCCGCGATTATCCATCCTATAGCCGATTTGTGGTCCCTAAGCACTCTCAGCAACTTTTCTTCCTGTAATTCGTTAAGTGCAGCAGAAATAATAACAGGTAAAGAATTTGAATGGCCTAAGTATGCATACCTGAGGTGTTTAGGGAGTGGCTTAAGTTCAAGAGTCGGTGGCTCCTCCAAAGACGGTTATATCCTTGTTGTGGCTTTTTCATCCGTGTGCAATGGTTCAAAGGGTGCTCTAAATCTGCTAACTCATGGCAGGCAGTCTAGCATCTGCAAGAAGTCCACAAATTCTGGATCATCTGATTCTTCATCTCCCAATAATATCGTTTCCAATGGATCGTTAACCAAACTCTTACCCATGTGTTCGCTGATTATCTGATCAATAATATCCATCCTGAAACACTCTTCTTCATCCATGGGGAATTTCATGGCTTTAAAAACATTAAATTTTACTTCTTGATCTTGGACCCTCATCGTTAGCTCTCCTTTTTGTACGTCGATTAGTGTCCTCCCTATAGCCAAGAACGGTCTCCCTAGGATAATTTGGATGTTCTTATCTTCCTCAAAATCCAAAATTATGAAATTCGCGGGGAATATAAACTTGTCAACTTTTACCAATATGTCCTCCACAATGCCTCTCGGGTACGTGAACGACCTATCCGCCAACTGTAATGAGATGTTCATAGGCTTTGGACCTGGCAAACCCAATTCTGTATAAACTGATAACAACATAAGGTTCACACTTACCCCCAAATCACATAAGCACTTGTTGAATGACATATTCCCAATCGTGCATGGAATGGTGAAACTCCCCGGATCTTTTAACTTTGGTGGCAACTTTCGCTGTAAAACCGCACTACACTCCTCAGTTAATGCCACTGTTTCAAAGTCTTCTAACTTCTTTTTCCTGGACAAGATCCCTTTCATGAATTTCGCATAACTTGGCATCTGCTCTAGGGCTTCTGCGAATGGGAGGTTAATCTGAAGTTTCTTAAAAACTTCCAAAAATTTTGCAAACTGCTTATCTAATTTCTGCTTATGAACTCTTTGCTAAAAAGGTGGGGGAGGATAAACAACCGGTGTGTTGATTGGTGTACTCTTTTCCAATTACTTTTCTTCTCCCTGTCTGTTCCCAACCACTTTTTTCTCACTGTCTGTCTCAACCTCCTTTGTAGCCAAATTTTCTGTTTTCAGACTCTCAAGCTGTTTTCCACTTCGCAACATGATTTCCTGACATTACTCATGATTACCTTTCAGATTTTTCTCTGTATCACTGGGTAATGTTCCTTGCAGTCTGTTATTCAATGCAAATGCTATCTGTCCCATCTGATTTTCTAAATTCTTGATGGCTATTTCTTGTGATTTCATTGCCATTGCTTGATTTTTCATGGCTACCTCGTTGCTTGTTATATACTTTGATAGCAACTCCTCTAAATCTGATTTCCTCTCTTGACGTTGAACTGGTTGTTGTTGATTCGGAAATCCTAGGGGATACGATGGTCATAGAAATTGCTGATTCTGATTATTGTTCCATGCCAAATTCCTATTCCCCTGATTATATGCATTCTAGTACGTATTCTGGGGAATTCTATTGTAGCTACTCAAAAATTGTACTGACTCTGGGTTGATTGCACATTGATCCATCGGATGTTCACCTGCCCACAACTCACAAATAACTGCAACTTGCGGTGTCTGTACTCCTGACCAAACGTCAATCTTCTTAGAGAGTGCTGAAATCTAGGTTGTTATTGCTGTCACTTCATCTACTTCTAACACTCCAGCTACCGTAGGTTGTGTCATTCTTACCGTGGGCCACTGATAGTTGTTAGCGGCTATCGTTTCTAGCAACTGATATGCCTCCTCATAATTCTTTGCCATAAAAGCTCCCCCCGACGCTGCATTAATACTAGTTCTGAGATTCCCATGTAGTCCGTTGTAAAATGTGTTCATCTGCAACCACTTAGGCAATCCATGATGTGGGCATTTTCTGAGCAATTCTTTATATTTCTCCCATGCTTCGTACAATGACTCCCCATGTTGCTGATCAAACATGGTAATCTCGTTTCTCATCTTTGCAGTCTTCGCTGGTGGGAAGAATTTTGCAAGAAATTTATGAGCAAGGTCATCCCATGTAGTTATCGATCCAGATAGTAGAGAATGTAACCAACTCTTTGCCTTGTCCCGCAGAGTGAATGGGAATAAGCGAAGTCTTATCGCGTCTTCCAACACCCCATTGTACTTGAAAGTGTCACATATTTCCAGAAAGCTGATCAGATGCTCGTTAGGATCATCATTTGCCAGTCCCCAAAACTGAACCGAGTTTTGGATCATCTAAATAGTCCCAGGCTTAATCTCAAATGTATTGGCAGCTATAGCAGGCCTGGTAATACTCGACTGCAGCTCAATTACCTTGGGTGTAGCAAAGTCCCTCAACGCTTTCTGGTCTTTGGCAGGCATTGCTTCTTCTTTTTTAGAATTTTTGAAGTCGTCCCTTGTTTCCTTAATCCACTTACTTAGCCTTTGAAAGTGCCTTTCAATGTCGTCCTCAAAAGGAAGCAAGTCTGGATCTGTGGATCGAGTTTGCATAAACCAACTTCAAAAACCTGAAATAAGACGAACAAAACAAAACAAAAATGTTTAAGTAAAACTAGACTAATTAAACTGATATTGCAAAATATTAAAATCTATACTAAAGTCCCTGACAACGGCACCAAAAACTTGTTGGGTAAAATATAATTACGCACAACACGCAAGTATACGTGGTCAATAAGTAATATAATAGTAAGTAAAGTATCGTTCCCTCAGAGACTTAGTAAGAAATTAACTCCTACAATTACCAATTTCCTATTAATCCTAATTTTATTAAACTAATCAAATTCCAGTTTGTAAGTATTAAAAAGCTTAAAATCACCAAGCAATTAATAAATTCTAAAAACTGAATTTTCAAAAAAATAATGGAGAATTAGGCTTTTGACTTCACTTTAAGCATCACTCTGATTATTACACCTTTATTCCAGTTTAATTTATTATCCCAATTTATTAATCAAGAACATGTATGTAGTACTAGCCACCTCTCGATGTACTAATACCGTATTAACTTCAATCTATAATTAAGATAGAATCAAGTTAAACACCTTAATCAACTAACTCACTATATCTCTATGTGAATTATGTGACGCCCCGAAAATTAGGTATACATCACCCATCTTGGGTCGTCAGATACGAAGTACAGAATACAAATACAACTTACTAATACAACTGTCGTGTACAAGACGACAAAACATAAACTGTGAGTTTGAATACAATATTATCTTCTAGAGAGTATTCATACTCAAAAGGAGTCCTCATTACATTTATTAACACACTATTACATAGAATAGTGAGGACTACTAACTAATACTATCATTCGAACCATCACTCCGTTCCCCGACTTGCCCCAGCTACGTTCTCATTTCCTGAAAAGAACAGTGAAAGAAAGGGTGAGCTCAACTAGCCCAGTAAGAAATATTATGACTAAGATAATGCAGAATAAATTATCATTAGCCTTTAACAATGTTAAACTGATAAAATATAATAGACATCAAGTTTAACTGCAGCGGAACAAGTAATCCATTAAAAGAGTCAAGTAGAAAATAAACACTACTATCTTTTATGATTTAAATAGTCTTTTAACACTGTTATCGCTGGGACTCAGCTTAATAAAATAATCTACATCATCGAATCACCCCTGCACTACGGCCAAGGATATTCGTGTATTCATTAATGGTCATGATCATGCCAACAACTGTCCATCAATGCACTACGGGCCAATGAGGACTTTTACCACATCATTTGTAACATTACGGTCATGATTATACCGAATAATCCCTGGTCATAATCATACCAAGTCCATCTATGCACTACAGGCCACAGATGACTTTTAACATTTTATAAACATGAGGATGATGACAATGATATAAGAATTCAATAAAACAAGTTCAAGAATTAATTTATCCAAGAATTAACAATGTCCAAATTGTCAACATGATACTGCTTTGTGGAGTAAAATTCAAGAATGCTTAGAAGAATATTTTTATGAAAAGATACTGGATGAAACGCAATTATCAAGGATATTCCACAAATTTCATGGAGTATAGAAGTCAAAACTTAACCAACTGAGTACAATAAAGAATGGAATAACAAAAGAAATCACCATGCATGCGATAGACCGCACAGACAGGTTATTCCAACAGAATAATAAATAATGGAACCAGGTCCGGCGTAAACGCACAGACAGGATATTCCGACAGAATAATAAATATGGAACCAGGTCCGGTGTAAACACACAGACAGGATGTTCCAACAGAATAATAACAAGACGGAACCAGGTCCGGTGTAAAACACACAGACAGGATGTTCTAACAGAATAATAATAAAAACGGAACCAGGTCTGGTGTAAAACACACAGACAGGATGTTCTAACAGAATAATAATAAAAACGGAACCAGGTCCGGTGTAAAACACACAGACAGGATGTTCCAACAGAATAATAGAAGAATGTCACCAAGTATAGGGTAGACCACGTATACAGGTTATTCCAACAGAATAATAAGAAATGGAATAACAACAGTTCTCTTCATGAATAAGAAAGAATAACACCCCTTACCGTTTTAAAGAAGAGCTGAAATAAGGAAGTAGTTAAGTAGCAGAATACTCTTCTTCTCTCTCTCTATAGTTTCTCTCTATAGTTTCTCTCTCTAGAGTTCAGTGAATTCGTAAGAAATAATGAAGGAATGAGCTGCTATTTATAGAAAAATAGAATGCATAGTAACTAATCCATGAACGGTCCAGATTGATTACTTTAATCTGACGGTCCATATTTAAAGAAAAATCTTTTAAATAAAATATAATATATTCTATTTATAGAATAACTTTAATAAAGTATTCTGTTTTATATAAAAAGATGTTTCTGTTTTATTACGTTAATAATACGAATAAAGCAAAACGTCATTATCGCTAAATAATTCATATTATTAACTGACAATAATTGAATCAAACTGAGTGACTTCTCACATAAGCATTAATAATCAATACCGTGTGCTACTATGCAACCACACGTATTACTGTACTTTTACTACCGAGTAGTTCAACAGTAACAATGGTAAAACTTCCGCTGTTATTTTTAATAAAGTATTTTTGTCGTTTTCTCAATCCGACAATAATTCCGTTGTGGGGTCCACCAATGATTGTGTCGTTGTACGAATATTCCCTGTTAAAATGAATATTCCCCGACCAATCAAATATTATATAACAACTTGCGTACTTTACAAAATTTATAAATATTACCCACAACTATAACATTATATCAAATTAATTCCATAATATTCAAAAATGATATTTATAGAAAATTCATCTTTATTTATAAAAGTTGGGGTCTTACAAATTACAATTAAATAAGGTTTAAGTTCAAGTTCTTTATCTGATTACATGCGATGTCAAGCATATCTCTATCTTAACATTCATCAAGATTTTGTTCATTCACAAAATTCAAGAACACATGCCATATTAACTATGTCCAGACTCGTATTTCATCTCTCGAGTTCAAATAAGTCCACAAAGAATCGTTGATCAGGAAATTCATAAATTCAAGCTCACATTAATATAGATAAACTGGATAATAGCGTATTAAACTGAAAATCAAATATTACATCACCATCGTTGCACTTAAAGATCCGTCTTAAGCCTAAAAAGAAATTAGTTCACCATAAATGAAATAATCACTAAATAAATTAAAGATAACATCTTCTCAATTATAAATATAAACTAAAGAAGAAGAATAACACAGAACACCCTTCACTTTAGCCTTAATCTGTAATCGATATGATCGTTCTTCAAAATCTTCACTCCAATGCTCGCTATCCAATTTTGTCCTTAATCTCTGTTAATTGATTTGCATCATTATGATTTCGTTGTTCGTTACTCGATATATATGCCACACATGAGTTTCGGTCGAAGTCCCATCTCTTTTAGAGTCCATACGGCTAAACAAGTCCTAAAATCCAAGTCCCAACAGAGTTTCTAACCATTTAGGACAGTCAAAATTCAGCACCCCCCCGCCCCAGTGGGGGTTATGGCTTGTAAAACGCTCGCCCCGGCAGGCTAGGCTACTACTTTTCAACATGAAGACCCCCCGCTCCGGCGGGGGTGTAAAGGTTAAATACGCCCTCCCCAGCGGGCATGCCTTCTGCAAACTGACTTTGTTTTCTTCTTTGCTTGCCACATTGTTGCCACAAATGTACTCATTTGATGCTCAAACACCACACCACCACACCTACACATTAAATAACAATAAACAAGAAACATAGAACATAAACACGAAGAATTAACACCGATTAAGCTTGGATTAGGAACTGATTCGTGGATATAAAATTCACTTATCAATTTATATTTCCAATCCCTCATGCAGTTTACTCCGTGATGGTTGATCGTTCATATATATATATATATATATATATATATATATATATATATAACTATTTATAGCTTTCATACAAACTGCTACATCATGTGAGCCTAGGAATCATGTGATTACAGATTCAATCTCCTGAATCTTGATTCGGTTCCCGTGATGAACATTTTCAGCTGTACATGGCTTGTAAATTATTTACGGTGTTTGAATTTCCTTAGATGACTCTCATGCCCATAAGGAGTTTGGCACTGCTATGTATCTTATTTTCTCGAAGATGCTTCGCATCTCGAAAATAAAAGCAACCAAGTCGAACACACAATAAAATGAAAGTATCAAAGGCTTCAATTATTATTGAGCATAAGGGTTTGAAAAACCTCTTTTACTAAACATCACTGCTATACCTTGTTAAAACTGAACTTTTATACAAAATTTAAACCCTTTGTATATAGGTGCAAACGAGGCATAGCACTACTTCTAGATAATTGAACATTGATACACACATACACATATATTCAGATAATAGTTTAAATTGAAAAGTGGCGGTCACAGTGGTAACAAGGATGTCGGGGGGTACCTAACAACTTCCTTCCGCAAAATCAAGCCCCCGGACCCTAACGAATCTCGGTTTCACAGACCAATCAAATAGTGTCACATCAATTGGTCAATGTGCAAATCTTTTCTCGGTTGAGTTGGTTCAACCATTTAAAAATATCAACTAGCGACTCTTACAGTCCAATCGTCGACATATACATGTTGAAACTTTTTACAACTTATTTTTTAAACAAATCTCACTTAACATGAGAACACCAAAATATAAGAACAGAAAAGGGACAAATAAAAATCCCGACGTCGACACGTACGTACCAATCTATCCAAATTCACTAATCTCATTTTTAGTAATCCATTGATTGGGCGCATTTTAGTTTTAAGCTTTCTAAGAATTTAGATCTCATTAGCATGATCTCATCATGATTCTAAAAGAATTGTTTAAAACTATGGGTTTATCACATATTATTAAAACAGCACCATGTAGATAATTAAATGCCTTTAACAAATAATTCTTTTATTAATAAATAAATAAGATTGATTACAAAGTATATGTTTTATCATCATACATGATTGGCTTATATGCATACTACTTTCACTCCGTTGCTATAAATAGAGGGTAACATCTCCTTCCTCAACACACCATTACAATATCAAAAATTCTTATTATATAGTATTATGAGTATTTTTCTTGAGTATAAGGATACTTTGAGTGTAGCTTTTTGTGCAAGATTTTTTTAGAATAATATTCTATATTTCAGTTAAATTCAGTTTCTACTAAAGTAAATGATATTATTTTATTTCAATACTCGTAATAAATATTATTTTCTTTCATACTCCATATTATGAAAGTAAAATTATTTTATTTTATATTCCTAAATTTAAACGTACTATGGTAAGTATTGCTTCTATAATTCCTGAAATTGGTAGAATATCCTTGAAATTTGCACTTCATCTAGTATCGTTTCAGAGAAATATTTTTTCTGAACATTCTTGTTAAGTTTTTATCTTTTCATGTCGGGGTACTATTCACGAAATACTATTCACCCGGGGTACTATTCACAAAAAAATGATTTCTTTTCTGTCTAAATTATTTTTGATACATGAATATTATTCTTGAATTTTACTCCAAAAACAGTTATCATGTTGACAATTTGGACATATTTGAACTCTGGATAAATTGAATTAGAATTTCCTAATATTTATCCTTTATCTCACTTGATTGAATCTTTATATCATTGTTATCATCCGCATGTTTATACTGAAAGTCATCTTTGGCCCGTACTGTAAAGATAGACTGTTGATTAGTATGATTATGACCAAGAATTATGTATTGGTACAATCATAACCTTTAATGTTACAGATAAGGTTTGTGGTGAAAATCATCTCTGGTCCGTAGTGCATAGATGGACAAGTGTTTGGCATGATCATGACCACTGGTGATACGAGCGAATATCCTTAGCCCGTAGTGCATGGATAATTCGTTGATTTGAAATATTTATTGAATGATGTTACAAGGATAAAATATTGATGATGGACTTTTAAATCATAGAAGATAGTATATATCATGCTCTACTTGACTCTTCTAATGGATTGCCGTTTCCGCTCCAATTATTGATCTAAAACTTGTTGTCTATTGTATTCTATCAGTTTTTCCCTGTTTAGGACTAAGGATAATTTGTTCTACATTATCTTAGTCATACTATTCTTACTGGGCTAGTTGAGCTCACCCTTTTTGTGACAACCCGAAAATTCGGATCGTCCAGAATTTAGGTTTAAAGAATTAGTTATTAATAAAACTAATTTTTATTAATACTATTCTGTGCTATGTGTTTATTAATCGTTCTATAACCTAGGATGATTATAAGTCGGGAGGATTCTGGCTAAGAGCTAGATTGAACGAATAAGAATTTTCAAGACGAAAATAAGATTTTTCCGAGAACAAAATATTTTTTGGGAAAAAAGACGAAATAGGCACTATTCATCCATTTATGCTCAGAGACTAATTTTGAAATTATGAGAAGTTAATGATTACGTATAATTCTGAGACGAGATGGAATATTCAATAATATTTCAGTTATCGTAAAAACGAAGTTTTCGCCTGCAGACGTAAAAACTTAAGGATTAGGAAAAGTGAGTTCCGAGAAATGATTTTGTATAATAAGTAGGGTTATTATGCGTGAGAAATACGAGTATAATACCAGTTATTATACGAGTATAGTACGAAGATTAGTACGACGTATAATACGAATATCGTACGAACGATATACGAAGAGAATACGAGAATGAGATGCGTAGAATACGATTTAGTCTTAAAGGCTAAGTAAGGGATAAGTTAAGTAATAGCTAAGTAAACTTAATAATTAAGTAAAGTGCTGATGCTTAAGGGCTAAGTAAACTTAAGGGCTAAGTAAACTTAATAAGTAAGTAAACTTAAGGGTTAAGAAAACTTAATGGTTAAGAAGACTTAAGGGCTAAGAAGACTTAATGGCTAAGTAAACTTGGTGGCTAAGTAAACTTGGTGGCTAAGCATAGGAATAGTAAGGAGGTTAAGGGGGCGAAATGACTAAACTACCCCTAACTTTGGTTTTCTATAAATAGGAAGCTCATTTCATTGTTTTGGGATTTTGAAAATCCTAATACTCTTGAGAGAGAGAGAGAGAGAGAGTTCGGATGGGAGGAGGAGAAGGAGAAAAGGCTAGCCCATGTACAAACTTTGTCTGACGGGAGAAGATTAAAGAAGAACGGTAATTCGAACCCTAGTCTCTTTTAATATTTTCTTTAAGTTTAATATGTTTAAAACATAACTTAATGAGAATGAGGAGTAAAAGATGTTAGTAATGATTTCATATGATTGAAATCATAAAAAAATGAAGAAATAAGAATTAAAAATTTAGTTTATAAATTTCTTAAGGAAGTATAAGATTCGTAAGGATTTTGAGCGATTCAAGTGAATATTATGAACGAGCAGGTGAAATAAGTAAGGAATGGTATTCTATAACATCAAATTCCAATAAAAAGTGAAATCATAATCTGAAATATCGATTAAAATGAAGAACGAACGAAGAACACGAAGAACACACGAAGAACACGAAGAACGTTGTTGATGGATAAATTTAAAACCATCGTAGAATAATTGTTGTTAATGGACAAGTTTAAAACCATCGCGTATAAGTTAGATGCTTATTACTTGGTTAGGAACGGTAGAAATGTTCATGAAGAACGGACTAAAACGTAGCTATAACGAAGTTATGGCAAAATTTTCGTAAAAGATGAACGAGAATTAGAAAGTTAGTAAATGAACCCGAACATGTAGGGTTTCATAAGGAAGTAAGGGAACATAGAAAACGTGAGTCATGGACTCAAGAATGAACGATTTTCGAGTTCGGAAGACCAAATTACGGACGAGCGAGCAAATAACATTAAAAGCGTAAAAAATAAACGAAGGGTGAAGATCAAGCCAATTGAATGGCATGTTAACAAATTTAGAATGAAGTTCTGTCTAAGGGGGATTGAAGTACGTAAGATAAGGAAGAGAATGGCTTTTGAACGACCTCGTTCCGAGTTATAACGAATAAGTTATGAGATCGGGAAGTAAGCGTCTCAGAACAATTAAAGACTTAGAAAAAATTTCAAGAGTTAGGGCTTGGCGCCGCGGCGCCGACCATGCCTTGCAATGTGGCACTGCAGCGCTAGATCGGGAAGCTAGGTACTGCAAACTCACGTCGCGGCGCGAGAGTTAATGAGGAGAGTGGCGCCACAGCGCCAGTGTGAAGGAAAAGCTAAAGAAGAGCTTTTAATTGCTCAACTCTTGGGGGAACGTAAGGGAAGATAAAGAACATAACGTTCAAATAATGTAACACTTAATCAAGTAAATTAAACCTGTAGTAAAGATTGAACGAAAAGATTAAACGTAATTAAAAAATGAAGGATATAAATGCGGGTTACGTAACCGATGTACGGGGACCGTAGTCGTGATGAATGAACGTGAGGGATTGCTATGATTGTGATTCCTTAGACATTGAGTGAGGAGGGTAATGAATAACATTTCGATGTTATGTCATGATAATGAGAGATAAGTATGATGCGTATAGACGCTGTGAACACAACGTTGTTGCGATGGACGCTTGGTCTTAGCATACAACAATCGGTATAGCTTCGACACTAAGAATAAGTAATGAACATGGGGTTCAGGTAATGGATAACGAAAGTATTAAATAAGATAAGTATTATCAAGAAAGCCATAATGAACGGTAATAAGATTAATGAAAGCCGAATGTGAGTCAGATAAGAATGTAAATCATCAAAGATGATGAATGTATGAATAAGATATCTCCGTATGTCATGAAGCTGTAAATTGGTAAAGGAAGTAGTCACGTAAACTTATATTGCAAAGAACGCGAACCCTAAGAAGTAAAGTGAAGTTTAAACCAATGCGTAAATCAAATATATGACTAATTGGTGCTTATGTTTTCCTTATGTGTTACTTAGGAGTTGGAATGAGCAGTTCAGCGTAAGCTGTAGCTGTGCGTAAGGTAAGTTTCCTAACTTTATTCATATTACATGAATGCTAGTTTCTTAAACTTCTCAGATGTTGAACTTGAGAAGTCTTGTCTATGTGCATATGTGCGATGTATGTACAAGGTGGTAGTATGTATGAGGCCTTGTGCCACAATTTGAACACTTCGGTATTTCTATGATATGAACTGTTCTGTGATTGAGTTGTTCAATACAAGTATGTTCTGTTTATACATGAACCGTTATTGTTAAGTCTGTACTAATGATTCTAGCCAGACATGATGTGTATGAAAAAGGTAGAGTAATGAAAGTATTTCAAAGTAAAAGTGACTGATGTTTTAAAATGATAGGAATCGAGACTATTCCTATTATTCAAGCTGCTTCATAATCTTTGTTCGGTTATAGAAGTTCTAAAGAAATGTTTTAATTCTGAAGTTGTTTGTTCAACTATTATGACTTGCTGGGCAATTAAATGCTCACTCTTGCTTTAAATGAAAAAAAAAATTCAGCAAACAAAGTTAAAAGAACTGAAGGATCATGTAAAGATCAAGCTGATGGTATCCAGATGAAGTGTCATGCAGAATGTGAATGAGCGAGAAGATCAAGTGAAGACTTGTAATGTAGAAAGATGAAACTGAACGATAGACTAGTTTAAGGAACTGTTATGTATCCTTGGTGGCGGATAAAAGTCACTCTTGTAAGATGAAATAAATAATGTATTATTATTATTGGTAATGAAAGAGATTATAAGGTTTCCAGAACATAGGATTTGAGAGTGTACGTTGTTATATTTCAGTATATAATGATGTATGCTAGATGAATGATGTACTCATGACGCTTGGAATTCGGGTGTGAAGATAGACCGAAATTCGGGGCGTTACACTTTTCCTTTTTGTTCCATTGTTCTTCTCAGGAGGTGAGAATATAACTGGGACTAGTCGGGGTGTGGAGTGATGGTTCAAGACAGTTATTATAGCAGTCCTCACTATTTTTTAAAATAGTGTATCAATAATTATAATGAGCATTTTATTTTAGTTTAGATATTGTCTACAAGACAATATTTGTACTAAAACTCACAGCACATGTGTTATCGTATTTTGCATGATAATTGTATTAATGAAGTTTGTATTTGGTTTCTTTACCATGTATTTGGCGACTCAGAATGGGTTGTATGGACCTATTTTGGGGGCATCACAGTTGGTATCAGCGCTTAGGGATATGATCTCTGATGGAGATCTGGAGTTAGAACTAGGAAGGGAGTGACGAGTAAATCCTTCGCTAGTGTATCCTACCTAAGCCTATTTGTTATTGGTCGGTAAAAATATAGGGTTAATATATGGCATGTGAATTTCTTTATTTAACCCTTGTTTTGTGGCAATATTTGAGAATGACATCTAAAAATTTTGAGATGAGCAATGGAGCACATGCGACCATTGAGACACCGACAATCAACAACTAGGATAATGTGCATCAAGAGGGAAATAATCCTCTTGTAAATAACAACACCGACCAAATGATGAATGATAGGATGTTTAGGAGCTTTCTGCAATTCATGCAACACTAAACGAGAGAAACTCCTATTCAAAATGCAAGTGGAAACAATGGTAACTTACGGCTTGTCACTGCCAAGCAATTCAAAGAGTTGGGACCGCCGGAGTTTTTGGGAAAGCCTGAGCCACTTAAGGCAGAGACATGGATTAAGCAAATTACCAAGATATTTGATATCTTAGGATGCATTGAAGAGGAAAAGGTTCCATTCACCACCTTTATGTTGCGCGGAGAGGCAAATTACTGGTGAGAATCCATAAAACGTACTCATCTGTCCGCACGTAAGATGTATTGGGAGAGGTTCCAAGAATTATTCAACGATAAGTACTTTCCAGAAAGTATTTGTCACATGAAAGAGGTGGAATTCATCAAACTGGAGCAAAACAATATGACTGTATCGTAATACGAGGCAAAGTTTATGGAGTTATCCTAGTTTGCATCTCATTTAGTAGATAATGAGGAGCGAATGACGCGAATGTTTCTAAGAGGTTTGAAACCCAAAATTCGTCAACATCTTATCTCTCATAAACTTTGCATGTATTCAGATGTAGTGAATATGGCTCAGTTATTGGAGCGGGATTATGAGTCAGCTCAACCAAAAGACAACAACTGACAGCACGAGAATAGTCATAGCAGTGGCAATAATCATCGAAGCAGTGATAACTAATGTGCCAGAAATGGTAACCACTTCGGTGGTAATCATGACCAAGATAATAGAAGAAATGATTCAAGTGGAAATTTCAAGAAGAGAAGATTTAACAATGACGGAAAGACATCGACAGTAGCACCAGCAACAACAACAGTTTCTAGGGGAGGAGAACGACCGCCAGTTAAATGCTACAGATGCGGAGAGGAGGGACATATAAGTCCAAACTGTTCATAGCCTTCCGAGGTGTGTTTTAATTGTGGAAAAAATGGTCATATAACCCGATTTTGTCCGATAGTGAAGTTAAGTCCAGCTAAGACGGTGGTACCAATGGCGACTACGGACAAAATAAAGTCGGTGGTTCAAGGGAGAGCGTTTGTCGTAACGTCCCAAAAGGCGAGGAACCCGAACGAAGTTATCACGGGTAAGCTAATTATAAACTCTTGCGAAGTCTATACCTTATTAGATACCGGTTCTACCCATTCTTTTATTTCTCCTGCTTGTGCTCAACGTTTGAACTTGACCCCTGAGAAATTAGACTTTGACTTATCTGTTGAAACTCCGTTAGGAAAAACTTTCATTACATCCACAGTTTATAAATCTTGTTTGATTCAAGTTGGGACCATCACATTACCTGGATCTCATCTCTTTAAAGATACTTACATTTGATGTGATTTTAGGGATTGATTGGTTAACTACTCATCATGCTAAAATTGATTATTTTCGTAAGGTTGTTAGTTTTCATATTCCTAACCAACCTGTTATGCAAATTCAAGCAACCAAACCACTAAAGTCAATCACTGTCATATTAAGCCATAAAACCATTCATTTATTGAAAAATAGATGTCAAGCTTTCTTAGCTCATGTTATGGATTTAAACAAAAATACGTCAGATTTGAACAATATTTCTGTTGTTAATGAATTTCCTGATGTATTTCCTGAAGAACTTTCTGGCCTACCCCCAGAGCGTGATATCAAATTTTGTATTGACCTTGAACTCGGTACAAAACCCATTTCTAAAATCCCATATCTAATGGCTCCTATTGAACTTCAGGAGTTAAAAACCCAACTACAGGAGTTGTTAGATATCGGTTTCATTCGTCCTAGTACATCTCCTTGGGGTGCTCCTGTGTTATTCGTAAAGAAGAAAGATGGAAGTATGCGACTTTGCATTGACTATCGGGAGTTGAACAATGTCACCATCAAAAATAGGTACCCGTTACCTCGCATTAATGATCTGTTTGACCAGTTACAAGGTGCTAAATTCTTCTCAAAGATCGATCTTTGTTCCGGATATCATTAGTTAAAAATTAAAACTGATGACATTCGAAAGACTACTTTCAGAACTCGGTACGGGCATTACGAATTCCTAGTCATGTATTTTGAATTGACTAATGCTCCTATGGCTTTCATGGATATGATGAACCGAGTATTCAAGAAATATTTGGATCATTTTGTGGTTATTTTTATTGATGACATCCTCATCTACTCCAAAAGCCGTGAAGAACATGAGCAACACTTGAAGCTGATACTCCAAAAGCTTCGTGAAAATAAGTTATACGCCAAGTTGAAGAAATGCAAATTCTGGCTTGAGGATGTAGCATTCCTTAGGCACGTGATATCAAAGTATGGAATATCAGTGGACCCGATAAAGATCGAAGCAATACAAAGTTGGGACCAACCTATGTCAGTAACCGAAGTACATAGCTTTCTGGGCTTAGCTAGTTATTATCAGAGATTCGTGGAAGGATTTTCTCGAGTTGCTACTTCATCAACTCAGCTGACTTGAAAAGATACAAAATTCGGATGGAGCGAGGAATGTGAGAAGAGCTTCCAAGAACTCAAGAGGAGACTCTTTTCAGCACCTATTCTGATAATACCATCAAGTTCAGATGGATTTGTCATCTATAGCGATGCTTCAGGCAGAGGTTTAGGATGTGTTCTCATACAACATGGGAAAGTCATAGCCTATGTCTCAAGACAACTCAAAGAATATGAGAGGAATTATCCTACTCATGATCTAGAGTTGGAAGTAGTCATTTTTACGTTAAAGATCTGGAGGCACTACCTGTATGGGCAGAAAGTGGAGATCTATATAGATCATAAAAGCCTCAAATATTTTTTTATCCAAAAGGAACTCAACATGTGGCAACGACGTTGACTCGAGTTGTTTAAAGATTATGACCATACCATTCAATACCATCCTGGAAAAATGAATGTAGTAGCTGACGCGTTGAGTAGAAGATCATATGCGGGTACGAGTGCTATATTGTCAACACAAAGGCCCATATTGTATGACTTACAAAGGATGAAGATAGAGTTAAAGACTCCAAGTACCCATGTGATGATATCAAATATACGAATAGAACCGACTTTAATTGATAAAGTTAAAGCTGCTCAAGCTACAGACCTGGAGCTGATGAGTATGAAGAAGAAAGTACAAGAAGGTGTTATTCCAAAAGCAAGAATCGACGAAGAAGGAATACTTCGAGTCAACTCTAGACTTTGTGTTCCTAACGACTTTGATTTGAAGTACAAAATTATGATGGAGGCACACAACACCCCATTTGTAATCCATCCTGGAAGTACTATAATGTATCGTGATCTTCGACATACATTTTGGTGGAGCAATATGAAGAGAGAGATTGCAGAGTTTATCTCAAGGTGTTTAACCTATCAATGTATTCAGGCAGAGCATCAAGTGCTAAAAGGTCCATTGTAACCAATTGAAATTTCAGAATGGAAGTGGGAGCACATCACCATGGATTTCATTACCGGTCTTCCCAAGGTTTCTCAAGGTACAGATGTAATTTGGGTCATTATCGATAGATTAACCAAGTCTGTTCATTTCTTGCTTATACGGGAAACTTATTCACTTAAACGTCTTGCTCGTATGTGTTAGAGTTTATGCCCTAGAGGCCAATTATTTGATATAATTGCTTAACATTTTGATATTATATTTGATTGAATAAATAAATGATTTTATTATGGTTTTATTTACTGCGTAATATAATTGTTAACATAATAAAATTCCTTAGAATAGTGATACAAATTATATAGTTTCAAGTATGTGACTTGAACATGAGATTATATAATTACAATTAGTATCATTGTTCTTAAATGCCCCTAGTCGAGTATCATTGTTGATGGGACAACAATGATGCATTGAGACTAGTATGTTGATTGACTGATGACCAAATCTCATTGGTCATAAATATATGAGATATTAAGTCAATGTATAGGTACATGTTAGAGAACGATGTACTGGACAGACCCACCATGAGAATTCTATATGGAGCATTATGCGAAGTGTCATTAGCAATTCTCATAGTGACAATGATGTAATGGTCCTCCGACCTGAAACCGCTATATTACTACACGAGAATTTATGTACTTTGATATCATCAAATGTCACCTTTAATAGGGTGGACTATAAAGGTGATTATTGGGTTCATTGTGAATCGTGTGAGAAATATGAGTGATCTAGATGGAATTTAACCATCCTATATTTTATAGGTGATATCCATAGGCCTCTTGATTGAGTAGGACTATGAAATGCATGACCATGCTCAAATAGTGATTTGTTTCATATAGTCTACTCATTGATCAAGAAAACTCAGATTAAATTATGAAGAGTATGACACATTCCATGACTCGAGTTTAATCTAGGATATTAAGGTTAAAAGGATTAAATTACATTGAAACATTGGTCACAAAAAGGTTGCATCGAATCATCGATCTTATTATTACTTGGGTAGCAGTGATGCATTACTAGATGCCGCTCACCGTTTATAACTTTATAATATGATTTTAAAGTTATTGCCAACGTAATAATAACCTATAGGGTCACACACAAAGAACGTAATTAAAAGGAAATTAATTTAAATTGTAAAGATTTAAATATGTCAATATGATTGATATAATTTTAAATCACGAATTTAAATTAATAGGATAATTTATATATAGGTATATTAATTAAGTAAGACTTAATTAAGATATATATATAAATTCAGATTTTAATAACATTAAGTTTTGATTAATTCCTCCTAACTGCTATATATATGATATATATCAGTCACTTTAGGTTTTACGTCAAAACAAAAACCCTAGCCGCTCTTAGAGAGAGACTAGAGAAAACAGTTCAAAATCCTCATCCTTGGTGGCTAGTACCGCGTTTCCTTCTTCTGCAGATCATAAGACGATTCGTGTGGATACCGTAGAGACGCAGTCCGTTTGAATTGCGTTGGAGATTCGACCGCATCGATTCTAGCTTTTACAATCGGCATAATTTCTTACCACTGAATTAATTATTTTTGCATGGATCCTGTTTTAGGGTTTCGAAATTGCTTTAAATTTTAATTTCTGCTGTGCGTTTCTGTATCGAAACCCCAACAGTATGTACATAAATGAGATTGTGAGATTGCATGGTATGCCAGTATCCATAGTTTCTAATCGAAACCCAAGATTCACTTCACGATTTTAGGTCAGTTTGTAGAAAGCTATGGACATTGATTTACGATTCAGTTCTGCATATCATCCTCAAACGAACGAGCAATCAGAAATGACTATTTAAACTCTTAAAGATCTATTAAGACTCTGTGTCCTAGACTTTAAAGGAAGTTGGGAAAAGTACTTGCCATTGGTGAAATTCTCCTACAATAATAGTTATCAAGCAAGTATAGGCATGGCTCCATTTGAGGCGTTATATGAACGAAAGTGCCGCTCTCCAGTATGTTGGGACGAGGTGGGTGAAGCAACGTTGTTGGGACCATAAATGGTATGCATGACTACAGAAAAGAGTCAAATGATATGGCAACGTATACAAACCTCACAAGATAGACAAAAGAGTTATGTTGGAGATTATGTATTGTTACGTGTTGCTCCATGGAAAGGAGTTACGAGATTCTAAAAGAGAGGAAAGCTCAACCCTCGATTTATTGGTTCATTTGAAATCCTCGACCGAGTAGAAACTGTGGCCTATAGACTTGCTTTACCACCAAGTATGTCTCGTGTTCATAACGTTTTTCACATATCTATGTTACCTAAATATGTGGAAGACCCGAACCACTTTATTGATTTAGAACCAGACGAAATAGCGAAAGATTTAACGTATGAAGAGGTACCTGTTAAAATCTTGGATACGAAGGAACATATTCTACGCTAAAAGGTTATACCTCAAGTCAAAGTTTTATGGAGAAATCACGATATTGAGGAAATGACATGGGAGTTAGAATCTGATATGAAAACAAGGTATCTTCACCTCTTTGACATATCAGGTACGTACATCAATTTCGAGGACGAAATTTCATAAGGAGGGGAGATTGTAAGACCCCAACTTTTTATGAATAAAGATTTAATTTCTCTAATTATTATTTTAAATAATATGATGTTGATTTGATATAATACTTTAGTTATGGGTGAAATGTGCAATTTTTGCAAAGTAAGCAAGTGATTATAAGATATTCGTTTGGTCGAGGAATATTCTTTTTGTCGGGGAATATCCGTACGACGACGAAATCATTGGTAGACCACATAACAGAATAACTATCGGATATAGAAAGCGATAGAAATAACCTTTTTATAAAAATAACGGCAAAAATTTTATCGTTAACTGTTGAAATACCTGGTGATAAAAAGTACATTAATACGCGTGGTTGTACAGTAGCACACGGTATTGCACAATATTTTTGAATTATTGATTATTACGTAAGAAGTCATTCAATTTTATTCAATAATTGCCACAGTAATTATTGCACAGTATCTTATATTATTGATTGAATTATTGTCACAGTATCATCTGCACAATATTTTATATTATTAAATCAATAATTGACATGACACAATTATTCATATTTTTAATTAGCATTATTGACAATGTCTAGAAAATTCTGTCGAGGAAAGGGGTTAGGTTATCTAATTGCACGCCAATAAGGATAAATCCTTATCGAAAAGCCCTCTCTTTCCTGTGAATAATCTGGTTGTTAATATTGTGAACTTATAATATTATTTATGAATAATTATTATGTTGTGGATATTGGTTCAATTTTGTTATAAATGAAGGAATTTAGCATGAAATATTTGTTGAAAGTTTGGCTATTATTTTCTCCGATAAAATATTCATTCAAATATATTGTCATAATATATTATAATTGTTTAAATAATAATATTATTATAATATATATTTAAGCATGTGGGAAAAGAGGTGAACAAGTTGATTTGGAATTCTTTTGTTCAAATGGAGTGTGCTGAAGTTCATGCGTGCACTCCTCCTTTCCAAGTTGGTATTCCTCCTGCAAAACAAGTTTTCTACAAATTGTGGTCCCCAACAATTGAAAAAGAGAGGAGTTAGGCAAACATATTAGGCAGAGAAGGAAAAAATGAGAGTTAGGCAGAATGCTTTGATTTTTTTTCTTCCTCCGTTGCTATAAATAGGGGGTAACCCCTCTTTCCTTAACACACCATTACAATATCAGAAATTCTTATTCTATAGTATTTTGAGTATTTTTCGTGAGTATAAGGATACTTTGAGTGTATCTTTTTGTGCAAGATTTTCTCAGAAAAATATCCGATATTCCAGTTAAATTCAGTTTCTACTCAGGTAAAGGATATTATTTTATTTCAATACTCGTAAGAAATATTATTTTCTTTCATACTCCATATTATGAAAGTGAAATTATTTCATTTCATATTCCTAAATTTAAACTTACTATGGTAAGTATTGCTTCTATAATTCCTGAAATTAGTAGAATATCCTTAAAATTTGCGCTTCATCTAATATCATTTCATAGAAATATTTTTTCTGAACATTCTTGTTAAGTTTTAATCTTTTCATGCCGGGATACTATTCACGGGATACTATTCACTTAGGTACTATTCACCCGGGGTACTATTCACGAAAATAATTAATTTCTTTTCTGTCCAAATTATTTTTGATACATGAATATTTTTCTTGAATTTTACTCAACAAAGCAGTTATCATGTTTACAATCTGGACATATTTGAACTCTGGATAAATTGAATTAGAATTTCCTAATATTTATCCTTTATCTCACTTGATTAAATCTTTATATCATTGTTATCGTCATCATGCTTATACTGAAAGTCATCTTTGGCCCGTAGTGCAAAGATAGACTACTGATTAGTATGATTATGACCAAAAATTGTGTATTGGTACAATTATAACCTTTAATGTTACAGATAAAGTTTATGGTGAAAGTCATCTTTGGCCCATAGTGCATAGATGGACAGGTGTTTGGCATGATCATGACCACTGGTGATACAAACGAATATCCTTGGCCCGTAGTGCATGGATAATTCGTTGATTTGAAATATTTGTTGAATGATGTTACAGGGACAAAATATTGATGACAGACTTTTAAATCATAGAAGATAGTAGATATCATGCTCTACTTGACTCTTCTAGTGGATTGTTGTTTCCGCTGCAGTTTTTGAACTAAAACTTGTTGTCTATTGTATTCTATCAGTTTTTCTCTGTTGAGGACTAAGGATAATTTATTCTACATTATCTTAGTCATAATATTCTTTACTGGGCTAGTTGAGTTTACCCTTTTTCTTTTTGTTTCATTGTTCTTCTCAGGAGGCGAGAATATAGTTAGGACTAGTCGGGGTGTGGAATGATGGTTCAAGACAGTTATTATAGCATTCATCACTATTTTGTAAAATAGTGTATCAATAATTGTAATGAGGATTTTATTTGAGTTTGGATATTGTCACCAAGACAATATTTGTACTAAAACTCACAGCACATGTGTTGTCGTATTTTGCATGACAATTGTATTAATAAAGTTTGTATTTAGTTTTTGTACCATGTATTTAGCGACTCGGAATGGGTTGTATGGACCTATTTTGGGGGCGTTACAGTAACCAAATAGTCATAAAAAAATTTCAGAACAATTACAAGTGGTACATGTATTTGTTTTCGTTATCGTATTAAACCATGATGGAATCAGATTGTAGTCGCGTGGTTTTTCTTCTTAGTTAATGTAAGAAGAAAAAAAATGCAAAATATTATTCAATATTATGTAACACAATCTCGGTTACCTTACATCAATAAAAATGTGCAATTGGTAGCCAAACTTTCATACAAAGGTAACCATTTTAGTTTTTGTGGGTAACAACAAAACTGATGCAGGAAAAACCACATTATTGGAGATTCTTGCTGGAATGATTGTCCAAAGTAGAGTCTTAGGGCATGTACTTGTAAATAACCAGCCTATGAATGCTGTGTATTTTCACAGATTATCTGGTTATATCACACAAGATGAGGCTTTGTTTCCTCTTCTTACTGTTGAAGGTCTCAGGCTACGTGGGTGCTTGGATAAAGCCATAGCTAGAGTTTGGGAGCTACTGAAGGAGTTGGGATTAGACCATTTCGCTGGTGTGAGAATCGATAGTGAATCAACCCGTGACATCTCTAGTGGTGAGAAACGTCGGGTATCAGTTGGTCTTGCTCTTGATCATGACCCAGCTGTTCTTTTAATTGATGAACCAACATCTGGACTAGATTTTGCACCAGTCTGCTAAGGTTTTTCCGACGGCGAGGGAAAGGAAGAGGATGAAGGGGCGGTAGAGGAGGAGGATGAAGGGGATGAGAGAGGAGGCGGTGAGAGAATGGGCAGATGAGAGGTGTAGGGTTTAATATGTTTGGTTATTGTGTTGTATTCTTTTTGTAATTATTTTGTGGATGCACTAATATTGTAATTACTTTCTAATTGTTGTATAGTAGTGTAAAGAACCCTTATTATTATTAGTAGACCAAACATCACTACTTAAACGAACTCTACCGTCAAATTAGAAAACTTAAATATAATTTCAGAGTATCACATTTGATAGTAGTTTTACTTGTTTATATTTCGATTGTAAGTTGTAGTTGATATAAGTTGTAATGACTTTTTTTTGAAAGTTTTTTTTGGAGAATATAATATAATTTAATAAGGTTATATGTATATACACATGTGTAGTACACAGTCGTGTTATAGCGACGGTTCAACCGCTGCCATAGACAAGAATATCAATTGCGACGGTTGAACCGTCGCCATAGCCCAAAAAAACCGTCACCATAGGCAACTGTGTACTACACAGTTGTGTATATACATTTTTCTCAATTTAATAACCCATAATGAAAAGTGATAATTGAGACTTAAAGGTCATTGTATCTCAGTCTTAACTATTAGACTAAAACATCATCAGCATAACATATGCATTTAAACATTCTAACACCATCCACCAAAATTTCATCAATTAATTCTTCTCAAATTTTAGCTCAACGATTTGTCTAAAAGATAAATAAGTTGATGAAATAATTAAATTGGGGATTGAGAATTTTGAAGATGACATAATTGAAATAATTAAGTATTTATAGGTGTACAAATACAATTGTTAGCCCGTTAAATTATATTGGATTAAAATACCCTCAAAACATGTGAAATTAATTGTAATTATTTATTACCATATTAAATGTTATAATAATTGTTCGAGTTAACTTATCAATTAGAATGAGTTAACTCATTTTAGTTGATGAGTTAACTCGGATGGTCATTCAATTGATTTCATTCCCTACTTTTATATAATATCTAATATATAATAGAGAAAAATAGATTGACACCCACTATAGATAACTATAATAACATTCACCACCTCTCTAGTTTTTCCAATAATAGTCAGTACCCTTCTATTCTATAATATGTAACATTCATTACCCCTAGTGCGGCTGACCAACTAATATTCAAAAATATTTTTAGTATAATGTCTAATATACCCTTTAAGTTATAATATTTAATATATCCACTAAATATAAATTTGTATGTTATAATTTTTACTTAACTTGATGTAACTAATTAAATTATGAATTTGTGCAATAAATAACATAAATATAAAAAAAATATTTATTTCATCAAGAAAATAAAGTCATACACATTTTGCTAATTAAATTTCTTAAATATTAAAATCTACGTAATATACTTTCAAATATTTTTTTGTAATTAAAAAGTAAAATTTTAATAAGCATAAAAGTGCAAATTATCTCAAAAAATATAATTATTTTTTTCAAATATTAAAATTTATGTAAAATAAACTTATTATTACATAACAAATCTTATTATTCATATAAAAAGTATTAAAATTTATATTAATTATGTTTCTAAAATATTAAACTAAACATAAGTCACACTTAAGCATACTTATTTATAATAAAAATGACAAATGTTATTACTAAAAAAAATACATTAAAAAAATTCTTTTAATAAGATAGAGGTAGTAATAAATATTATTATATTTTTTTATTCAATATTGTATTAAAAAAACACCAACTGTATACTAAAAAATGTAATTAAAATCATAAACATCCCAAATTCTGACATATACTCAAGAAAATTTAACATATAAAAATCATAATATGAAACTAAGATTTCAAATAATAATTTTTGTTGTTAAACATTAAAAACTAAACTATCAACATATTCAATTACATTAATTAGAAAACCTCCATTAACAATTTAATTTAAAATTCTTAATATTTGTATCACTTATTAAAAAATATGTGCTAATTAAATTAAATTATTTGAATAAGATAGTCTTAATTACAAATAAAACTATAGTTAAAATATATTGTATTAAAAAATGATAGTTAAACATATATATATATATATATATATATATATATATATATATATATATATTATTCAGGAATTAAAATTTGATAACATACAAGGATAAATATATAATTTTATTTATTTAGTCAAACCTAAAAACTTGTAGGCGTACTAACTGTTACTTAAAAAATTAGAAGGGAGGTGAGTGTTATTATAATTATCTAGAGGAGGTGTCACTATTGATAGGTGTACAAATATAGTTGTTAAATTTATTGGACTAAAATACCCTCAAAACTAGCAGTTTTATAATTGGTGGGGAGAGTAAAATGGTCCAAAGCATAAAAAAGTGGGGTTATACGGTATGCCTGAAAAACTTGATTTTTTAAAAGGATTAACAACATATTTTAGTACATTTTTGAAAATAATTACAATAATGGTGCATAGATAAAATAATTATAAAAGTAATATATTTTTCCATATTTATTTATAAAATTAATACATTTAGATATCCTTTAATCGTGGCATATGATTATCTCCTTTATCTCTTCTCGTTAATTATTCTGCATCCTACCACTACTAGAAAAACAAGAATATGTGACGAAACTTTGTGACAGCTTTTAAAAACAATCACAAAAGATAGTAATTTGTGATGGACTTTTTAAGCAATCACAAAATAATAGAAAATCAAGCATACATGATAGATCCTGGTGAGGATTTTCAAAAGCAATCACAATTGACAGTATTTCGTGATGGATTATTTGAGCCATCACAAAAAATAGTATATATATGATGGCTCTAGTGATGTTTAATTTTTCCATCGTGGATATATATATATATATATATATATATATATATATATATATATATATATATATATATATATATATGACGGGTATTTCAATCACCAAATATTGTCCAAAATTAATTTTTAGTTTTTGAGTTGGCATAAAACCATCACTTATATATTTCTCCTTAACGTGATTGCATTTAAGCCATCACAAAGAAAAAAGTTCAAAATAATCTTTGGTGACAGCCAACACCATCACGAAAAGAAAACCACATGTGATGGACCTTTGTGATTACATTTAAAGTAATCTCAAAAAATGGTATTATATGATGGACTTTTTCAACAATCACAAAATAATAATATAGATGACGGCTCCTAGTACTGGTTAATTTTTCCATCACTATAAACTATTTGTGACGGACAAGACAATCACTAAAAAACAAGCGTATATGAACAACAAATATATTAGGTGATAGAATTTATTAGCAATCACAAATTAGTAGTATATATGGTAGATGTTACTGAATGTATAGTTGTGCCATCATTATAGAATATTTGAGACAACCATTACAATCACTAAATTTTTTGCGTAAATTGTACATCTCTTTTTCAAGTCCCCATTAATCTCTATTTTGCTTAGTGGGAAGAAATCTGGAATGGAAGGAGCAGTAACCAGAAATTTTTTTATTTATTTTTTTACTAAATTTAAATTGTTTTAAAGGAGAAAGAATGTACAAACATCATAGGGAACCTCAATCAGAATATAGCATATACATCACCCCTAGAATATAGCATAGACATCATAAGACATGCCCTATGATGTCATGACTATAAAAGAAAACAAGGCCAGATGCGCAAACAAAAGAGAAATAATCTCAACATTCATGAGAATACAATGTACAGAAATCAGACAATACCAAAAAAAAACCCATCCAAAGTAGCAGCAGCTCACAATAGCAACAAAAACAAGATCAGTCCAAAGACCAAGAGGCAGAAGCCATAATAGAACCGAAAGAGCCTACTGCAGACTAGCAGCACAACAGAGCAAAAGGCCCAACAAGAGAAACTGATAGCAGTATAGCAAAGCAAAATAGCAGACAGGACGAGGAAACCAATAGCTACAACAAAAAGTACAGCAGCTGCAGCCGGCATCAAATAAAATAGCAACAAGCCAGCAAACGATAGCAGCCCAAAAAGTAAACCAAGAGCCCAAAACTAACAGGCAGTAGGCACCAGCCTTGCCAATAAAAAAAGAGACAGCCACCAAAACATCCCAGCAGCAAGCAGCAGAACTGTAGCACGCCAAGAAGCAGAACCTGAATTTTACTTTGGGACATAAGATTTAAGTTACTGATTATTGAATTTGTTGGGAGCATCATTTTTCCAATCAGCCTCATTAATTAGTCATGACCAATCTTGAGTGACGTCCTTCAAATGTGAATTTGTGATCTCTAGAATCCTTGTAGAAAGAGCGTCATATATCTTTGTTCTTAACCAGGAGAGTGGTAGCATCAGCAATCACCTTTTGCGGCATCATCCAATGATCTAATTCTTTAAGTGCCAGTTTACAAGAGTTCTTAGCCATATCAATCTGCAGAAACAACCTTTTGATTAGAAAGTAGCACATGATCAACGATAAGTAGAATTACAATGTGATAAAATATACACATGTACGCAGACATGATCTGTGCAAAAGCATGGCATGTTTGACAACAAAAGGAAAAAGAAAATTCATATAATTTCCACACTAGTAATTTCTGCAAAAAGTTTAGTACAGCCGATATTTATTTATGTTTTTATAGAATAATTGATACTAAAACCAACAATGTAAAATTCACAAACAATTAAAAAGATTCAAATCAGCTTTCCTATTTAGACATTAGACAGTATTAAAAGGCCAAAGACGAATATTGTTCCAAGCTAATTTGATTACTTATGTGTAATGAGCCCTATGCTTCTTACTTGTAGCATCCATAGCGGCAACACCATCACAGACTCATTACCAACAGCTAATCACATTATAAATGTAATCATATAATAATCAAGATGGGTAGAACTCAGGTAATACCAAACAATAAATTGGCCCCTAGTTACATATTAGCATATTATGGAAATGATATAGGATAAAGATCATTATGACATATACAAACAGGTTAAAATAAAGATTATCTAGGCTTTAGAAGCAGTTAAGTTGAAGTTCAACCTGTCGGCTGTATAAAGATTGATTATCATTAAGACTTTTAGTTTCTCTTGGTATACATATAATGTTATACGTGTACGGCCAAGGGCCTTAAGGCAATTGAAATAAAATTTGGAGCTGCTTTGTTAGTTTAGAAGATTCTAGCACTAGTTGTAACATGGAAAGTTAGTTATTTTGGTGCATTTTAACTAAGTTTATGTCAGTGGTCAACCACAGCATATACCCTGATATATCCTGGTATAAGTAGATTGAGCATGTAATGTGTGACTTCATCTTGAATATGAAACATAAAATTACTTGGTCCATTACCTTTTGCTCTCTAGCTTTTTCTCCAAGTTTCACATAACTTAATTCCTAATCCTTCATTATAGCTACCGAGTTTGATGACAAGGTCAAGTAAGTAGAAGTTTACTGTTACAAAATACTGAAATAACTGTGGTGCCTTGCATTTAGAAAAAAAATATAAAAATTAAGTTTAGGTGAACAAAGCTTACAAATGAGAGGTGAGAGATAATAGTAATAGTTACAGACTTACATCTGTGAAACTCCAGATTTTATGAATAAAGATTTAATTTTTTCAAAATATTTTTTTAAATATTATGGTGTGAATTTGAGATAATGTTATAGTTGTGGGTAGTATTTATAAATTTTACAAAGTATGCAAGTTGTTGTATTATATTCGATTGGTCGGGGAATATTATTTTTGTTGGGGAATATTCGTACGACGACACAATTATTGGTGGATTCCACAATGGAATTATTATCGGATTGAGAAAACGACAAAAATATTTTATGAAAATAACGGCGAAAGTTTTACCGTTAATACTGTTGAACTACTCGGTAGTAAAAGTACAGTAATATGTGTGGTTGCATAGTAACATACGGTATTGATTATTGATACTTACGTGATAAGTCACTCAATTTTGTTTTATTGGTATTATTAATGTAATAAAACAGAAAAGCTTTTTATATAAAACAGAATACATTTATAAAGTTATTCGTTTTATTAGGCTAATAATAAAATCTTTTTATATAAAACAGAATACTTTTATAAAGTTATCTATTTTATTAGACAATAACTAGAATATATTATATTTTATTATGCATAGTGTTTGCATAGTGCCTGCATAGTATTTACATAGTAAAATCTTTTATAAAGTTATTCATTTTATTAAATTATAAATAGAATATATTATATTTTATTTAAAAGATTTTGCTTTAACTATGGATCGTCAGATTAAAGTAAATCAATCTAGACCGTTCATGAGTTAGTTACTATGCAGTCCATTTTTCTATAAATAGAAGCTCATTCCTTCATTATTTTCTTACGAATTCACTGAAACTCTAGAGAGAGAAATTATAGAGAGAGAGAAGAAAAGTATTCTGCTACTTCACTACTCCGATATCAAGTTTCTTTTACGGTAAGGGATATTATTTGTTGTACCCGTAAGAGATATTATTTCTTTTGTATTCATGAAGAGAATTTCTGTTATTCCATTTTTTATTATTCTGTTGGAATAACCTGTATACGTGGACTCCCCTATACTTGGTAAAATCCTTCTGTTATTCCATTCTTTATTATTATGTTGGGATAACCTGTTTATGCGAAGTACCGCATACATGGTGAAATTCTTCTATTATTCCGTTCTTTATTATTCTGTCGGAATATCCTGTCGGTGCGAATTTCGCTTAACCTGGTTCCATTAATTATTCTATTGGAATAATATGTATACGCAGATTACCGCATACCTGGTGATTTCTGTTGTTATTTCATTCTTTATTATTCTGTCAGAATATCCTGTCTGTGCGTTTACGCCGGACCTGGTTCCATTATTTATTATTCAGTTGGAATAACCTGTCTGTGTGATCTATCGCATGCATGGTGATTTTTGTTGTTATTCTATTCTTTATTATTCTGTTGGAATATCCTGTCTGTGCGTTTTACCCCGGATCTGGTTCCGTTATTTATTATTCTGTTGGAATAACCTGCCTGTGCGGTCTATCACATGCATGGTGATTTCTTTTGTTATTCCATTCTTTATTATACTCAGTTGGTTAAAACTTTGACTTCTATACTCCATGAAATTAGTAGAATATCCTTGATATTTGCGCTTCATCCAGTATCTTTTCATGAAAATATTTTTCTGAGCATTCTTGAATTTTACTCTACAAAACAGTATCATGTTGACAATTTGGACGTTATCAGTTCCTAGATAAATTAATTCTTGAACTTGTTTTATTGAATTCTTATATCATTGTCATCATCCTCATGTTTATATTTTATTAAATGTCATCTATGTCCTGTAGTGCATAGATGGACTTGGTATGATTATGACCAGGGATTATTCGGTGTAATCATGACCGTAATGTTACAAATGATGTGCAAAAAAAAGTCCTCATTGGCCCGTAGTGCATTGATGGATAGTTTTTGGTATGATTATGGCTATGGATTCTCTTTGGTCGTAGTGCAAAGATGAATTGTTTTATGGCATGATCAGGACCGTTAATGAAAATATGATTATCTTTAGCCGTAGTGCATGGATAATTCGTGGTCGTGATACTAAAGAATATCATTGGCCGTAGTGCAGGGGTGATTCGATGATGTGGATTATTTATTAAGCTGAGTCCCAGCGATAAAAGTGATGAAAAACCTTTTAAATCATAGAAGATAGTTGATTTTATTCCCTACTTGACTCTTCTAATGGGTTGCTTGTTCCACTGCAGTTAAACTTGATGTTTGTTATATTGTATCAGTTTAACACTATTTAAGGCTAATGATAATTTATTCTGCATTATCTTAGTCATAATATTTCTTACTGGGCTAGTTGAGCTCACCCTTTCTTTCACTGTTCTCTTCAGGAAATGAGAATATAGTTGGGATGAGTTGGGAAACAGAGTGTTGGACCAGATGATAGCATTAGTAGTCCTCACTATTCTATGTAATAGTGTGATAATAAATGTAATGAGGATCCCATTGAGTTTGTATATTGTCTATCTGACAATATTTGTATTAAAACTCACAGCATATATTTAGTCGTATTTTACACGACTGTTGTATAATTAAGTTGTATTTGAATTTTGTACCATGTATTTGGCGACTTAAAATAGGTATTCGCTAGTATGACCTACCTAAGTTTATTTGGTATTTAATTAGTCGGTCAGAGTATAGGGATAATATGTGATATGTTAATTAACCCTTGTTTTGTTGCAATATTTGAAAATGGCATCTGAAAATGTTGAGATAAGCAATGGAGCACAGGAGACCGTTGAGTCTCCACAGATCAATAATCAGGACAATGTGCAACAGGAAGACAATAATCCTCATGTAAACAACAACACTAATCAATTGACGAACGACGGTACGTTTAGGAGTTTTTTAGAATTCATGCAACATCAGGCAAAGGCGGCTCCTATTCATAATGCAGGAGGAAACAATGGCAACCCACGATTGGTCACCGTTAAGCAATTCAAGGAGCTGGGACTACCGGAGTTTTTGGGAAAGCCAAAACCACTTAAGGTGGAGACGTGGTTAAAACAGATCACCAAGATATTTGATATCTTGGGATGCTCCGAGGAGCAAAAGGTTCCCTTTGCCACCTTTATGTTATGTGAAGAGGCACGTCACTGGTGGAAATCTGTAAAACGTACCCAGCCTAACGCACTCAAGATGTCTTGGGAGAAGTTTCAAGAGTTGTTCAATGACAAGTACTTTCCCGAAAGCATTCGTCACATGAAGGAGGTGGAATTTATCAAGTTGGAGCAAAACAACATGACCGTGTCGCAGTACGAAGCCAAGTTTGCCGAGTTGTCCCAATTTGCGTCCTACTTGGTTGATAATGAAGAGAGAATGACGCGAATATTTTTAAGAGGTTTGAAGCCAGAGATACGTCAATATCTTATTTCTTATAAACTGTGTTTCTATTCAGATATTGTAAATAGGGCTCAGTTAGTGGAGTACGATAACGAGTCAACGCAACCAAAAGAGAGCAGCCGACAAAATGATAATACCGGTGATAACAGTCATCAAAGCGGTGACAATAAACATGGTGAGAATTAACATGCCAGAAATGGTAACCACTTCGGTGGTAATCATGGTCAAAACAATAAGAATGGACATTTTAAGAAGAGGAGATTCAACAATGATGGAAAGACGTCAGTACCAGCACCCGTTGTTAAGGAAAGAGAATGACCACCTATCATATGCTTCAAATGCGGAGGGGAGGGACACATCAGTCCAAACTGCGTGATGCCGTCCAAAGCATGTTATAATTGTGGAAGAGAAGGTCACTTAGCCCGATTTTGTCATTCACCGAAGACAAGTTCAGCTAAGATGAAGGCACCAAAGGCCGTCCCAGAAAAGTCAAAGCCAGTAGTTTAAGGGAGAGCATTTTTTTCGTGACAAAGAACCTGGATAAAATTATCACGGGTATGTTAGTCATAAACTCTTGTGAAGTCTATATCGTGTTAGATACCGGTTCTACTCACTCTTTTATTTCACCTAGTTGTGTTCAATGTTTGAAGTTAACTCTGGAGAAGTTAGACTTTGATATATCTGTTTAAACTCAATTGGGAGAAACCTTCGTTACCTCCACTATTTATAAATCTTGTTCAAATCAACACTTGCACGTTACCTGTCAATCTTATCTCTTTGAAAATACTTGTATTTGATGTGATTTTTGGAAACGATTGGTTAACTACTCATCATACTTTTCGTAAGGTTGTTAGCTTTCATACTCCTAACCAACCTATTATGCGAATTCAAGCAACCAAACCACTAAAGTCAATCATTGTCATATCAAGCCATAAGTAAAGAGCCCCGGTCCTTTCGTTGTTGACTTTCTTGTGTGGAATGCACCGAAGCCAGACTTTCTGTAGGCGACGTCGTGAATGATGATGGCAAGTTGATAGGTATCAATGTGACGTGCTATCCAAGTCTTGGATGAGGGTCACAATTTTGAACGATATTTATATTATTAATAAAGTTCCTGAAGTATTCTTGAAGACTTCTTAGCCTACCCCAGAGCGTGAAATCGAATTTTGTATTGACCCCAGTACAAAACCCATTTCTTAAACCCTCAAATATTTCTTCAACTAAAATGAACGTAACATGCGCCAAAGACATTGACTCGAGTTGTTGAAGATTACGATCGTACCATTCAATACCATCGTGGAAAAGCAAATGTGGTAGCTGACACGTTGAGTAGAAGATCGTATGCGTATACGAGTGCGAATATACGAACCCACATGAAGATAACGAATATACGAGTAGAATCGACTTTAATCGATAAAGTTAAAGCCGCTCAAGCTACGCACCCAAAGCTGTTGAACATGAAGAAGAAGGTTCAAGAGGGCGTTATTTTAAATAGCAAGAGTTGCTGAAATCTCAACCCTCGATTTAATTGGCCCATTTGAAATCCTCGATCGAGTAGGAACTGTGGCTTATAGACTCGTTTTACCGCCAAGTATGTCGCGTGTTCATAACGTTTTTAACTTATTGATGTTACGTAAATATGTGGACGACCCGAACCACATTATTGATTTAGAACCGGACGAGATAACGGATAATTTAACGTATGAAGATGTACCTGTCAAAATTCTGGAATATATTCAACACTCAAAGGTTATACCTCAAGAGTTAGAATCTGACGTAGTGTCCTCAACTGTTCGGCATACCAGGTACGTACGTAAATTTCGAGGGCAAAATTTCATAAGGAGAGGAGATTGTGAAACCCCAGATTTTATGAATAAAGATTTAATTTTTTCGAAATATTTTTTTAAATATTATGGTGTGAATTTGAGATAATGTTATAGTTGTGGGTAGTATTTATAAATTTTGTAAAATATGCAAGGTGTTGTATTATATTCGATTGGTCGGAAAATATTATTTTTATCGGGGAATATTCGTACGTCGGCACAATTATTGGTGGACCCCACAATGAAATTATTGTCGGATTGAAAAAACGACAAAAATATTTTATGAACATAACAGCGGAAGTTTTACCGTTAATACTGTTGAACTACTCGGTAGTAAAAGTACAGTAATACGTGTGGTTGCATAGTAGCATACGGTATTGATTATTGATGCTTACGTGATAAGTCACTCATTTTTGTTTTATTGGTATTATTAATGTAATAAAACAGAAAAGTTTTTTATATAAAATAGAATACTTTTATAAAGTTATTCATTTTATTAGGCTAATAGTAAAATCTTTTTATATAAAATAGAATACTTTTATAAAGTTATCTGTTATATTAGACAATAATTAGAATATATTATATTTTATTATACATAGTGTTTGCATAGTGCCTGCATAGTATTTACATAGTAAAATCTTTTATAAAGTTATTCGTTTTATTATATTATAAATAGAATATATTATATTTCATTTAAAAAATTTTACTTTAAATATGGACCGTCAGATTAAAGTAAATCAATCTAAACCGTTCATGAGTTAGTTACTATGCAGTCCATTTTTCTATAAATAGAAGCTCATTCCTTCATTATTTTCTTACGAATTCACTGAAACTCTAGAGAGAGAAATTATAGAGAGAGAGAGAAGAAAAGTATTTTGCTACTTCACTACTCCGATATCAAGTTTCTTTTACGGTAAGGGATATTATTTGTTGTACCCGTAAGGGATATTATTTCTTTTGTATTCATAAAGAGAACTTCTGTTATTTCATTTTTTATTATTCTGTTGGAATAACCTGTATACGCGGACTCCCCTATACTTGGTGAAATCCTTTTGTTATTCCACTCTTTATTATTATGTTGGGATAACCTGTTTATGCGAAGTACCGCATACATGGTGAAATTCTTCTATTATTCCATTCTTTATTATTCTGTCGGAATATCCTGTCGGTACGAATTTCGCCTGACCTGGTTCCATTAATTATTCTGTTGGAATAACCTGTATACGCGGATTACTGTATACCTGGTGATTTCTGTTGTTATTCCATTCTTTATTATTCTATCGGAATATCCTGTCTGTGCGTTTACGCCGGACCTGGTTCCATTATTTATTATTCTATTTGAATAACCTGTCTGTGCGATCTATCGCATGCATGATGATTTTTATTATTATTCTATTCTTTATTATTATGTTGGAATATCATGTCTATGCGTTTTACGCCGGATCTAGTTCTGTTATTTATTATTTTGTTGGAATAACCTGCCTGTGTGGTCTATCGCATACATGGTGATTTCTTTTGTTATTCCATTCTTTATTATACTCAGTTAGTTAAAACTTTGACTTCTATACTCCATAAAATTAGTGGAATATCCTTAATATTTGCGCTTCATCCAGTATCTTTTCATGAAAATATTCTTTTGAGCATTCTTGAATTTTACTCTACAAAGCAGTATCATGTTGACAATTTGGACGTTATCAGTTCCTAGATAAATTAATTCTTGAACTTGTTTTATTGAATTCTTATATCATTGTCATTATCCTTATGTTTATATTTTATTGAAAGTCATCTATGGCCTGTAGTGCATAGATGGACTTGGTATGATTATGACCAGGGATTATTCGGTGTAATCATGACCGTAATGTTACAAATGATGTGAAAAAAAAAAGTCCTCATTGGCCCGTAGTGCATTGATGGACAGTTTTTGGTATGATTATGTCTATGGGTTCTCTTTGGCCGTAGTGCAAAGATGAATTGTTTTATGGCATGATCAGGACCGTTGATGAAAACATAATTATCTTTAGCCGTAGTGCATGGATAATTCGTGGTCGTGATACTAAAGAATATCATTGGCCGTAGTGCAGGGGTGATTCGATGATGTGGATTATTTATTAAGCTGAGTCCCAGCGATAAAAGTGATGAAAAACCTTTTAAATCATAGAAGATAGTAGATTTTATTCCCTACTTGACTCTTCTAATGGGTTGCTTGTTCCGCTGCAGTTAAACTTGATGTTTGTTATATTGTATCAGTTTAAGGCTAATGATAATTTATTCTGCATTATCTTAGTCATAATATTTCTTACTGGGCTAGTTGAGCTAACCCTTTCTTTCACTGTTCTCTTCAGGAAATGAGAATATAGTTGGGACGAGTCGGGGAACGGAGTGATGGACCAGATGATAGCATTAGTAGTCCTCATTATTCTATGTAATAGTGTGATAATAAATGTAATGAGGACCCCATTGAGTTTGTATATTGTCTATCTGACAATATTTGTATAAAACTCCCAGCATATGTTTAGTCGTATTTTACACGACTGTTGTATAATTAAGTTGTATTTGAATTTTGTACCATGTATTTGACGACTCAGAATAGGTGATGTATTACCTATTTTGGGGGCGTCACAACATCACCATAATGTTTGCACACATAAAAGATACTCCCACCATTAGCATTTAAAATTTACAAGTCAGAATGAAGTTTCACATTCTTCGATTGAAGACATTTCCTACAATCTACTCAAGTCCGAAATGAAAGGTTTGTTGAGGTATTAAAGAATTTTTAATATTATCTGAAGTGAAAAACTGAAATAATTAGTTGTAATATCTAATTAAACTCATTTCAAATGGTGTGCTAATGCCATCTGTTATGCTAAAATTAGAATACATACAAAATAAACAGAACAGAAAGAAAATGCCAGTGAAGAGACAACATACCTTTGTGTCTAACATGATGGCGACAACCTTTTCTTTGAATTGAGCATTGTACTCTTTAACTAGGTCAATGGTTTTCTGGTGTGATGCATGGTCTCCATGGGACATATTTAAACGTGCCACATTCATTCCTGTTTCATCCAGCTTCCATATCATTTCCAGTGAGCTTGTAGAAGGACCAATTGTACACACTATCTTTGTTTTTCTTGGAATATCCGAAGTAATCTGTGCCTGGCCCCGAGTATAATTACTATTCATAAGCTCAAAAGAAGAGCTCAGCTTGTCCTGAACAAGAATTATGGAATTAGATAAAAAGGGGCAGCAAAATCTAAAAATAGCAACTTATAGAAAAACAAAACCAAAAAATGAACAAATAAAAAACAAATCTTAAGATAGAGATAAAATAATGACACAAACATTAATTAAAGCACATCAAAAAAGTCAAATTTAACATAATGATCCAGCCATTAAAGTATAAGGCATAATTTTTAGCCTCTAGAGACGCTTCTTCACAGATAAACTATTAAAAAGAGCACCAAGATGTCAGCTGCAATCTATGTACATCGCTTACATACTTTATTAGTCTCACTTTGTTTCTATTTTCTTACATAAGATTTATTAATCTCACTTTATACAAATGAACCTTCTTATGAAAATTGACGTTAGACCCAACTACAAGGTTACCCCCCAGTCCCCCAGGTTCTCCTGCGCTTAAGTTTCCTGGTTACTACCTGCGCTTTTAATCTTTTCTTGGTACAACTATAAACTGAGCCTTGGATTTCAATGTTTCTATGACGTGCCAAATATTACTTCTATATTTTATACGACGTAACATGGAGATATAAACACATTTGTCAAGTTCCAGTTATAGAAAGAGCATATCAACCTTATAAGAAAAGCTAATGTCATATTGCAAGTTTGGATTTGACATTTGATTTTGACATTCATTACTTCATTAATTTGACATTCATTTTGTATTCTTTTGTTTGTAATTCAATTAATATTTACTTTAATTATTATCCTACCATATTGATATTAAATATATATACCAATCGTGTATTTCAATTTATTTGTTTGGGCCTACAGAGACAAATTTGGTATATGAAAGGAATTTGATTTTAAATTATGTTTTGGCTGGTTACTCGTATATGAAACCTGGAGAGAAACACTACTGGATACAGTGCCGTGCAAAGATAAATAAGATTCCCTATAGTGGAAGAAGGTAGGCTTTGTAGTTTATCATAGTTTGCTCTAGGATAGTTTCATATAGTTTCTGCATTTGTTATCTTATACATGCTCATTTCCTTTATGTATGTTGTATGTTGTTTGTTGTTTCAACAATCTAAAGGTTGTTGAAGTGGTGTTTTTTGTACTGTTGTGGGTCTGGTTAGTTTGGACCAGCATTTAACATTTTGTAGGGGAAAATTTGATTCTTCAGCTAAATTAACATTAATATATTATGGATTGCATAATCCATTGGATGGTTGAGATTATTAAGGCTGAGTACCTAATTTCTAGTTATTTTTTGTGGCCTCTCCGAGAAATATATCTTGGTAATTGCTGATGCTTATGGCACATTGTGACAATGTGACTATGTGTACTTGAATGCTTACTCAAGTCAATAGGCTAGATTAAGGAGACGAGTTGGAGTTCAATTTTAGACGAGATTAATTAATCGTTTCGACCAGTTACTGTTTATGTGAGAATTCTTATATGTAATTCTGAACCTGGAATAAGGGAATGCAAGAGGTTAATATTTGCAATATTTATTTGGTTCAACACATATATGTTGTCAATTCTTATTAAATAAAAGCTCATTTACTTCTTGTTGTGATTAAATGAAGGGTGTTTTTGTTATTGAACTTGAAATCTTGTCTTAAACTTCATATGATAATTGTAGTGAATAATAATCTTCCAAGTGCCCTGGACTTAAAATAATTTTATTATATGAGTACCTGGATTAACTACAAGGACTTTTGACACTTAGGAAACATAGACCAAACTCCCAAATCTGAGTCTCTGGATTTCTCTGCAAGTCTTTCTAACATTGTTATGCGTTTGCGTGTTTGAATGTGATTGGGAAAACTACCTGCATCACAATTTATCTTGGTTTTAGTCCATTCTAAATAGATGCGATGCCATTAATGTTTCTGAATAGATATGTATAGAAAGTCCTTTCAAACTACAATTTTTTTAACTAGCTGAACTTTTATTCTTGCTTTTTGGTTTCCTCATTATTCTCACAATGATTTCAGCAATATAAATGCTAGTAACATGTATTATACTGACTGCTTCTTATGGGTACATAGGGGGACACGAAGGGAAAAGTATATACAATTGGTATATTCACGAGGTATACATAATTATTTATTGCAGCTTACTGGTCATATACAATTGGTAAAAATACCCCCTGCATATTTTGGCTCTAAACTATGGGTTGGTGGAAGTAGTTTTCTCTGCTTATAAACTTTGTTATGCAGTGCAGAAATTTGACTTATTTTGCATGATTGAGACGGGAAATTGTTGCAAACTCTATTTGTTTTTGGAGCTAGTAGAGTAGTGAATAATTTTGAAATTGCATTACAACATCATCTTGAATAATTTCTTTTATTTATCCTATACGTAATTATAAGTTTTTTTTCTTCTCCAGCTATGGTGAGAACTAGAGGTGGGAGTAGTCTTTCCGGTAAGAGATCAACTCTTCCTCATAATAGTTGCGAGACTGTTAACATGGAGAGAATGAGAGATAAGCCTACTGTATCTCATAATAGTGGTGAGAGTGTTGATGGGGCTACACCGAATACTACACAAGCCGAAAGCTTATCTCGTAAGAAAAGAGGGCCAACTCTAGGGATAATTAAGGAAGCCTAAAACAGGCCAAACAAAGATGCTTGTCAATATCATTGGACAAAAGTAAGTTTTTACAAATATACTCATGTTTGTCAATATGCAAGATACATACAATCAATTCTTGACACGTTTAAGATTCGTTTTCTGACACGTAATATAACATCTGTTTTTAACTATAACAGGGTAACTCATGTAGCATAATGTAATCCAAAGAACATAAAAGCAACTAATAATATCATGTTACTATAAAAGCAATTAATAGGGTTTCCATTTAATAAGATTTGATTAATGCTATTGTGACATCTTTGTTTCTACTTTTCATTATTGTTGTACTAATCATATCATGCTATGTTACTATATCTTGTAATTAGCTTCCTTGAACCTGAAGCTCGAAGCAAGACTCGCATATTATTTCAAAAATGTTTTAAAGAAGCTCGAACCAAATTCGAGCAATGGCCAAAACATGAAATTCAACTTCTGTGGGTAGAATATTTGGTATGTTTTAATGAACACAAATTTCAATTGTAGAAGAAAGTTTATCAAAAAGTGTATTATTCATTATGTATTAATTAATATTTTTACTTGTGGATGATGTTATAGAAATATTTTCGTTTCTCTTCATCCGAGGAGGAGGGAAGGGCTCGAATCATATGGGAGGAAAATGCACGAAAAAGCTACCCAAACTATTTATGGAGATGGAAAGATGATGCCATTAAGAAGTTTGGTTCCATTGAGGAAGCAAGGGATAAAAATCCTAGTTGGACAACTCTTGATGTGTGGCAGGAGATGTGTGATTATTGGCTGAGTAAAGACTTTTTAGACTCTAGTGAGCTACGAAAAAAGAACAGAAACATAACTACGTACGTTCCTCACACATCAGGCTCCATACCGTATGCCATTAGGAGGGAACAAGAGGTAAATTATAAGTTGATAAAATTAAATTAATAATATACGTAGTTGATAAATGCACATGATAACGGTAAAAGATTCATATCATGATGCTCTGTTTGGAGTTTTTAATTGTTCATGTGGTATGTATTGCTTATTTTTAATGTTAATGTTTTTAATTAAAATAATTATTATTTTGCTTGTTTTGTCTTAGAAACAAAGACTGCATCGTCCGCCAACGCAATATGAGTTATATAAACAAACTCATATGAGAAAGGAGAAGGGTAGCGATGAAAAAACATGGGTTTGTGATGAAGCAAAGAGGAAATTGGTATGATTTTCTCTCGTAAAATTATAAACTTTGTTTACTCATGTGAAAGTGAAGATTGTTGTTCGTTCTATTCTCAATTAGTTATGAGTATTGTTAATTATATATACATATTTTATGCATTGTATAGGATGATTATGTGAGAAGACTCTTAGTTAAACATGGTGATACAGATAAGCCTGTGAATGAGTTAGATGATCCAAATTTGGAGACATGGTAGGAAACTGTTGGAGGCGACAAAAAGGTTAGACTTGTTGGTCGACCAGGGGAAAACTGGAGTTCTCCCCGTGGTTCGTATTGTCCATCTTTAGTTGCAGATGGGAGTTACATTAAATTAAAGAAAATGGAAAGCTACATGACTTATCTTCATCAATATGCAAAGAATATGGCCGAAACACTTGCACTTGATCCTCCTATAGACCCAAATGATTTGTTTGCTTCATCAAATGCATCAGCTGATATTCCAACGAATAACTCAACCACGCATGCTGAGAATGACAACGAAGATGATGACGACTCTCACGAGGACTCCATGGAGAATTCAGGATGATTTATCTTTTCTTTACTATCTATTTTATTAGTTTAGGGTTCTTTGATAGATGTTGGGTTTGTTAATTGTTTGATGAACTTATGACATGTAGCTACCTATTTAAGTAGTTGGTTATGAATTTATTTTTAATTAAATTGATCAGATTTCTTCATTTTAATAAATTTGTATGATTTTACGTTTCAAATTTATTGTAATTTATGGCATTTAAAGATTTGAAATATAAAATTGGCAATTAAATATATTTTAATATAAGAATTTTGTGATGACTTTACTATCACCAAAACGTATAAAAAGGTTACAATTGTGATTGCTTTAGCCATCACAAGAAACTTGTGTACTTAACAATTATGTGATAGTCGTGGCCATCACAAAAGGATGTGACTGCTTTGGCCATCACAAATAATTGGTGATTGTTTTGGCCATCACAAAAAGATGTGATAGATGTGATTGCTTCGGCCATCACATATAATTGGTGATTGTTTTGACCATCACAAAAAGATTTGATTGCTCCGGCAATCACAAATAACTATGTGTGCTAATGTGACTGATTTAGTCATCACAAAAGGATTGAATGTTTTGGTGATTGCCAAAACCATTGTGAAACCCCAGATTTTATGAATAAATATTTAATTTTTCTCGAAATAATTTTTTTTATATTAATGTGTGGATTTGATATAATAGTTATGGGTAGTATTTATAAATTTTGCAAAGTATGCAAGTTGTCATATTATATTCGATTGGTCGGAGAATATTCTTTTTTGTCGGGGAATATCCGTACGACGGTACAATTATTGGTGGACCCCACAACGGAATTATTGTCGGATTGAGAAAACGACAAAAATACTTTATGAAAATAACGGCGGAAGTTTTACCGTTGATACTGTTGAACTACTCGGTAGTAAAAGTACAGTAATACGTGTGGTTGCATAGTAGCACACAGTATTAATTATTAATGCTTATGTGAGAAGTCACTCAGTTTGATTCCATTATTGTCAGTTAATAATATGAATTATTTAGCGATAATGACGTTTTGTTTTATTCGTATTATTAACGTAATAAAACAGAAACATCTTTTTATATAAAACAGAATACTTTATTAAAGTTATTCTATAAATAGAATATATTATATTTTATTTAAAAGATTTTTCTTTAAATATGGACCATCAGATTAAAGTAATCAATCTGAACCGTTCATGGATTAGTTACTATGCATTCCATTTTCCTATAAATAGAAGCTCATTCCTTCATTATTTTCTTACGAATTCACTGAACTCTAGAGAGAGAAACTATAGAGAGAGACTATATAGAGATAGAAGAAAAGTTTTCTGCTACTTCACTACTCTTATATCCAGTTCTTTTACTGTAAGGGGTGTTATTCTTTCTTATTCATGAAGAGAACTGTTGTTATTCCATTTCTTATTATTCTGTTGGAATAACCTGTATACGCGGTCTACCCTATACTTGGTGACATTCTTCTATTATTCTGTTGGAACATCCTGTCTGTGTGTTTTACACCAGACCTGGTTCCGTTTTTATTATTATTCTGTTGGAACATCCTGTCTGTGTGTTTTACACCGGACCTGGTTCCGTCTTGTTATTATTCTGTTGAAATATCCTGTCTGTGTGTTTTACGCCGGACCTGGTTCCATTATTTATTATTCTGTCGGAATATCCTGTCTGTGCGTTTACGCCGGACCTGGTTCCATTATTTATTATTCTGTCGGAATATCCTGTCTGTGCGTTTACGCCGGACCTGGTTCCATTATTTATTATTCTGTCGGAATATCCTGTCTGTGCGTTTACGCCGGACCTGGTTCCATTATTTATTATTCTGTTGGAATAACCTGTCTGTGCGGTCTATCGCATGCATGGTGATTTCTTTTGTTATTCCATTCTTTATTATACTCAGTTGGTTAAGTTTTGACTTCCATACTCCATGAAATTTGTGGAATATCCTTGATAATTGCGTTTCATCCAGTATCTTTTCATGAAAATATTCTTCTAAGTATTCTTGAATTTTACTCCACAAAGCAGTATCATGTTGACAATTTGGACGTTGTTAATTCTTGGATAAATTAATTCTTGAACTTGTTTTATTGAATTCTTATATCATTGTCATCATCCTCATGTTTATAAAATGTTGAAAGTCATCTGTGGCCTGTAGTGCATAGATGGACTTGGTATGATTATGACCAGGGATTATTCGGTATAATCATGACCGTAATGTTACAAATGATGTGGTAAAAGTCCTCATTGGCCCGTAGTGCATTGATGGACAGTTGTTGGCATGATCATGACCATTAATGAATATACGAATATCCTTGGCCGTAGTGCAGGGGTGATTCGATGATGTGAATTGTTTTATTAAGCTGAGTCTCAGCGATCACAGTGTTGGAAAATCTTTTAAATCATAAAAGATAGTAGAGTTTATTTTCTACTTGACTCTTTTAATGGATTGCTTGTTCCGCTGCAGTTAAACTTGATGTCTATTATATTTTATCAGTTTAACATTGTTGAAGGCTAATGATAATTTATTCTGCATTATCTTAGTCATGATATTTCTTACTGGGCTAGTTGAGCTCACCCTTTCTTTCACTGTTCTCTTCAGGAAATGAGAACGTAGCTGGGGCAAGTCGGGGAACGGAGTGATGGTCCGAATGATAGTATTAGTTAGTAGTCCTCACTATTCTATGTAATGGTGTGTTAATAAATGTAATGAGGACTCCTTTTGAGTATGAATACTTTCTAGAAGATAATATTTGTATTCAAACTCACAGTTTATGTTTTGTCGTATTGTACACGACAGTTGTATTAGTAAGTTGTATTTGTATTCTGTACCATGTAAGTGGCGACCCAAGATGGGTGACGTATACTTAATTTTGGGGGCGTCACAGTTGGTATCAGAGCTTAGGGATATGATCCCTGGCTAAGATGTGAGAATAGAACTAGGAGGGGAGAGACGGGGAATTCCTTCGCTAGTATGACCTACCTAAGTTTATTTGCATGGTATTTAATTGGTCGGTCATAATATAAGGATAATATATGACATATCAATTAACTTTTATTTTGTGGCAGTATCTGAAAATGACATCTGAGAATGTTGAGAATAGCAATGAAGCCCAGACGATTATTGATTCACCACATATCAATAATCAGGATAATGTTCATCAGGAAGGTGACAATCCTCATGCAAACAACAACACTGACCAGATGATGAATGATGCAATGTTTAGAGGTTTTATGCAATTCATGCAACAACAGGTGAAAGCGGCTCCTGTCCACAACGTAGGTGGAAATACTGAAAACTCTCAGGCGGTCACCGCTAAGCAGTTTAAGGAGCTGGGACCACCGGAGTTTAAGGGAGAACCCAAACCACTTGTAGCTGAAACATGGATAAAGCAGATCACCAAGATATTTGATGTCTTGGGTTGCTCCGAGGAGCAAAAGGTTCCCTTTGCCGCCTTTATGTTGCGAGGAGAGGCAGATTACTGGTGGGAATCGATAAAGCGTACTCAACCTGCCGCACTGAAGATGTCCTGGGAGAAGTTCCAAGAGCTGTTTAACGACAAATATTTTCCCGAGAGTATTCGTCACATGAAGGAGGTGGAGTTCATCAAATTGGAGCAGAATAATATGACTGTGTCGCAGTACGAGGCAAAATTTGCGGAGTTATCCCGATTTGCGTCCCACCTGGTGGATAATGAAGAAAGAATGACGCGGATGTTTTTAAGAGGTTTGAAGCCGGAGATACGTCAACATCTTGTTTCTCATAAATTGTGTTTGTATTCAGATGTTGTAAATAGGGCTCAGTTGGTGGAGCGCGATAACGAGACAACGCAGCCAAAAGAGAGCAGCCGGCAAAATGATAATACTAGTGAAAGCAGTCATCGAAGCGGTGACAACAAGCGTGGAGGGAATCAACAGGCTAGAAATGGTAACCACTTCGGTGGTAATCAGGGCCAAAATAATAAGAATGAGCATTTCAAGAAGAGGAGATTCAACAATGATGGAAAGACGTCAACACCAGCACCTGTCGTTAATGAAGGAGAACGATCACCTATCATATGTTTCAAATGCGGAGGGGAGGGGCACATCAGTCCAAACTGCGCGATGCCGTCCAAAGCATGTTATAATTGTGGAAGAGAAGGTCATTTAGCCCGATTTTGTCGTTCACCGAAGACAAGTTCAGATAGGATGGAGGCACCAAAGACCGTCCCAGAAAAGCCAAAGCCAGTAGTTTAAGAGAGAGTATTTTTTTTCGTGACGAGGAACCTGAATAAAATTATCACGGGTATGTTAGTCATAAACTCTTGCGAAGTCTATACCGTGTTAGATACCGGTTCTACTCACTCTTTTATTTTACCTAGTTGTGTTAAATGTTTGAAGTTAACTCCGGAGAACTTAGACTTTGATATGTCTGTTTAAACTCAGTTGGGAGAAACCTTCGTTACCTCTACTATTTATAAATCTTGTTCAAATCAACACTTTCACGTTACCTGTCGATCTTATCTCTTTGAAAATACTTGCCTTTGATGTGATTTTTTTGAAACGATTGGTTCACTACTCATCATGCTTCTCGTAAGGTTGTTAGCTTTCATATTCCTAACCAACCTGTTATGCAAATTCAAAGTAACCAAACCACTAAAGTCAATCATTGTCATATCAAGCCATAAGTAAAAATCCCCGTTCCTTTCGCTGTTGACTTCCTGGTGTGGAATGCACCGAAGCTAGACTTTCCGTAGGAGACGTTGTAAATGATGATGGCAAGTTGATAGGTATCAATGTGACGTGTTATCCAAGTCTTGGATGAGGGTCACAGTTTTGAACGATATTTCTATTGTTAATAAATTTCTTGACGTATTCTTGAAGACTTCTTAGCCTACCCCAGAGCGTAAAATTGAATTTTGTATTGACCCCAGTACAAAACCTATTTCTTAAACCCTCAAATATTTCTTCAACTAAAACGAACGTATTATGCGCCAAAGACGTTGGCTCGAGCTGTTGAAGATTACGATCGTACCATTCAATAACATCGTGGAAAAGTGAACGTGGTAGCTGACGCGTTGTGTAGAAGATCGTATACGGTTACAAGTGTGAATATTCGAACCCACGTGAAGATAACGAATATACGATTAAAATCGACTTTAATCGATAAAGTTAAAGCCGCTCAAGCTACATACTAAGAGCTGATAAATGTGAAGAAGAAGGTTCAAGAGGGCGTTATTCTAGAAGCAAGAATCGACGAAGAGAGGAAATCTCAACTCTCGATTTAATTGGCCCATTTGAAATCCTCGATGAAGTAGGAACTGTGGCCTATAGACTCGTTTTACCGCCAAGTATGTTGCGTGTTCAGAACATTTTTTTTTACGTATCGATGTTACGTAAATATGTGGACGACCCGAACTGCATTATTAATTTAAAACCGGACGAAATAGCGAAAGATTTAACGTATGAGGAGATACGTGTTAACATCTTGGATAAGAAGGATCATATTCGATGCTTAAAGGTTATACCTCAAGAGTTAGAATTTGAAGTGAAGTCAAGGTATCCTCACATGTTCGGCATACCAAGTACGTACGTAAATTTCGAGGGCGAAATTCTATAAGGAGGGGAGATTGTGAAACCCCAGATTTTATGAATAAATATTTAATTTTTCTCGAAATAATTTTTTTTATATTAATGTGTGGATTTGATATAATAGTTATGGGTAGTATTTATAAATTTTGCAAAGTATGCAAGTTGTCATATTATATTCGATTGGTCGGAGAATATTCTTTTTTGTCGGGGAATATCCGTACGACGGTACAATTATTGGTGGACCCCACAACGGAATTATTGTCGGATTGAGAAAACGACAAAAATACTTTATGAAAATAACGGCGGAAGTTTTACCGTTGATACTGTTGAACTACTCGGTAGTAAAAGTACAGTAATACGTGTGGTTGCATAGTAGCACACAGTATTAATTATTAATGCTTATGTGAGAAGTCACTCAGTTTGATTCCATTATTGTCAGTTAATAATATGAATTATTTAGCGATAATGACGTTTTGTTTTATTCGTATTATTAACGTAATAAAACAGAAACATCTTTTTATATAAAACAGAATACTTTATTAAAGTTATTCTATAAATAGAATATATTATATTTTATTTAAAAGATTTTTCTTTAAATATGGACCATCAGATTAAAGTAATCAATCTGGACCGTTCATGGATTAGTTACTATGCATTCCATTTTCCTATAAATAGAAGCTCATTCCTTCATTATTTTCTTACGAATTCACTGAACTCTAGAGAGAGAAACTATAGAGAGAGACTATACAGAGATAGAAGAAAAGTTTTCTGCTACTTCACTACTCTTATATCCAGTTCTTTTACTGTAAGGGGTGTTATTCTTTCTTATTCATGAAGAGAACTGTTGTTATTCCATTTCTTATTATTCTGTTGGAATAACCTGTATACGCGGTCTACCCTATACTTGGTGACATTCTTCTATTATTCTGTTGGAACATCCTGTCTGTGTGTTTTACACCGGACCTGGTTCCGTTTTTATTATTATTCTGTTGGAACATCCTGTCTGTGTGTTTTACACCGGACCTGGTTCCGTCTTGTTATTATTCTGTTGGAATATCCTGTCTGTGTGTTTTACGCCGGACCTGGTTCCATTATTTATTATTCTGTCGGAATATCCTGTCTGTGCGTTTACGCCGGACCTGGTTCCATTATTTATTATTCTGTCGGAATATCCTGTCTGTGCGTTTACGCCGGACCTGGTTCCATTATTTATTATTCTGTTGGAATAACCTGTCTGTGCGGTCTATCGCATGCATGGTGATTTCTTTTGTTATTCCATTCTTTATTATACTCAGTTGGTTAAGTTTTGACTTCCATACTCCATGAAATTTGTGGAATATCCTTGATAATTGCGTTTCATCCAGTATCTTTTCATGAAAATATTCTTCTAAGTATTCTTGAATTTTACTCCACAAAGCAGTATCATGTTGACAATTTGGACGTTGTTAATTCTTGGATAAATTAATTCTTGAACTTGTTTTATTGAATTCTTATATCATTGTCATCATCCTCATGTTTATAAAATGTTGAAAGTCATCTGTGGCCTGTAGTGCATAGATGGACTTGGTATGATTATGACCAGGGATTATTCGGTATAATCATGACCGTAATGTTACAAATGATGTGGTAAAAGTCCTCATTGGCCCGTAGTGCATTGATGGACAGTTGTTGGCATGATCATGACCATTAATGAATATACGAATATCCTTGGCCGTAGTGCAGGGGTGATTCGATGATGTGAATTGTTTTATTAAGCTGAGTCTCAGCGATCACAGTGTTGGAAAATCTTTTAAATCATAAAAGATAGTAGAGTTTATTTTCTACTTGACTCTTTTAATGGATTGCTTGTTCCGCTGCAGTTAAACTTGATGTCTATTATATTTTATCAGTTTAACATTGTTGAAGGCTAATGATAATTTATTCTGCATTATCTTAGTCATGATATTTCTTACTGGGCTAGTTGAGCTCACCCTTTCTTTCACTGTTCTCTTCAGGAAATGAGAACGTAGCTGGGGCAAGTCGGGGAACGGAGTGATGGTCCGAATGATAGTATTAGTTAGTAGTCCTCACTATTCTATGTAATGGTGTGTTAATAAATGTAATGAGGACTCCTTTTGAGTATGAATACTTTCTAGAAGATAATATTTGTATTCAAACTCACAGTTTATGTTTTGTCGTATTGTACACGACAGTTGTATTAGTAAGTTGTATTTGTATTCTGTACCATGTAAGTGGCGACCCAAGATGGGTGACGTATACTTAATTTTGGGGGCGTCACAACCATCACATAAAATCTTTCATGATGGGCGTATATAAGACAGCCATCGTGATGCTTAAAACCATCACGTAAACTTTTCGTGATGGCTTTTTTAGTTTTTGTGATGGATTTTTGCCATCACAAATTACCATTTTTTAGTAGTGTACCAAAAAAAGTGAAAATAGATTGAAGATAACTCACCCTAAAACGTGCCTCTCCTTATAAACTTTGCCCAGACCATTCCCCTCTTCCCCATCACCACAGCCGAGAAATTCCCTACTCTGAAAAACACCATTACAGTGGTGTTTGTTTCACAATGTTGTGCAGTCATCACTGCACCATACTGTTGAAATATGTATGGTCCCTATCCATTGTGTTGGCAATTAAATGATGAGTTCCCCCTCACGCATGTTGAGTATATTTCTATTCAGATGAAGATATCTTGAATTCTCTGATGGCTATAACATATACTAATAATTAATATTATTTTGGTCTTAAAATGAGAGTTTCAAATTTTCTATATATTAGTATATGTTATATTTGTTTGAAATAAATTTAAACATATTAATTAGGTTACCAACATGTTTGGTCGGAAATGAAATTTAATTGATAAATTGTTTTCGATTCCGTAATTGGATTATATGGAGCTGCATTTGGAAGTGTAGGCGGTAGTGGTGGTGGCGGCATATTCCTCTCAATGCTTACCTTGATTATTGGATTTGATCCAAAATTAGCAATTGATAGAAGAGATTGGTAACCAAACATTCATACCAATTAAGGTAACCAAACCTTCATACCAAGGTTATCAATCCACCTCCACACCTGCAGTTTTTTCATAGTACAGTTGGTAACCAAACCTTCATACCAAGGTAACCAAACCGTCATACCAAGGTAACCAATCCACCTCCACACTTTCAGTTTTTTTTATAGTACAGTTGGTAACCAAACCTTCATACCAAGGTAACAAAACCTTCATACCAAGGTAACCAATCTACACATGCAATTTTTTCATAGTATAGTTGATAGCTAAACATTCATACCAAGGTAACAAATTCAGTGTTATTAGGTTACCAAATTATTTTGAATTTGATGCAGTTGGTAGCCAAACCTTTATGCAGTGGGTAGCCAAACCTTCATACCAAGGTAACCAATTCAGTTTTATTAAGTTATCAATTTATTTTGAATGTGATGCAGTTGGTTGCCAAACTTTCAGACCAAGGTAACCAATTCATACTGCAGGTGTGGTGTTAGATTGGTTACCTTAGTATGAATGTTTAGCTACCCACTGCATGAATTAAGTTTTGAATTTGTTTTTGTTGAATTTGAATTTGTAATATTTGAGCATTAGATGATTCTCAATTCTATTACCTTCTGCAGATGAGTGTTTGTAGGAGAGGATATTATTATCGCTCAACATTTACATTACTTGGCCAATTGCATTCAACAAGTACGAACAAGATTCTCGAACCTGCAACTGTTTCATATACTTCTATGTGTTTCACATTTTTGTGTTTGTATTATTCTTCTTCATCTTACAGAGAAGAGTGCATCTATTTTTTGAATGTTTCTCATGACATGTTGAAATTGCCAAAGCTTATGAGAAAGGTGGAGCGGCATGTCTTAGTGTTTTGACAGACAAGAAGTATTTTCAAGTCCCTTTCAACATTTCAGTCCTCTCTTGATTCTATCACTTCCATTTTTAATATAGTTGTCTGTAAAGGGGGTTAATATAGATGCAATTCTGTTCATTGCTGGTGTTTACCCGATCTTGAATTTGAATTATTATTTTGAATTTGAATTTGTTTTTGTTATTAGATCCCAGATATTTGAATTATTAATTATGACAGTTATTTCTCCTTGATTTTAGGTTTTCTTATTAATGTGAATTACGTTATTTTTATAATTATTTTATGAATGCACTAATAGTATAATTACTTTTTAATTATTGTATATTAGTGTTAAGTATCCTTTTTAAAATCCAAAATCTTGTATTTTCAAGTCCAAAAGACTGATTTCCAAGCCCAAAAAGACGTGAACAGGTTGGTCTAGGCATTAGTCCAAGTTAGGTGTTTAGGTCGGTTTAAGGCTGGCCTTCTCCCCCTAATTTTAAATGGTGGTGATATATGCACACCTTAAATATAAGTACATGACTAATTTATCCTTAATAAATGATATCGCAATTCACTTATTTACCATTTTTTTAATTTACATAAGAACTGTAAAAAAAATAAAAATAAACAAGTATAACAAAAAATAGTTAAATACTATAAATGCCTACCAAAAGATAAAGACAAACTTAACATCATTATTGTCTACTAAATAAACTATTATTATCGAAAAATTGAATGCTTTTTTTTTTGTTGCTAAATTTCTTTTAGGATATGAACATTTTAATTTTTCGAAAGAGACAATTATTATGTTAAGTTTGTCTTTATCTTTTGGTAGACATTATGTACGTAGTATTTTACCATTTTACATAATTTCTATAACTGTTTAAGTTATTTTTTGTTTTATATTTATTATGTGTAATAAGATAAAGGGAAAAATTAGAAGATAATAAATAGGTGACTTAAGGTCTCATTTATTAACAACAAATTATTCAGATACTATATTTGAGTGTGCAATTAGTAATTTAGATTTTAGGGTGTGCATATATTACCATTCTTTCAAAATCTCTTTTGAGCCTCCAAATATAGGCCGATCCAAGTTAGTCTCAAACCGAGTCTGTCTTTTTCAAATCTTTTTTAGGTTGGATCGTTTTGATCATTTCGACTCATTGTGCACCCTATTATTATTATACTAGTTCTGCTATATATTGGAAAAATTTTCAGCTAAATTATGATTGTAAAGTATATGTATACATGAGATATGTAGAAATTAAGAAGGGTCCTACTTTAATTTATTATATTTTATCACATAAACTTTCATGTTGGTCGCAATCCAACTTGTGTCAAATATTTGCCAATATGTATATCATTTTTCTTATTATACCAATACAACAATACAAAAAGACAACTATCGAGTCGTTTTGGTTGGTCCTGAATCAACTCACCAAAATGACTCAGTTGCTTAAAGATATATTTTGATGATTCAAAAATTTAAGAGTTTTTTAATTTTTCTATTTTAATGTGTCATATATTTGTTTATAATGACTTCTTAAATTTATATACAAATACATTATATCCTTTTTTATTTATTCTTATTTCAATGTATCTAGTTTGGAGTTGTTAAATAAGTTATCATATATAGCATGCATATCACACAAATAGTTGAATACAATAATTTTAATAATTTTAAGACATAAAGTGTGACACCCCCAAAATAAGTATACACAACCCATTCTGAGTCGTCAGATACACGGTACAAAATTCAAATACAAACTTCATTTATACAATTGTTGAACTGTCGTGCAAAATAGAACAGCACATAAGCTGTGAGTTTTAATACAAATATTGTCTCGTATATAATACGACAATATTCATACTCAAATTATTACAATACCATATAAAATACATCATCAAATATTTTAAGACCCCAAAGAAGAACGAGAAGATTATTATCTTGTTCATTCTAATGAGGTGTACTTTTGACGCTTTCAAAGTCGGGTTCTCATCACCCTATTGTTGTTCACCAAAATCAATTATTAAGTGACGTATAATATACGACACACCCATCTTAGGTCCTCAATACAATTATATATTGCATGTCATGCAGTTTTATAATGTATTGAGAAACTTCCACATTCTCGGACCATCACACTATTCTCCTGTTATCCCCGCTCGACCCAGCTACACTCTTACTACCTGAAAGGAATTGTAAAGCAAAGGGTGAGCACAAATAGTCCAGTAAAGAATATTATGACTAAGATAATATAGAACAAATTATCCTTAGTCTTCAATATGGAAAAGTCTGATAGAATACAATAGATAACAAGTTTTAGATTAACAACTGCAGTAGAAACATCAATCCATTAGAAGAGTCAAGTAGAACATAATGTCCACTGTCTCCTCTAAATTAAAAGTCCATTGTTAATATTTCATTCCCGTAATACTCATCAACAGTTCTTTGTTGTACCCAAGACAAAGAGAACTCTCATTACTTGTCTTCACCTGAACCACCAAAGATTATAGTTAAATTCATAATTCATATTTATAATCAGGTAAATCAACAGTTCATCTTTGCACTACGAGCCAAAGACATACAACTGTAAAACCAATAATCAACCGTCCATCTTTGCACATAAGCCAAAGATATACCACTGTAAAACCAATAATTAACAATCCATCTTTGCACGTAAGCCAAAGATGATTTTTATCACATCATTTGTTTGTAAAATAAATAATCTACATCATCGAATTATCCATGCACTACGGGACAAGGATATTCGTTAGTATCACATCCACAAATTATCCATGCACTACGGGCCAAGGATATTCGTTATTATCACCAATGGTCATGATCATACTAAACAACAATTCATCTTTGCACCCTTGGCCGAAGAAAACCCATGATCATGATCATACCAACAACTGTCCATCAATGCACTACGGGCCAATGAAGATATTTATCACATCCACGAATTATCCATGCACTACGACCCAATGATATTCGTTATTATCACCAGTGGTTATGATCATGCCAAACAACAATTTATCTTTGCACCCTTGGCCGAAGAGAACCCATGGTCATGATCATACCAACAACTGTCCATCAATGCACTACGGGCCAATGAGAATTTTCATCACAATATAAGCACGAGGATGATGACAATGATATAAGCATCAATCAAGGATAAATATTAAAGATTTTTAATTTACCCAGAGTTTAAAAATGTCCAAATTATCAACATGATAACTGCTTTGTGGAGTAAAATTCAAGAATACTATTGTATCAAAAATAATTTAGACAAAAAAAAAATTAATTTTTGTCATGAATAGTACCTCGGGTGAATAATATCCCGTGAATAGTATTTCGTGAATAGTACCCCGTGAATAGTACCCCGACATGAAAAGATTAAAATTTAACAAGAATGTTCAGAAAAATATTCTCGTGAAAAGATGCTCGATGAAGCGCAAATTTCAAGGATATTCTACTAATTTCAAGGAGTATAGAAGCAATACTTATCAACATAAGTGTAAAATTAAGAATATGAAACGAAATAATATTACTTACATACTACAAAGTATGGAAGAAAATATTATTTCTTGAGAATATTGAATGAAAATAATATTCCTTACAACTATTGAACGAAAATAATATTCCTACGAATATTGAACGAAGATAATATTCCCTGAACGAAAATAATATTCCTTACGAATATTGAACGAAAATAAAATTCCTTACGAATACGAAAAATAATATCGTAAGCGAATATGAAATAAATAATACCCCTTACTATACAAAAATAACTTCTCTTACCTTAAAAGGAAAGTAATTCTGACTGGTATAGTGGAGATATTTTTGAAAAAAACTTGCACTAATTTCTACACTCAAAACTTCCTTAAACTCAAAAGAAATACGCTTAATATTATAGAAGAAGAATCCTTTGATTCTGGTGTGATTTTTATTTCTAAACTGAGCATCCTATTTATAGGAAAATGGCTGGATACTATTTAACAAAAATAATCACGGACGCACAGTGCAGGAATCACGGGCGCAATTCACCGGCTGAAAACTTTTAAAATTTTTGATTTTACTATGATGCACTATGCAGCACTATGCAAACCCTATGCAACACTATGCAGTACTATACAAATAATAAAATATAATATATTTTATCATCGCTAGTTTTTTCTCGCGCTTCACAATATTAGATTTCTATGACGAACCTGTGGTGGGATGTGACTGCTGGCCACCTCTTCTCTTAAGCTGCTTCTCAATCTTTATAGCCATATGTACCATATCTTCCAATTCCACATAATGTTGTCGCTTTAACAAATCAGCTATATCTCAATTTAGCCTTGCTGAAAATCAAGTCATGGTTACTTCACTATCCAAATCTATGTCAGCTCTAGACATTAATATCTCTATCTATTTGAAGTAGTCCTCCACACTCTTACTTCCTTGTTTCAGATTCTGTCAACTCTGAAATAAATCCTGATGGTAGTGGATCGGTACGAACCTCTTTTTCATAATTATCTTCATCTCCAACCAAGTTTCAATTGGACATTTTCCATATCTCCTCCGGCTAGTCATCAACTGATCCCACCAAGTAACTGCATAATCTAAAAATTATGTAGCAGCCAATTTGACTTTCTTACGATATGAATAGTTATGACAATCAAGTACCCACTCCATTTTCTTTTCCCATTATAGATATGCCTCTGGATCGCTCCTCCTTTGGAAAGCTGGAATTTTCATTTTGATGATATCCAAGTTATTATCTTCTCTATTCTGACCTCCTATTTCTCTAGCACCTCTTTGCCTTCGATGTAGGAAATCAGATTCACACTCTTCCTCTTCACTGAATCCACCCTTAAAATAAGTTTCATCCGTCCTAGATTCCTGTTGTTGCGTCCTCCCCTTTTTATGTGCCCTATGAGGAATTTGAGATGATTCACCTCGGGTCTCACTTAACTGATCAAGACATTCATTCATCATCTCCCATCTTCTATTCCATTCCTTATTCATGGTTTCTAACATAAAATTTATATCAAATGTTTGAGACAGTTGTTCTTCAAAAGTTCATTTATCTTTAGAGCTAGACATGATTTTTAGCAAAACAAATGTTAGTAGAACATAATTTCCTTGCCACTCCCTTACGTGTGATAATATTGATGGAATGGGAAATATTCTAATTTAATTAAATAATTAAATTAGAGATATTATGATTTGTTAAATAAAATTAGATTTATATTGGTTAAGTAATTTAATCAAATAAAATGTGACATTTGTGAACCATATGATAAGGGAATTATTTAAATAAATTAGTAAGAGGTTATTTGGGTTTTAGCCAAATATGGCCTAGAGACCCTTTGTATTTGTAACTTTCGAGTCTATTTATTTTGATAACTGGCTAAACCACATTAAAGTGGTGGTCAGTTTATTTGCTAAGGCAGAGAGAAGGAGAGAAATAGAGAGAGTTCAAGGAGAAGAACACAGAGAGGAAGACAAGAAGAAAGAATTAAGAGATTATAGAATCAAAGAAGAAGATTAGCCAACAATAATCAAATAATCTTCATCATCTAATTAAGTCCAAGAAGGAGTAAGAGGTAATAATCTAGCCCTAAAACTTTTAGTTTATGTTTCTTTAAAGTTCTTCATTGTAAATTATTTTAGTGGATGATTTGTTGAAGAGTTTGGTTTTATGTGTTTATGGGAGGATATAATCTGTTACATATCATCTGTAATGGATTTTGAAGTAATCAAAATATTGTATATGTGTTAGAGAAGAATAATTAGACTCTTGGTTTAATATGTAAATTTTGGTCTATTTTGAGACTAAAATTGGCTAGGAGTTCATGAGTAGAATCTGAAATTGATGATGGATTATGTTAGTGTTCTGAGAAACGAAAACAACAGAAGTTGAATGAATCAATTTAGTTGAATAACGAATTCGGTGTGTTCGATCTCGCTAAATATGTTAAAATATGAAGTATAGGGTATGAACTTGGAATTTGAGGGTTAAATTTGGTTATTTAATTTATTTATGTTGTTAGAATCAATATATATATATATATATATATATATATATATATATATTTATGTTGGGTTATGATTTTATATGATTTGTAGTGTCTGGGTGTGTTTAAGTTGATGTTAAAGTGAAGAAATTGGGTGTTATTGGCTTTAGAACTCTGCTGCTCGCGAACTTCAGAATCTGGTTCTACAGTCTGGCGCAGCTGCGCCGGGCCCTAGGCCCTTTCAGGCGCAGCTGTCCTGGGTTATGTGGTTAACTGGGTTTCGGTGCCAGCGTAGCTGCGTCGGTAGCCAGGCTAAACCGAGCGCAGCTGCGCCGGTCCCTGACCAGACGCAGATAGGAAGGTTTATGAGTATGGTTAATGGAAAGTGAATATAATTCATATTAATGAATATTATATACTTAATAAGGTGTAATTGGAAGATTTGAACACTTAACTGAAAGTAGTATGCATACAAGTCAATCATGTATGATGATAAACCATATACTTTGTAATCAATCTTATTTATTTATGAATTAAAGTATTTATTTACTAAAGACATTTAATTTATCTACATGGTGCTATTTTAATAATATGTGATAAACCCATAGTTTTAAACAATGCTTTTAGAATCATGATGTGATCGTGCTAATGAGATCTAAATTCTTAGATAGCTTTAAAACTAAAATGTTCCAAATTAATGGATTACTAAAAAGAGGATTAGTGAATCCAGATAGATTTGTACATACGTTTCTTGCTCATTGGATGAGGATGGCTGATCCCATGATCATTTGTGTGGAGACACTAAAGCAAGTATGTAGGTGCTTATTGGAGAATAAGTAACGTGACTCGCTAAGGAATATCTAATGGAGTTTTACTTGCCTGTCAATAGGAATTCCTGAAGTGATAGTAGTACTAGTGATTGTGACGTCCCCAAATCCGGGTATCTTCCAACCCGACATATGGTGCTCCACGGTGCTACAGTTCACACAAACATTCAATTAAAATGCCTCAAAAGAACGAATATGTCTTATATGTGACACCCCCAAATCTGGTACTTCCATTTCCACAGGATTTGGTGTTCACTGTATAAACATCATCTATCTATCTATCCATAAATAAATGCAAACCATGCAATAGATAGAAATAAATAATAAATCCCCCCTTATGGGGTTACATCAACTGCATAATAAATAAATCCCAGGTTACTCTAACCTTAAATCATCTGTGCGGAAACATAAACCAATAAGTCTTAATAACATCAATTCTAATTACATGACATAAATAATCAGTCTTCATTACTTGCTAAGCTTGCCCTTGCCTTTACTAGTGGAAGGTTCGTCTGCTCTTTCGTTCTTAACTGCAATGTTATTATTATGCAATAGTGAGCACGATTGCCCACAAGTAACAATATAGCAATGAATAATAACATGTAAATAAATTAAGGACTTCTGAAATAGGAAACTCAACTTTTGAATCAAGAATGAATAACAAGAGACAAAAGAACTACTGAGGGTCATAAGACCTTGAACTATGTCCTAGGTTGTCAAGTGTTTATACATGAAACCTTTAACAGTCATAAGACTATGGACTCTTCTTCTCGTACTTAGGGGGATCAATCATTAGTACCATACTGTGCACAATATCTTAACGCTAATGCATAAGTAATCCCCTATACAGGGTTGTTCATCTCAATTTGACATTCGAGTCCACGCCAAAGGAAGTTTGGTTTGGATAATTCATCAAGGATTCTAAAATTTAGAACGCTCATCAACTACGGACTAGTCGAATCATAAAGGGTTCGCTAGTCTAACAAGATTCACAATAACTGGTATATAAATCGAATAACAATTCTAAGAGATATACAATAGAATAATTATTGTTTAACAACATCGTGCTTTGAAAGATTAATATACTATTGATATAACAACATGGGCTTAGTCAAAATAACGAGAACTTGCTCGATGAAAAGAGACAACTTATAATTCATATAATGATAACGAGTAGGGTTAGGAAACTTGCCTTGTGCATAGATTACACTTTAACTAAACTAGTTCTTTGATTTAACTCCTACATATCAATTACGTTCATAATACTAGTCAATTATAACTTACTAAACATCACACGTTTGTCATTTGTCTAACTCGAATTTAGGACTATACTTAGTCATATTACCATACTTGTTTCCACATAATATTACACTATACGAACAACAAGCTAAGTATATAAACAACAATTCAATCAACATGTAATTGCCTTCTTGACTTGGTAAAAACTCACTTTAATATCTCATTATATATCTAACAAGTTTTTATATTCATTAGACTAGGTTACTAACACATTTCTATACTTGAATATTGAAAAAATGCATTTTCTGGACATTCTGCTAAGTGGCGCTGCGGCGCCACTTTTGTACTGGATCTTGGCGCTGCGGTGCCGTGGCGTTGCGGCTTGGTACTTGGCGCTGCGGCGCAGGAAATGAACTAGGAGTTGGCGCCGCGGTGCGACACTTCAGACTCTGAATTCCCAGTTCGCGAAGAACACAGAATTCAGCAAAAATAAACACTACATAATCATTAATTCCCCAAATTAAACATACCCACATATTAGAATACGTATATAATCAATACCCAACATTTATAGAGTGATTTTAACCCATTAAAACACATAATCACAGAATTAAATTATGCAAATTGTACTGTTCTTGATGTTCTTGAAATGTTGAACATAAATTCCTAAAATTCAACGCCACGGATTCGTTATAAAACCAAATCCAACCATTCAAATTTCGTTTTATTCATTTTATCATGCATAATCACATATAAGTGGAAATTTTGTAGAAAAAAAAATTCATGTTTGACATATTAAAATCACGTATAAGGCCATATGGCCATATTCTATACTTTGCAAATTTTTGAAACAAGTCATAATATTATGAAACTTATGATATGGAATCATATAAAATACATATTAAACATGCTACTATGACATAAAATCACGTATATAACCACATAGTCAATACACTTTCCAACCACAGAGAATTTTACAGAAATTGGAGAGCCATATTTTATAAAACTAAATGACGTAAAAAAAGAATTGGGTTAAATGGATTACCCAAGCGTAGAATTAATAGAAGATGAATTCCTTCTCAGATGACTCCCACAATCCTCTTAACAATCTCTGAATTCTCAACTCTTTCTTTGTATCTCTCTCTATTACGCTTTCTAGACTTAGGCAAATAATGAAGAAGAAAGAAAAAGACGTAAACTAAATAAGGAACAACTGACGCATTGGTGGTCAGTTACCCAGTCATGGGTTAACTGCCCCCAACTCCCTTTAGGGCCATGTTTGGCTAGCTAAAATAGGTTTTAAAAATTATTTAATTTAATAAACTTTATCATATAGTTTAAATAATGTCACACTCCTTTATAAAATAAATCAATATCTTATTTAATTTATTTTAAATAAAATATAATAATTTCTTATTAATTCACATAGTCACATAATTGAAATTCTCATTGATTAATAATGTCAAATTACAGAATCTCTAATTAATATTTAAATTAATTAAAATAACATTAGGCTTATTAATTATTTCTTCTAATTCAATAAGCTCACAATTACATACATCGAAAAATAAAATTCTCCACATCAATTTAATAAATATAATATTAAATTAATCTACCACAACTTCATTAGTTAATTATTTAATCTAATAATTAATTCATCAAAAAATATTTATTCAATCCAATAAATATTAAAATTAATTTCAAAATCTCGGTTGTCACATCTTTCCCCTCTTAAAAAGATTCTGTCCTCAGAATCACAACTCAAACAATTCGTCCCGTTACATTCTCCCCCCTTACAAAGATTCTGTCCCCAGAATCGCTTATAACAATCTAAGTAAATAAATGAGGATAATTCTTCATCATATTCTCTTCGAGTTTCCACGTAGCTTCTTCAGCGTTGTGGTTCCTCCAAATTACCTTAACAGAAGGTATTACTCTATTTCTCAAAATTTGTTCTTTTCTGTCGATAATTTGAACAGGAATTTCTTCGTAAGATAAGTCTTTGTTGAAATGTAGGGGTTCATATTCAATGACGTGCTTGTAATCGGGTTTGTAGGGTCGTAGGACTGAGACATGGAAAACGTTGTGGACATTCTCTAGAGCTGGAGGTAAGGCTACCTCATAAGCAACTTCTCCGACCCTTCTCAGAACTTCGAAGGGTCCAACGAATCTTGCCCTTAATTTCTCTTTCTTTCCAAACCTGATCTTTCCCTTCCAGGGAGAGACCTTTAAGAACACATAACTACCTGGTTCGAACTCAACATTTTTACGGTGCGGATCTGCGTACTTCTTCTATCTATCTTAAGATATTATCAATCTTGTTCGGATCACTTTGACTATTTCTGCTGCTTGTTGTACCAATTCCGAGCCTAGTAATTGTCTTTCGCCAACTTCATCCCAGTATAGTGGAGTTCTGCACTTTCTGTCATATAACGCTTCATAAGGTGGCATTCCAATACTAGCGTGGTAATTGTTGTTGTAACCAAACTCTACGAGCGGTAGATGATCATCCCAATTTCCTTTAAAGTCCATTATACAAGCTCTTAACATATCTTCCAATGTCTGAATTGTTCTTTCACTCTATCCATCTGTCTGAGGGTGATATGTCGTACTCATTCGGAACTGTGCACCCATGCATTCTTGTAGATGTTTCCAGAAGTTCAACGTAAAGCGCGGATCTCTATCAGAAACAATTGATACCGGAACTCCGTGCCTTGAAACAATCTCTTTCACATATAACCTTGACAACTGATCTAAGTTGAATCTGATTTTGATCGGAAGGAAGTGTGCAGATTTCGTCAATCGGTCAACAATAACCCATACTGCGTCGTAGCCTTTCTAAGTTGTCGGTTGGCCAACCACGAAATCCATTGTAATATGTTCCCATTTCCATTCTGGAATCTCTAAAGGTTGTAGCAACCCACTCGATCTCTGATATTCTGCTTTTACTTTCTGACATGTCAGGCACTTGGCAACACATTCTGCAACCTCTCGTTTCAAATTTGGCCACCAAAAGTGTTGTCGAAGATCTTGGTACATCTTGGTACTACCAGGGTGAATCGAATATCGTGAGTTGTGAGTCTCGCTTAAAATTTCTTCCTTAATATCTGGTACTGGTGGTACCCAAATTCTACTCTTAAACCTCAATATTCCTTCCTTATCCATCTTGAATCTTGATTCGGTTCCTTCGGATATCTTCTTTTTCATTGTTTTACATTCATCATCCTGAAGTTGAGCCTCCTTAACCTTGTCTAGTAGAGTTGTACCAGATTGTATCTGAAATAGTTTCTCATCTATTTCCATAGGATAATTCACTTCTAACTCCAACTTCTCCATTGCTGAAATCAATTCCTTTTGAGCGGTCAACATCATCAACTTCTCCTGACCCTTTCTACTTAAGGCGTCGATAACCAGGTTTGCCTTACCCGGATGGTATAAAATCTCACAATCGTAGTCCTTAATTAATTCCAACCACCTTCTTTGGCACATATTCAATTCTTTCTGTGTAAAAATATATTTCAGACTCTTGTGGTCTGTATATATTTCACACTTCTCCCCGTAGAGATAGTGCCTCCAGATTTTCAAAGCTAAAACCACTGCAGCTAACTCCAAGTCGTGGGTTAGATACCCCTTCTCATAATCTTTCAGTTGTCGTGACACATACGCAATGACTCTACCGTTCTGCATAAGCACACAACCAAGTCCCTTATGCGACGCATCACTATAAACCATAAAATTTCCTGTATCGTCTGGAAGAGACAACACAGGTGCTGTACTCAACCTCTTCTTCAATTCTTGAAAGCTTTCCTCACACTTCTCCGTCCAAATAAATTTTACAGCTTTTCGAGTCAAATTCGTTAACAGAGTTGCGATCTTGGAAAAGTCTTGAATGAATCTTCTGTAATATCCTGCCAATCCAAGAAAACTTCGTACTTCCGACGGCGTCTTCGGCTGATCTCAGTTAATCACAGCTTCGACTTTGGAGGGATCCACCGAAATTCGGTCCCTAGCGATCACATGTCCAAGAAATTATACTCTTTCAATCCAGAATTCACATATCGAAAACTTAGCATACAACTTCTCTTTTCTCAACACTTCTAACGTTAATCTCAAATGCTCTTCATGTTCTTCCTTGGTTTTTGAATATACCAAAATATCATCTATAAATACCACTACGAACTTGTCTAAAAACGGCTTGAACACACCATTCATTAATCCCATAAATGCTGCAGGAGCATTCGTTAAATCAAACGACATTACTAAAAATTCGTAGTGACCATATCGTGTTCTGAACGCTGGCTTCGGTGCATCCTCTGGTTTCACCTTCAGTTGATGATAACCACTCCTCAAATCTATCTTGGAAAAGTATTTCGCTCCCCTCAATTGATCAAACAGATCATCGATTCTCGGTAATAGATATCTATTCTTAATTGTGAGTTTATTCAGTTCTCTATAGTCAATGCAGAGCCGCATTGTCCCATCCTTCTTCTTCACAAATAAAATTGGTGCTCCCCACGGTGATACGCTTGGTTGGATATACTTCTTGTCTAGTAATTCTTATAGTTAGACCATCAGTTGTTTCATCTCTACCGGTGCCATTCGGTACGGTGCCTTCGATATTGGAGTCATTCTTGGAGCCAAATCGATCACAAATTCGACCTCTCTATCTAGCGGAAGTCCTGGCAAATTATCTGGAAATACGTCAACAAAATCTCTCACTATTGGTATCTCCTTTACTTTCGGATTCTCTTTACGACTGTCGACTATGTAAGCTAAATATCCTACACATCCTTATCGTAACAACTTCCTAGCCTGCATCATCGTCAGATAACTCGCTTGTCTAGGCGACTTACTACGATAAAACACAACCTTTGATGGAGTCATAAGGTTAATACGCTTCTTTTGGCAATCAATTACCGCCCCGTAATTGAATAACCAGTTCATTCCCAAGATAACGTCAAATTCCCCAAGTCGAATAGGGATAAGATCTACGTTCATGATATTACCCTTAATATCCACTCTACAGTTCTTATGCACGTGCTTAACAGGAATTATTTCTCTATTCGCAATTTCTATGTTCATGGGGTATTCTAACTCATCCTTAGGCAATTCTAAATTCTTAGCAAAGTCATCGTATATAAATGAATAAGTAGCACCCGAATCAAATAATACGTAAGCATTAACTCTATTGATCGGAATGATACCTGACACCACATCACGCGACTGCACTGCATCCTGCACCGTCATATTGAAGGTCCTAGCGGTTGGTCGATTGGTTGCGGTTAGTCCTGTGATGGTCAGAGCGCTTCCACTGCTATTTCCCCGGTTTCCTCCTGATCCTGCCCCTCCAGATCCTTTCTTAGGATAGTCTCTTGCCAAATGATCCTTTGAACCACAAGTGAAGCAGGCACCCTTCTTTGGGTTAGGACAGTTAGGTGCTATGTGGCCTTCTTGACCACAATTGTAGCACACACGTTTACCCTTCATACACACTCCCAAATGAGCTTTCCCGCAGGTCGGGCATGCTTCAATACTTTTCTTCTGACCTCCTTGCTGGTTTCCGATTGATGTGTTGTCAGACCACCTTCTCTTCTGATTATTATTACTTCCTCCTGTATTACTTCCACTAGCCTTGTTATTTTCTTCACTTTCATTCTTCTTCTTCTTCTGATCCTGATTGTATTTGGTTACCGCATCGCTTCCAGCTTCAGCGAGTATGGCTTTCTCTAGTACCCCGGCGAATGTCTTCAACTGAAACATCGACACCTTACTATACAACCACGGCTTCAGTCCTTCTTCGAACCTTCTTGCTTTTCTCTCGTCCGTGTGCACTTGATATGTGGCAAACCTTGCCAACTCGTTGAATCTAGCTGCATAATCTGGTACAGACATATTTCCTTGCTTCAATTCTAGAAACTGAACCTCCAATTGGTTCTGTGAGGTAGTCGGGAAATACATCTCGAAAAACATCTCCTTGAACCTCTTCCAGGTAATCATACCTTCTCCTCCACGGACCTTGTTTGCTTGCCACCAAAAACTGGCTTCAGATTTCAGTATAAACGTTGCAAAAGTGGTCTTCTGGTCCTCTTTGACTCTTGCGACCTCAAAAATTTTCTCCATCTCCATAACCCAAGTCTGAGCTTCGATCGGGTTCATAGAGCCTTTAAATTTTGGCGGTCCCACCGCCTTGAAATCTTTGAATGTTGTATTCGGTGGAGCTTGAGGTTGATTATTCATTACTCTAGCTAGTAAGTTCACTAATTGTTGGACATGATTAGCATTGGCGTTATTGTTATTATTCGTTGACTCTTCCTGAGCTTGTTGAGGGTTTTGTCTTCTTCTCGGCGGCATATTTCTGTTAAAATATACGCTTATTAGATCTTTATTAAATTTTCTAAATAGTTAAGGCTTAACTCCACAATTTAACATAATCACTTAACACATTATCTCAAACAACTTGATATATTTATTCAAATCAAAAGTTTTAACATCAAACAATAGCATCACTGCTATTTACATCAACTATCCCGAGATAAAGAATCTACATGATTTAAAATATTAAAATATTCATTCGTTCATAAACACGTCTTAATTTACATCTAAAAACCAGATAAGTTTTTCACATAATTAAACAAATATTATCACTGCCTGTTAAGGCGCCGAATAGCCTTGCTACGTTCCTCTTCCATGATGCGAGACATCGTTCTGCGATCCAGCATGTACGATGGTAGACCTTCAAACTGGATTGGGTACATCAAGACTCGATCCTGGGCTTCATCCATTGCATTATTAAGTGTAGAGTATGTCTCCCCAAGCTTAGCCTTCTTTACACGACAATCCCTTTCTGCAAGTTCAGCACGACGTAATTCTCTTACCCGACCCTCCTCTACTATGATCAGCCTCTCTGAGCTTTCCTTCAGTTCCTTCTTTAACTTCTCTATTTCTTCGGATTTCTCCTTGTTTTGACCCTTTTCATGAACCAAATCCCACTCCACATTTCCCACACGTGTGTGAAGAGTCACAATCTCCCTATCCTTTTGCTCAATGTTAATCTGCTGAATAATCGTCCGCTCAGTTAAATCCTGGACAGTGTCACGTAACTCTACATTACGATCATATAACTTATCGTACATCTCAGCATCAATGGAGTTCGGTGGGAACTCCTTTTCTTCCTCTTCCTCTTCCTCCTCAGGATCCTCCTCAGGATTAGTCTCAGGTTCATGCTCCTGACCAACAACTGTGATCAACGGAGATGGCTCCCTCTGAATCAACTGCTCCCTGACAATATGAATGTCTCGGGGCTCCTCCTCGGTAGGCACTCGGGGTTCCTCCTCCCCAGCTTGACTAGCTCCTCTAACATCTGACATCCTGATAACATAGTTTTAAGTTTTAGTTATTAAGTCGTACTAGTGAGCACATAATTTAACACATAAGCACATAGAGTATTTTATTATCTTCAATGAATTAAGAAATTCATCTCTTAGAACTCGATAAGAGTTTTCCTTCACTATGTTCTTCCTATAAGGCTATTACCTAAGGTTGTTCCCCCACCTAAGGTTCATAACCTACGACTTTGATACCAACCTGTGACACCCTCAAATCCGGTACTTCCATTTCCACAGGATTTAGTGTTCACTGTATAAACATCATCTATCTATCTACCCATAAATAAATGCAAACCATGCAATAAATAGAAATAAATAATAAATCTCCCCTTATAGGGTTACATCAACTGCATAATAAATAAATCCCAGGTTACTCTTACCTTAAATCATCTGTGCGGAAACATAAACCAATAAGTCTTAATAACATCAATTCTAATTACATGACATAAATAATTAGTCTTCATTACTTGCTAAGCTTGCCCTTGCCTTTACTAGTGGAAGGTTCGTCTGCTCTTTCGTTCTTAACTGCAATGTTATTATTACGCAAGAGTGAGTACGATTGCCCACAAGTAACAATATAACAATGAATAATAACATGCGAATAAATTAAGGACTTCTGAAATAGGAAACTCAACTTTTGAATCAAGAATGAATAACAAGAGACAAATGAACTACTGAGGGTCATAAGACCTTGAACTATGTCCTAGGTTGTCAAGTGTTTATACTTGAAACCTTTCACAGTCATAAGACTATGGACTCTTCTTCTCGTACTTAGGGGGATCAGCCCTTAGTACCATACTGTGCACAATATCTTAATGCTAACGCATAAGTAATCCCCTATACAGGGTTGTTCATCTCAGTTTGACATTCGAGTCCGCGCCAAAGGAAGTTTGGTTTGGATAATTCATCAAGGGTTCTAAAATTTAGAACGCTCATCAACTATGGACTAGTCGAATCATAAAGGGTTCGCTAGTCTAACAAGATTCACAATAACTGATATATAAATCAAATAACAATTTCAAGAGATATACAATAGAATAATTATTGTATAACAACATCATGCTTTGAAAGATTAATATACTATTGATATAACAACATGGGCTTAGTCAAAATAACGAGAACTTGCTCGATGAAAAGAGACAACTTATAATTCATATAATGATAACGAGTAGGGTTAGGAAACTTGCCTTGTGCATAGATTACACTTTAACTAAACTAGTTCTTTGATTTAACTCCTACATATCAATTACGTTCACAATACTAGTCAATTATAACTTACTAAACATCACACGTTTGTCATTTGTCTAACTCGAATTTAGGACTATACTTAGTCATATTACCATACTTGTTTCCACATAATATTACACTATACGAACAACAAGCTAAGTATATAATCAACAATTCAATCAACATGTAATTGTCTTCTTGACTTGGTAAAAACTCACTTTAATATCTCATTATATATCTAACAAGTTTTTATATTCATTAGACTAGGTTACTAACACATTTCTATACTTGAACATTGAAAAAATGCATTTTCTGGACATTCTGCTAAGTGGCGCTGCGGCGCCACTTTTGTACTGGGTCTTGGCGCTGTGGCGCCATGGCGATGCGGCTTGGTAATTGGCGCTGCGGCGTCGGAAATGAACTAGGAGTTGGTGCCGCGGCGCGACACTCCAGACTCTGAATTCCCAGTTCGTGAAGAAGACAGAATTCAGCGAAAATAAACACTACATAATCATTAATTTCCCAAATTAAACATACCCACATGTTAGGATACGTATATAATCAATACCCAACATTTATAGAGTGATTTTAACCCATTAAAATGCATAATCACAGAATTAAATTATGCAAATTGTACTGTTCTTGATGTTCTTGAAACGTTGAACATAAATTCCTAAAATTCAACGCCACAGATTCGTTATAAAACCAAATCCAACCATTCAAATTTCGTTTTGTTCGTTTTATCATGCATAATCACATATAAGTGGAAATTTTGTAGAAAAAATCATGTTTGACATATTAAAATCATGTATAAGGCCATATGGCCATATTCTATACTTTGCAAATTTTTGAAACAACAAGTCATAATATTATGAAACTTATGATATGGAATCATATAAACTACATATTAAACATGCTACTATGACATAAAATCACGTATATAACCACATAGTCAATACACTTTCCAACCACAGAGAATTTTACAGAAATTGGAGAGCCATATTTTATAAAACTAAATGACGTAGAAAAAGAATTGGGTTAAAGTGATTAACCAAGGGTAGAATTAATAGAAGATGAATTCCTTCTCAGATGACTCTCACAATCCTCTTAACAATCTCTGAATTCTCAACTCTTTCTCTGTATCTCTCTCTGTTACGCTTTCTAGACTTAGGCAAATAAGGCAAATAATGAAGAAGAAAGAAGAAGACGTAAACTAAATAAGGAACAACTGAAGCGTTGGTGGTCAGTTACCCAGTCATGGGTTAACTGCCCCCAACTCCCTTTAGGGCCATGTTTGGCTAGCTAAAATAGGTTTTAAAAATTATTTAATTTAATAAACTTTATCATATAGTTTAAATAATGTCACACTCCTTTATAAAATAAATGAATATCTTATTTAATTTATTTTAAATAAAATAAAATAATTTCTCATTAATTCACATAGTCACATAATTGAAATTCTCATTGATTAATAATGTCAAATTACAGAATCTCTAATTAATATTTAAATTAATTAAAATAACATTAGGCTTATTAATTATTTCTTTTAATTCAATAAGCTCACATAATTACATACATCGAAAAATAAAATTCTCCACATTAATTTAATAAATATAATATTAAATTAATCTACCACAACTTCATCAGTTAATTATTTAATCTAATAATTAATTCATCGAAAAATATTTATTCAATCCAATAAATATTAAAATTAATTACAAAATCTCGGTTGTCACATTATATATATTCCAAAATAATATTACCATTTCCCAGGTTAATATTAAATATTATCATTATCAACCTATACTATTACATACGTAATCTACAACTTCGCATTAGCCTTCCCTTTATCCTTGCTAGATCCTTCGTTCCGTTCGGTCTAAGCTGCATTCATATGGTTCAAGCAAGAGTGAGCATAACAAGCTCAACAAGTACAACAATTTCTTTTAAACAATATGCTTGAAACATAGAAATCGTATATCTTCTATAACTGGATAATAGTTATGAAGTACTATCAATAACTCAAAATAACATTTCTTTTCCTTTAAAATATTTTACAATAACAATATTCAGTAAAACATCAATTCTGGTCCAAGACCATGAGCGTTTCATATTTTCTTTGAAAAGGATAACCAACACTAAGTCCGTAAGTCCGGCATAGCTTACGAGCACTTCTAAGTAATTAGCTTATAGTACTCTATATTGATCAACACTACATCCATTAAACGTGTATACGTTTAAGTTGTGGTAACCTCACGTGCCCATCGAAGACTCGATAAAAATACATTTGTTTATTCATATTCAGGCTTACCTTGAATCCGTACCAAACAATTGGCGTAGGATAGCATTAGCAATTCTATATTGAAAGACTTGTAAATAAATCAATTAATCTATCAAGATTAGTCTAGCCGAGTTAAAACTGGCATCGACTCTTTCTTTAAAACCATACATGCATCTCATAACTTGAATCATTTGAAAACCTGGCTAACACGAAGGTTAGACAAGGGTTTAGAAAAACTTGCCTTCAGAGTCTGCTGCAGTAAAATTACGTTTCCTTTGAGTCTTTGCGGTCTCTACAACACATAACCACATAACATACCACATTAGGTCATGAATGAACATACATGGTTCCTAATGAATCTTACCCTTCTTCTCAATCTAATTACGTATTAGATTTTGTTATTATTGGTTCCGGCTTTCCGTTATATCATTCTTACGTTCACATGCAATTGACTTTCTTTAACCCTAAGTGATCATACTTAAGGCTTAAATATGTCTTAACAATGTTACATTAAGATCCTTAGTTAATTGTTCATCAATTACTATTCATGCTCCACATAGAAACTTTCTTTATTGTCTAGATCCTAAGGCTGGCGCTGTGGCGCCGGCTATTCTTCTCTGTGCCGCACTGCGGCGCCACACATTAGGGCTTGAAGACCGAACTCGGCGCTGCGGTGCGAGTCTCTTTTGTTAGGGCCCCGCTGTGGTGCCAACAAACAGGGTCTGAGGGACAGTTTGGCGCTGCGGCGCTGGACTTTTGGCTTGGAGTCGCGCCGCGGCGCGGACTCTGTGCCGTAGATAATTTTGACATATTTTTTTTCTTATGTGAGATTCCCGGGCTCGTAACTTCTTCGTTATAAGTCCGAATTGGCTTGTTCAAGAGCCTACGGTTCACAAATTACATACTCTACGTGTTTATGCAATAATTTTATCTATTTGACTTTGTTTACTAAAAATTCACCTATTAGTCCATTTTTAATAAAAACGATAAACGTTCATGAACGTTCAACGCTCGTTTCTTCGTTCTAAGTCAGAATTCGGTCATTCTTGAGTCCTCAACTCTATAATGCCAAATAAGACTTGTCTCCATTGAAAACCAATGTTTCCAAGCTCAATATCAAAATTTTACTTCCATTCCGAGAATTTCATGAATTCGACGATTATCGTCTAATCGTGTGAATTCCGGTAAAACTTCGTTACTTAAGATTTGTTCTTCGTTTTAAATGGATTCATTCCGTCATACTAATATCTTGACATACATACTTCATTAACTTATAATCATGATAAGTTATTACTTGTTCTTTATGAGTTTATAACTTTTAAAAGTACAAACTACTTATGTTTCCATTTCTCATGACTTATGATTTCTTTTTACATGACTTATCAAGGTTCAAGACTTCTAACTATCATTCTCGCTTCATCTTATCATACCAATTTCATTAATGTAAATATGTTACAAGTTTCTACAAATTCTTCCTTGGTTCATAGCTTATATGATTACGAATAGCTTATTCATGACTTATACGGCTTATTAAGACTTAAGTTCATGGATTAACCATTCTTACCTCTTCTTAGCATACATGGTCTACCACTCCTCACTTCTCTAACAATGGAAGAGAAAGAGAATCATGGTTCAAGATTGCTTACCCTTTGATGATCACTTACTAAACCTTAATCTTCTTCTTACTTCTTGAAATATAAACTCTAGCTTTTCTAGCTTTTTCTCTCAAGCAAATAAGCACTTAACTTGTTGGATGAAAAACAACAACCCACAAATGAGCTATCTCTCCTTCTATTTATAGGAAATCCTAGATGAGGGCACAATGGTCAAAAGTCCATCCACCTCCTTAATTACACCTCCTTACTATTCATTATGTGATCACCAAGTTTACTTGGCCTCCACAACATATATCCCTTACTTTCCCACCAAAAAACTTAGCCATTAAGTTCTCTTGCTCTCCACAACACTTGGCCATTAAGTCTACTTGCTCATCACTTAAATTACTTTGTTTGCTCATCACACTTACTTAGCCTTTAAGTTTCCTTGTTAATTACATAGCTTATACTTTGCTTAGCCACCAATTACTTTACTTGGCCACCACTTTGGGTCATCCATGTGATCATGGGTTGCCCCATGGATCATCCTTGCTTTGGGCCTTTAACTTAATTAATCTTAACTTAATCATTTGGGCTTGCATTAAATTACTTTAGGACTTTACCTCAACAACCTCTTGGGGTTGAATACTATATAATCTTGGGCTTGCTAATTAATTCTTATTGGACTTCACAAATTGCTACACAATCCCACAAGTCCATTACAATTAGCTTAAAGCCTTATAACATATACTCTACGTATAATTCTCGTATTCTAACTCGTATACTAATTCATTATATATGATATACCATGATTCATACATACTCGTATAATACTTCGTATCGTACTCGTATTCATTACTTCATATAATACCTACATATTATACGATCATTACACTAACTTCTTAACGCTTGATTTTCCTAACGTTCTCCACAGGCGAAATATTACATTTTCCATAACTGAAATATTATTGGATATTCCATCTCACATCGATATTCTATCGTTACGTATTTCTTGAAAGTTCAAAAATAATTCCCGAGCAGAAATGCATGAATAGCATTTTTCAGAAAATTTCTCGGAAAGAATTTATTTTCGTCTTGGAAATTCAAGTACTCTAATTCTACCACGTAGCCAAAATACTACGACGCTCCGACATGTTTAGGTCATAGAACGACCTTCAAATAACTTACTCCCTTAAATAATCAATTAATTTCATTTAATCCACATAATCAAATAAAAATTTAATTATCAAAAATCCAATTTTTCTGGGGCGTTACAGTGATCCTTAGACTTGAGATCATCATAGTATCTTGTATATAATGATTTATACTTTGACTTATTCCTTAAGACCCTTAGGATATATCAAAGGGTATTGTAAGACCCCAAATTTTATGAAATGAAAGTATTCAATTTTCCTATAATTATTATTCTATTTAGTAAATGGTTAAATTGATAAAAGGTTAAAGTTAATGGTGATATTTGAAAATTTTGCAAAGAAAGCAAGTTGATATAAAATATTCGCTGTGTCGGGGAATATTCGTTTTAACAGGGAATATTCGTAAGCAGGCACAATTATTGGTGGACCCCACAACGGAGGTACTGTCGTAGTTAAAAAACGACTGAAATATTTTTAAACTATTGAACTACCCGGTAGTAAAAGAGCAGTAATACGCGTGGTTGCATAGTAGTACACGGTATTGATTATTGATGCTTACGTAAGAAGCCACTCAGTTTATTCAATTATTGCTACAATAGTTGCTGCATAATATATCTCATATTATTGATTCAATTACTGTCACAGTATCAATATTTTGTATTATTAAATTAATAATAAGACAACAAAGTTATTCATATTATTATTTGTAATATTGACGATGTCTAGAAAGTTCTGTCGAGGAGAGATTTGGTCACCTAATTGCACGCCAATAGGGATAAATCCTTATCGGAAAGCCCCTTCTTTCCTGGAAACGACCTGGTTGTTAAATATTGTGAGTTATAATATTAATGATGAATAAGTTCGGGTTGATTAAAGATGAAATTGATAGTTCCATTGTGTTGGGATTATTAGTGTTAGTGGAAATCGACATTTATTTCGATAATAATTAATTTTTGGAGGTTATATTGACCAATCGGGTAATTAATTGGATAAATGAGCAATTAATTGTTATTAATTCATATGCTTATAACTATTGATTCATATGTATATGCTATTAGGGGAGGTGGTGCAAGATTGATAATACTTACATGACTAAATTAAAAATGAAGGTATAGATGAAGGTACTATACTGTAATTATTTTTTTCACATGTACAGAACTACTGAGTCACATGATTATACTATTGATTCACATGATTTACTATTAGGGAAGGTGGTGCAAGTTTGATAATACTTGCAGGACTAAATTAAAAATGAAAGAAAAGTTGAACGTATTATACTGTAATATTTCGAGCCCCAAAACGTTCAATTATCAAAATTATATTTTCCTATAAGTAGAAGCTCATTCTTCCTTCATTCTCACCAATTCACTAAGACTCACAAGAGCAATTATAGAGAGAAAAGCTATAGAGAGAGAGAAGAAGAGAAGTCTGCTACTTCACTATTCTAGTATCCAGACTTCTTCTGAGGTAAGGTGTGTTATTTATTTTGTATTCGTAAGGGATGTTATTTATTTTTTTATTCGTAAGGGATATTATTTTTGTTCAATATTCGTATGAAATAATATTTTCTTCCATACTCTGTAGTATGTAAGTAATATTATTTTGTTTCGTATCCCTAATTCTACACTCATTTTGTTAAAGTATTGCTTCTATACTCCGTGAAATTAGTAGAATATCCTTGAAATTTACGCTTCATCTAGTATCATTTCATAAGGATATTTATTGAACATTCTTGTTAAATTTTAAGCTTTTCATGCCGGAGTACTATTCATGGGTACTATTCATTTATACGACACTATTCATACGTACGACACTATTCATGTGTACGGTACTATTCATAAATACGGTATTATTCACGAAGTACTATTTATAGGCACTATTCATAAATACGGTACTATTCACAAAGTACTATTCATGGGGTACTATTCACAATATACTATTCACGAAGTACTATTCACATGGTACTATTTCTAAAGTACTATTCATGAGTTACTATTCACTTAGTTACTATTCACTCAAATAATATTCACTTGGGTATTCGGGATACTTTTCGTACCAGAGTACTATTCACGAGTTACTATTCACGAGTTACTATTCACGGGTTGCTATTCATCCAGTTACTATTCACTCGAATATTATTCATTCGAGTATTTGGGGTACTTTTTATGTTGGGGTACTATTCACGAGGTACTATTCCCGAAGTACTATTCATAGGGTACTATTCACGGAATACTATTCACCCAAAAAATATATTTCTTTTCTGTCCAAATTATTTTTGATACATGAATATTATTCTTGAATTTTACTCCACAAAGCAGCATCATGTTGACAATTTGGATATTTTAAACTCTGGATAAATTTAAAGTCTTTAATATTTATCCTTGTTTTCATTTAAATAATGCTTATATCATTGTCATCATCCTTATGCTTATATTGTAATGAAAGTCATCTGTGGCTTACGTACATAGAAGGACTTGGTATGATTATGACCAGGGATTATAAGGTATAATCATGACCGTAATGTTATAAATGATGTGGTAAAAGTTCTCATTGGCCCGTAGTGCATTGATGGACAGTTGTTGGTATGATTATGACCAGGAATTATTCGGTATAATCATGACCATTGGTGAAAACACGAATATCCTTGGCCCATAGTGCATGGATAATTCGTGGCCATGATACTAATGAATATCCTTAGCCGTAGTGCATGGATAATTCATTGATGTGATACTAACGAATATCCTTGGCCGTAGTGCATGGATAACTCGGTGATGTATTGAGCTGAGTCTCAGCGATAAAATATTGATAATAAACTTTTAATTCGTAGAAGATAGCAGATATCGTGCTCTACTTAACTTTTCTAAAATACAGTTATATGTCTTTTACCTGTAGTGCAAAGATGAACTGCTAATGAATATCTTTGGTCTGTAGTGCAAAGATAAATTTATTAGTATGATTATGAACAGGAACTGTGATTTGGTATAACCATGATCTTTGATGTTTCAGGTAAAGATAGGTGATGAAAATTATCTTCACCCTGGGTGTGAAGAGGAATTTAGAATCAAAATTATGATTATGAGTTATTCACATGATTGTGGATAGGAATTATTGATTGATGTTACAGGGATAAAACATTGTTGGTGAACTTTTAACATGGAGAAGATAATAGACTTTATGGTCTATTTGACTCTTCTAATGGATTGCTCGTTCCGCTGCAACTATGGTTGAAAAGTTTTATCATCTACCATATGTTCTAAATCTCTGATTTATTACTTGTAGACACTCAAAATTTTCTGTACACCTGTCACTAACATTGTAGGAGGACAGATTCGTCTTTCAAGAGGGAACCCTGGAAGACAGTTCATATCCAGTCTGGATACTATTGGAAGTTCAACATCAACCCCGGAGTACACACCGGGAGTAACAATTCCAACCTCGAAGATAACCCCGAAGCATGGAGATCCAATACCGGAACACACACCGGAGAAGACCGATTAATCTCGAAGATAACCCCGAGGTATCCAGTCTCAGTCCCAACCATGGGAATAGCTACCAACCTTGGTGATAACCCCAAGGAATGCAGTTCCGGTGACAACCCCGGAAATGCTTGTTTCAAATGCAAGCAGCTTCAATCTTGGCGCTCACAATGAGATACTCAGTACCAACCTAGATATAACACTGGGAGGATATGCATACCTCAGAGATGACACTGAGGACCTTCAACCATTGCAGCAGTCCCATCTCAGAGATAACCTTGAGCAACGTCTGCTTTATCAGCCCAAACCAGAGATAACCCCGGTGAGGGGCTAAGTCGTCATCTCGCCACCATGACGCCACATCACGTCGTCTCAACATTTCAGACATACATTTCTACACAACAATGTCCCACAAAAGCTCAGAAGAACCAATCCCGAGTGACTATTGCGCAGGATAACGGATAAAATTTGAAGCTGAAAATCGGAGGGCATCGTCCCATCTTCATGACTTCGTACAATCTCTAATCCCATGTCATTGCGTAACTCTCGACAACGGCGGTCTGAAATAGGTCCTATATACCTCAGTTGGATTCCCGAATTACAATTCTAAAAGTTCGAGTGGACATCACGTTGCCCTTGTGCACGTACTACGAAACGACGCGACCAGCAAAACCTGGGGCAACCCGGGTAGCCTCTGGTACACCTGCGGCTCCAGCCGTAGGTACACCTATAGCTCCACCCTCTATAAATGGAGGGCTTGGGGTGGCCATTTTAAGAAGAGAAAGAGCGACGAAGCCCTGTCTAATTTGCTCCGTACTTGCAATATACTGAGTGCTTTCCCATTTTAAACACCTGTGAGCTCACATATAGTTATTTTTGTACCTACAAAAGTGTAAGACCCCAACTTTTATAAATAAAGATGAATTTTCTATAAATATCACTTTTGAATATTATGGAGTGAAATTGATATAATATTATAGTTGTGGGTAATATTTATAAATTTTGCAAAGTACGCAAGTTGCTATATAATATTCGATTGGTCGAGAAAAATATTCGTTTTAACAGGGAATATTCGTACGACGACACAATCATTAGTGGACCCCACAACAGAATTATTGTCGGATTGAGAAAACGACAAAAATACTTTATGAAAATAACGGCGGAAGTTTTACCATTAATACTGTTGAACTACTCGGTAGTAAAAGTACAATAATACGCATTGTTGTATAGTAGCACATGGTATTGATTATTGATGCTTACGTGATAAGTCACTCAGTTTTATTTTATTGGTATTATTAATGTAATAAAACAGAATACTTTTATAAAGTTATTCGTTTTATTAGGCTAATAGTAAAATCTTTTTATATAAAACAGAATACTTTTATAAAATTATCTATTTTATTAGACAATAATTAGAATATATTATATTTTATTATGCATAGTGTTTGCATAGTGTTTGCATAGTAAAATCTTTTATAAAGTTATTCATTTTTATTTAAAAGATTTTACTTTAAATATGAACCGTCAGATTAAAGTAAATCAATCTAGACCGTTCATGAGTTAGTTACTATGCAGTCTATTTTTCTATAAATAGAAGCTCATTCCTTCATTATTTTCTTACGAATTCACTGAAACTCTAGAGAGAGAAACTATAGAGAGAAAGAAGAACCTGTTGGAATAACCTGTCTGTGCGGTCTATCGCATGCATGGTGATTTCTTTTGTTATTCCATTCTTTATTATATTCAGTTGGTTAAAGTTTTGACTTTTATACTACATGAAATTAGTGGAATATCCTTAATATTTGCGCTTCATCCAGTATCTTTTCATGAAAATATCTTCTGAGCGTTCTTGAATTTTACTCCACAAAGCAGTATCATGTTGACAATTTGGACGTTTTTGGTTCCTGGATAAATTAATTCTTGAACTTATTTTATTAAATTCTTATATCATTGTCATCATCCTCATGTTTATATTCTGTTGAAAGTCATCTGTGACTTGTAGTGCATAGATGGACTTGGTATGATTATGACCAGGGATTATTCGGTATAATCATGACCGTAATGTTACAAATGATGTGGTAAAAGTCCTCATTGGCCCGTAGTGCATTGATGGACAGTGGTTGGCATGATCATGACTATTAATGAATACACAAATATTATTGGCCTGTAGTGCATGGATAATTGTGGTTGTGATACTAAAGAATATCCTTGGCCGTAGTGCAGGGATGATGTGAATTATTTATTAAGCTGAGTCCCAGCGATAAAAGTCATGAAAAACCTTTCAAATCATAGAAGATAGTAGATTTTATTCTCTACTTTACTCTTCCAATGGGTTGCTTGTTCCGCTGCAGTTAAACTTGATGTTTGTTATATTTTATCAGTTTAACACTATTGAAGGCTAATGATAATTTATTCTGCATTATCTTAGTCATAATATTTCTTACTGGACTAGTTGAGCTCACCCTTTTGTTTTCATTGTTCTCTTCAGAAAATAAGAATGTAGCGGGGACTAGTCGGGGAACGGAGTGACAGTTCAGATGATAACATTAGTAGTCCTCACTATTCTATGAAATAATGTGAGAATAAATGTATTGAGGACTTATTTTGAGTTTGAATCCTGTTTAGAAGAAAGTGTTGTATTTAAACTCACAACTTATGTTTTGTCGTATTTTACACGACAGTTGTATAATTAAGTTGTATTTGAATTTTTTACCATATTTTTGGCGACTCAGAATAGGTGATGTATACCTATTTTGGGGGTGTCACAAAAAGCTAGTGTTTATCTACTTTAAAGATATAGAAGTCTTCTTTGGCAGCCCACTTTAAGCCTTCTTACACACTTTAAAACCTTTCTCTCCATCTTTCCACACACCCTTCTTTAAGTTGAGAGTCGTGTTGCGTTTGTTTGCCCGGACTTCGGACCGTGGTTTTATTTCAGTTTGTATACACACACACACACACACACACACACACACACACACACACACACACACACACACACACACACACATATATATATATATATATATATATATATATATATATATATATATATATATATATGGACCGAAGTCTAGGCTCAATCGAGGCATAACTCGATAATGTTAGTCCATATATATATATATATATATATATATATATATATATATATATATATATATATATATTTATTTATTTATTTATTTATATATATTAACTGTTGTCGGACTTTGTTCGATGAGCCTAAATTTTATATCCGATGCGTTTATTGCTTTAATATATATATACTTATATATATTAACTATTGTCGGACTTTGTCCAATGAGCCTGAATTTTATATTCGGTGCGTTTATCGCTTATATATATATATATATATATATATATATATATATATATATATATATATACATTTTGTCCCACCTGGAGTTTACTTCGTGGTGGTTGACCATTTTTACTGCTTTCTGTACATTTCGTCCCGCCTGGAGTTTCCTCCGTGGCGATTGATAGCTTTTACAGCTTTATTTACATTTCTGATCCCTCATGGAGGTGCTTCGTGGTTGGTGATCATGTCTGTATATATATATATATATATATATATATATATATATATATATATATATATGACTTTTATATATATACCTGCTTACTGCGTTTATATCAATTGTTGCATCATGTGAGCCTAGGAATCATGTGATCACAGATTCAGTCCACTGAATCTAGATTCGGTTCTCGTGACGGACCATTTCAGCTGTAAGCAACTTGTAAATTTATCTGCGATGTCTGAATTACCTCAGATGGTTTTCATACCCACGAGGAGTTCAACACCTTTTGTACATTATTTTCATACAGATGCCTCACATCTGTAAAATAAAATTAATCCAGCCGAATACGAAATAAAATGGAAGTATCAAAGGCCTCAATTACTATTGAGCACATGGTTTGAAAAATCTCTTTTACAAAACATCACTGCTATATCTTGTTTAAAACTGAATTTTTACACAAATTCAAGCCCTTTGTATATAGGTGCAAACGAGGCATAGCACTACTTCCAAATAACAGCACATTGACCCACACACACACACACACATATTCAGATAATAGTTTCTTGAAAACTGGCGGTCACCATGGCAACACGGATTTCGGGGGGTGCCTAACACCTTCCCTTCGCATAAGCAAGTCCCCAGACCATAAATGAATCTCAGTTTCACAGACCCGTTTAGTAGTGTCACATCACTGGATCAATGTGCAAACCTTTTCTCGATTGTGTTGGTACAACCAGTTAAAAAACTAACTGGTGACTCTTATAGTCCAATCATCGACATTACACATGTCGGACCTTTTTCACTTGTTTTTTTAAACAAATCTCACATAAAATGAGAACACAAAAAAATAGGTAACGAAAAGGGACAAATAAAAATCCCGACAGCGACAGGTGGCGACTCTGCTGGGGACTCCAGTAAGAGGACTTAAGTCGCTACTACAATCTTTTCAAAACTATTATCTGATTGTGTGTGGATGTTTCATTTACATTTATGATGAATGTGTACGAATGTATTTCCTTATTTGCACTTAGTGCTTCGCACCATATCTGTTTGTGATATTAGTGCTTCGCACATGTCATCATTTTCATACGGTGAGACGCGATGTATGTGAATGTATGTTGTGTGGTCCCTCCATCAGGAGCCTATCCCATCGGTGTTTGATTACTGGACTCATAGGAAGACTAATTCCATGAGGCTCAGGAAAGGCACCACCCAAATTCGCTCCAGTTGAAAGACATAATTTAATTCCCGTCGAGTAAATTGCGATGATTTGGAAACTTTCATGCCAAAAAGCCGCGAGAGTAACCTAAGATAGGTCAACCTCTGATAAAACCCAACACGGAGGAAAGTCTCTTCATGCTTTTGCATTACTTATAATATTCATGCCATATTCATGTAATGAGAGATATGAAGAAACGTGTATACACACATGTTTAAAATTGACATGCTATTACGAACAGCTAACATCCATTTTTGCAGGATAAAATTCCTAAAACGAACACATCACATAGCATGTTAATTTACATTCCCTAAAGACTAAACTATTCAAGTCTTTCGCAGGGAATCCATCGGACCTACTACCCGGTCAAAATCCAAAAAGGCCATAGGCCTACAATCAATTATGTCGTCATCCGACCAGACTGACCTTAATCCAGTTTCTCGCAAGGAATTCGACGGATTAAGCAAACAAATTACAGATTTGGTTGTTCTGCTTAAAGAACTACAATAATCTACGCAGGGTCCAAAAATACCCGTACATACTGAATTCTCTACATAAGGGGGAGCCCAGGTCGTTACAATACCTGAACTGTAGTTAGATACGACCAACAAAATTTTTGATGACACCCATCTCACAAGAGATCCAGACACCGGTGACATCAAAAAGAAAGTTCTTCAGATGGAAAAGACCCTTCGCGCTATCAAAGGAATTGGAGCACACGGGAGTGTTTCATATGTTGACCTTTGTATATTCCCTGGTGTTCATTATCCAGAAAAGTTTAAAACTCCTGACTTCGAAAAGTATGACGGGTTAGGAGATCCTTGTACCCATTTGAAGGTATTCATTGGAGAACTTGGATCTTATGCAGAGGACGAGAAGCTCAGAATGTAGCTGTTCCAGAAAAGTTTGACTAGAGAAGCCCGTTCATGGTATACCAGATTAGACAACTCCAAGATCCATAGCTGGGAAGAGCTAGCACACACCTTCCTCACTCAATATAACTTTCAGTCTCAAATGGCTCCTGACCGGTATCAGATTACCAAGGTCAAGAAACAATCTAATAAATCTTTCAGAGAGTATGCTCAAAGGTGGAGATGCCTGGCTGCCCAAGTTATTCCTTCCATGACAGAATCAGAAATCGTCATGACCTTCATAGACATACAAGAAGCTCCTTTCTATGAAAGAGTGTTAGCCGGCATCGGTAAACCATTTTCTGAAATGATCAAACACGGGGAGATGGCTGAGATGGGATTGAAGTCAGGAAAGATTCAAGACCTAGCTGCCCTTAAAGCTGTTCCTGAGCACATCCAGTATGAAAATTATGGAAACAACCCCCGGAGGGTCCATAAAAAGAAAGAGGAAGATGTTTCCCTGATACTGCAGGGTCAAAAAGGCAATCAAAACATGCCTGTTCAAAGGAGAAGTTACACTCCCTTTCAAGCTCAGCCTTCAAATCCTCCATTGCCAAAAGGTGGAGAAGTCAAACGCCCTCGAATGTTCACACCCTTAGGGAACTCCCTCGAGAACATTCTTACTCTTCTGACAACACAGAAGAAAATCACACATCTTCTTCCACCAGCCAACCTTAATGTACGTGATTTCAGTGCTGCTAAGAAATGTGCATATCATGCCGGGGCACCTGGACATGATACTCAAGATTGTTGGGCCTTGAAACACAAGATCCAAGACTTGATAGACAACGGGGAAATCGTGGTTACCAAACCAGATCAACCTCACGTTCAACACAACCCTCTTCCTCAACACAAAGAGAAAGAGGTCAACATGATAAATTAGAGCAATGGACAGAGTTCTAATTTTAGTGGCGAGTCATCTCAAACCGTCAAAGACGGTGTTGACAAATGGGATTATGCCAAGTTCCAATTCACAATGGAACATAAGATAAAAGCTCTATGCAAACAGATCGATCAATTGGCAGAACTGGTGACCTACCAGCATCAAGTTACATCCCAATTAGTAAGCTAGGAGCATGCTAGTCTCCTTCCTCTTGTCAGGAATATTCCTTCGTCACCTTCAGAAAGTGAAACTTTACAGGACAAAGTGGCAAAGAGAGCGAATGCCAAAGCTTGTCGTGATTTTGCCAACAGAAGGGAATTCACACATCTGGGCCAACCCATGGAGGAAATCCTTCAGATGATAATCAATGAAGGAAGGATCAATTCCCTTCTGCCTCTAATCAACCCCCGTTCAAAATGATACAATTCTGACGGAGTATGTCAATATCACTCCCATTCTCGCGGTCACAGCATAGAAGAATGCTGGGCACTCCGCCACCTTATCCAGAATCTCATTGACAGCGATGTCCTGCAACTAGCAGACAATGATACTGTGCTACGTGGGAGTGAGAATATCTATCCTACTAAGTGGAAGGGATTTATAGCAGTTATCTCTGCAGAGGCTAATGACAATATCAAGCCACTCACTATACCAACCATTCAACTCAGAGGAAATAACAATCCTTTGAAAGTGGCCGCTTCCGAGCAAATCAACTTACCATGCAGAGCACAATATCCTATTGTTAGCTTGCACACAGTTCTATGGAATTATGGAGAAGGTGAAGGATCCACCTCACATATAACTGCTACAGTGTCGAAGGAAAATCCACTGTATCTTCCCCAACGAGTGATGAAATCTACCATCAAATCAAAGGAGAAAATACCCATGGAGAAGATTAAAAAATTCCTCCGCACTATGGGTCATCATGAAGCCAAGGTGGTTCTAAGCTTGAGAGAAGCTCCACACCAGATTTCAATTTTGGACTTAGTACTAACTTCCGAGAATCACCGGAAGATCTTATTAAAGGTTTTAGAAAAGGCCTATCTACCAGAATCAATGGATACAGAAAAGTTTCAACACTTGGTCGACCACATTTTCAACAACAATGTGATATCCGTCATTGATGACGATATACTGCCCGAAGGAACTGGTCATTACAAGCCGTTACATATTGCGGTCTTATCCTCCGGATATATGCTGGCTGGAGTATTGATAGATGGAGGCTCATCTCTAAATATCTGTCCATATGCCACATTGTTGAAGATGAATGTTAATCTCAATCGAATCCGGGGTAGCCATACAGTCATCAAAGCTTTTGACGGAGCCAGCCGAAATTCGGTCGGAGTAATTGAGTTGCCAATCGAAATTGGTCCCCATACATTCTGCGTATCTTTCCACGTGCTCAAGATAGATTCGGGATACAACCTGCTCTTGGAAAGACCGTGGATTCATATGGCTGGGGCAGTCCCCTCCACCCTTCATCAGTAACTAAAATACATTATCAACAATAGCCTAGTCACGATCAACGCTGAATCGGAGTGTCCTCAACATGGGGACATGCCATTTATCAACGCTAATGCAGATGTTGAGCCGGTCAGTTTTCATGCCTTGGAAGTGAGCAATACTCAGTACCATGCTATTGGAATGACATTGCCCGTACCCATGATCTCTGCCGAAGTAATGTCGGCTACTCAGGAAATGATGTCCTTGGGTCATCAACCAGGACAAGGGCTGGGTAAAGATCACCATGGTATTAAATAGCCCATTCAAGTAGCCAGGCAAACTGGGATAGTTGAACTAGGTTATTCTGCCAGTTCTAGTCAGAGGAATCCTCATAAGCATCCTCATATTCCTTCAGCTTCAACCAAGAGGCGTTTATCTTCGCCTTCAAATTCTAAGTCCGGACAACCTCCTGTAAAGGTGCCAGCTAACGTGATGGCTATGCTATTTCCTAAGCCAGTGCCGTTCAAAGCAAAAGAAATCTTTGTTCTCGATCTCGCAGTGGAAGAAGAGAAACAAAGAATTAAGAAAAACATTGTCCAGATAATGTCGGGCATACGCATCATCATCCATGATGAGCATACAAATAGATACACCCCAGACGATGATTGCCCAGACGTATTGGCCATCATTCGGGAAGAGGATGATGATGACAACTCCTCTATCAATGCAGTCCACCCGGACTTTATCCTTGCCAATTGGAGCAGCATTCCTTGCATTGGTCGATAAGGGTAAAGTGGGCAGAAACTCTTTCTGCCCTGTAGATATTATAACTGCTTACTTTTTTGTACAGTATTAGCAGTTTATTTTGTCAGTACATGCTAACACTGTGTATGATCAAGCAGATATCAGAGCATATCTAAAAGGGAAATGATCAAAAATATATTTCCCTGCTATATATAATGTTATTTGATATACAATGTAAACTATACATGATAAAATGGCTAAGCTAGTTTGTGCAGGAAAATACAAGCCCATCTATAAATCGGTGTATATGCGAGCTAACAAGCCCAACATGGCATCCCTCTACGAAGAAGGAGGCAAAGCTGTGGTCTCCTATATGAGGATATCTATACGACCCAACAGATTTGCAGACATCTGCATGTTGACCATGTGTTCATCAATGTACGTGCTCATCTCTGCGATCATGCCAGTGGTAAGGGACCTCATTGCAGTACTATCTGTGACGGCTACATCCCGGGCAGATATAGCACTATCCCGCTCAACTATCACTGCATCTCTGGCTGATCTGGCCTCATCCCGCTCAACAACAGCGGTATCTCTACTAGCCAATGCCTCGTCTCTCTCTAACAGAGTTGCGTCTCTCCCATCAAGGGCAGTCAACATCAAAGATCGAGCCTGATCTCTCTCAAAGGTCATTAGATGAAGACACTGCTCAAAGTACTGTGTTAAATGCTAAATCATGACAGTGCTGGTACTGGGAGAATCTAAAAGAGATGCTGGCCACCCGACACCTAACTCCTCCTCGGTGTGAGAATCAATGTCCTCCATGGGCTCTCCACCATCTATGTGACGCCCCCAAAATAGGTATACATCACCCATTCTGAGTCGCCAAATACATGGTACAGAAATAAATACAACTTTATTAAAACACTTGTCGCGCAAAATACGACAACACAATACTGTGAGTTTAAATATAAATATTATCTTCTAGACAATATCCACACTCAAATAAGTCCTCATTACAATTATTGAAATACTATTTAATAAAATAGAGAGGACTGCTAACACCACTGACTAGAAACATCACTCCACACCTCGACTAGTTCCTGCTATATTCTCGCCTCTTGAGAAAAATGGAACAAAAAGGAAAAGGGTGAGCTCAACTAACCCAGTAAAGAATATTATGATTAAGATAATATACAACAACTTATCATTAGACTTCAACATGGAAAAATTTGATAAAATATAATAGATAACAAGTTTTAAATCAACAACTGCAGCGGAAACAGCAAACCATTAAAAGAGTCAAGTAGAGAATGAGTTCTACTATCTTCTAAGATTTAAAAGTCCATCATCAATATTTTATCCCTGTAACAACAATCAATAATCATCTTTAATCAAATATTCATCTTTACACTACAGGCCAAAGATATTCATTTGTATCACCAGTCGGTCATGTTCATCTCAACACATGTTTATCTTTGCACTACGGGCCAAAGATATTCATCAGTTAATCATTCATCTTTGCACTATAGGCCAAAGATATTCAGTAATATCATCATTTAGGACTGAGGATGATGAAAAATATTTTAAAGAAAATGAATCAAGTGAGATAGAAGTTCCAACAGAATAATAGAAGAATGTCACCAAGTATAGGGTAGACTGCGTATACAGGTTATTCCAACAGAATAATAAGAAATGGAATAACAACAGTTCTCTTCATGAATAAGAAAGAATAACACCCCTTACCGTTTTAAAGAAGAGCTGAAATAAGGAAGTAGTTAAGTAGCATAATACTCTTCTTCTTCTCTCTCTCTCTATAGTTTCTCTCTCTAGATTTCAGTGAATTCGTAAGAAATAATGAAGGAATGAGCTGCTATTTATAGAAAAATAGAATGCATAGTAACTAATCCATGAACGGTCCAGATTGATTACTTTAATCTGACGGTCCATATTTAAAGAAAAATAAAATATAATATATTCTATTTATAGAATAACTTTAATAAAGTATTCTGTTTTATATAAAAAGATGTTTCTGTTTTATTACGTTAATAATACGAATAAAACAAAACGTCATTATCGCTAAATAATTCATATTATTAACTGACAATAATTGAATCAAACTGAGTGACTTCTCACATAAATATCAATAATCAATACCGTGTGCTACTATGCAACAACACGTATTACTGTACTTTTACTACCGAGTAGTTCAACAGTATAAACGGTAAAACTTCCGTCGTTATTTTCATAAAGTATTTTTGTCGTTTTCTCAATCCGACAATAATTCCGTTGTGGGGTCCACCAATGATTGTACCGTCGTACGGATATTCTCCGACAAAAAGAATATTCTCCGACCAATCGAATATAATATGACAACTTGTATACTTTGTAAAATTTATAAATACTACCCATAACTATTATATCAAATCCACACCATAATATAAAAAAAATTATTTCGAGAAAAATTAAATATTTATTCATAAAATCTGGGGTCTCACAAAAACTTCATTAGGTATTCCTTAGCGAGCCACGTTCAGTGAACTTATTCTCTAATAAGCACCTACATACTTGCTTTAGTGTCTCCACACAAATGATCATGAGATCAATCATCCTCATCCAATGAGTAAGCAACGTATGTACCAATCTATCCTGATTCACTAATCCCCAATTTAGTAATCCAAAGATTGAGAACTATTTTAGTTTTAAGCTTTCTAAGAATTTAGATCTCATTAGAATGATCATCATCATTATTCTAAAAGCATTACTTAAAACTATAGGTTTATCACATATTATAAAATAGCATCATGTAGATAATTAAAAGTCTTTAATCAATAAATACTTTTTATTAATAAATGAATAAGATTGTTACAAAGTATATGCTTTATCATCAAACATGATTGGCTTGTGTGCATACTACTTTCAATCTCCCACTTGCACTAAAGTCAATCGCCATGGTATCTCATACCCTTCTTCTCTAAGTGACGATTATCCTGCTGTTGGATAAGCTTTAGTAAATGGATATGTAATGTTGTTCTTAAGAGTCCACTATCTCTATAGTGATTTCTCATCTTTCAATGATTTCTATAATCAAATGAAAGTGTCACAGCACATGTTTAGATCCAAGATGAGACTTAGGAACTATTCCTAGTTCTATAATGAACTTTTAATCCAAATAATCAACTTGCAGCTTCATTTATAGCTATATACTTTGTCTTTATCACTAAACCAGCAACCTTTTGCTATTTGGAACCTTTCAAATTCACTGCACCACTGTTCAAGGTAACGCTTTACCTTAAAGTGAATTTTTTATCGTCTTGGTCTATCTGAAAAACTTGAGTCTGTAAAGCCCTCTAGTTTTAATTCAGACCCACCATGTATGATCACATCCTTAGTGCCGGTTAAGTACTTTAAGATGTTTTTCACTGTCTCATAGTGAACTTCTCTAGAATATGGCTGATCAACATCAGGTCTCGTACATTTTATTGCATACATGATAGTTACTCATGCGATCTCTCTTTTTGGAGTCTATGGGGACTATTGAGAGAGATACACTCCAAGGGCTCATCAACATGAGACATCCCATGGAGTTTGCCATGCTAAACAAATTTAGTATCAAATGAATATATGTTCCTTGGGTTAAGCTGAGCATCCTTTTAAATCTATTTATATAGATTTGCATCCCCAATTACGATACTCTTTCCAAATCACTCATGCAGGAATGTTTAGACAACTTTATCTTTACTGATTGTAGCATTGGTAAGTCATTCCTTATCCGTAGTATATCAACATATAATACTAGAAATGTCACAACGCTCCCACTAACCCTTTTATACATACTAGAACTCTTACCTCATCATATGTAACTCTAGATCATCATCTTCTATGATGCGTACCTCATCATCATCATCCATGATGAATCCATACCTCCTAGGTATCTTCGGTACTATTCCAGATTTACGATTCGGTTGTGGTACAATAGGTCTATCTACAGGTTCCTCTTATTTGACTCATAGTGATTTGTGGATCATGAACTCTTCAAGATCTATTATCCTCCCACTAGCCCGTTCAATGATAAACATCTTTATCTTAGAAGGCAGCATGTTTCTCAATAAACACATTTTGCTAAGTAGGATTATAGAACATATACCCTAAACTTACTTAAGGATGTCCCACAAATCTGTACTTGTCAAATTTTGTCCCAAGCTTATCCTTTGAAACCTTTTCACATAAGTTGGACAACCCCTTATCTTAACATACTTAAGATTAGGAATCCTCCCTGTCCATAATTTTTATGGAGTCTTGGGGCCGAATTTTGAGGTTACCTTTTCGTAGATATGCAGCCATTTCTAGGACATGATCCTAGAAGGATACTGGAATGTCGGTAAAATCATTATGGACCGTACCATGTCCAACAAGGTACAATTTTTCCTTTCAGATACATCAATCAATTATTACGTATCAGGAGGCGTCCATTATGAGAAAACCATTTGAGATTATCTAGAAACTCATTATACAAGTATTCCATCCTTGATCCAATCAAAGAATCATAATACTTTTCAAGTTAATTTCACTTTTGAATTATTTGAACCTTTCAAATAATTCACACTTGTATTTCAATAAATACACACAATCAACTCTTTGAATGATCATCTCCTTTTCTTATACTAGTTTTTTCGATTTATAAAATAATTTTTCACGTAAGTCAAGTACACAAAATTTATTAAGTAATATTCCAGTTCTATACAAAATATTATTATTATAAATAGAACAACAATTGTTCTTAATTATAATACCAAAGATTTCATTGTCCAACAATAAAATGGGTATAATGTTTCTAACAAGAACTGGAATACAATAACAACTTATTGACTTAGTAGATTTGCCCGTAGGCATTGCTAAACTATAAGTTTCTATGGCTAATGTGGCAACCTTTGCTTCATTTTCTACACATAAGATTACTTATCTTTGTTTAGCTTTCTACTTCTGCTTGGTCCTTTCATAAATCTATATTTATGATAACCAAAGCCGGTATCCAATACCCAAGTAGAACCTTGACTTAAAGAAAAATTTATTTTAAATCATGAACAAATTTGTATTTATAACCGAAACTTCACTAAGCTTCTTTTGGTTAGCCTCTGCAAGATGCTTCTTGCAATTTTTTTCCAGTGTCCAGGCTTATTGCAGTGGAAGCAAACTCCTTTGCTATCCGTATCAGTTTTGTTCTTATTATCCTTTGTTTTTGCCTTTCTATTTACCTTCTTCGAATCGTTCTTCTTTTCAGAAGATCCTTTGGCCCCTACCAGTAAGACATGGTCTTTCTTGGTTGGAAAGTGACTCTCAACACTTTTCAACATGTTTAGCAAATCAACGAGGCTGATATCTAGCTTGTTCATATGAAAAATTCATAACAATTGTGAAAGAAGTCCGGGAGTGAGTACAAGATCAAATCTTGGCTCAATTCTCCAACCATTACAAAACCAGTTGTCCTAATTGATCAATCAAATTGATTATGTTAAGGACTTTTATCTGTACTGAAGTGTCATCGGTCATTCTAGATCGGAAGAGCTCCTTAAATATATAATATCTATCAGTCTTACTTTCTTCACCATCAACTACTTGACGTGCAGGAGTATAATAGGAGTATCTATAGTTTCAGGCTGACGCTGAAGATTGTTACTCATGGATACGAGCATGATGCATTGAGCCAACTGTTCATCATCTTGCCACTTTCTAAAAATAGCAATCTCTTCCTTAGAGACATTGTCTGCAACCATTGCAGGGATAAGCGTATTAAGGACATAAGATAGCTTTTCAGCCGTGAGAACTTTTCTCAATTTCCTTAACCAATTCGTTTAATACGGTCCGGTTAAATAGCATCTAATATGCTTCACAGTGATAGTAATTTAAACATTATAAAATTCTGTAAATGAATTTGTAATTAACAATATTTTAGCATACATTCTTTTATTAATTACCAAAATAAATTAGGTCTTGTTTTAAATTGGTATCTCCCACTATTTTCTTCAAACTATATTACCCTCAATATATATAGTTCGGCAATATCTAATTAAAGATATGCTAGTGAGAATAAGGATCACATTTCAAATGTATATAGCCTTGTGGTGACACAACAAACTATATATAAATAAATAGGTAGACAACTCTTGTCAATTACATCAACTATGTAACTCCTTGTATTTTACCTCTTAAATCATAATGGTCAAGTGTGTGCACATCTGAACTAAAATGATTTAAGTTAAGTCCAACCTAGCACTCCATATATTCAAAAAAGAAAAATATTGTCCTTGTGGTGACACAATAAAATAATATTGTTCAATTTTCTTTATAAACATCAAATGTGATAAAATTAACATCTCAAAAAATTAAGATAAGCCTTGTGGTGACACAACAAACTTATAATAATTAATTGATACTTTATTATTTTATCATGCTAGAAGGTGACGTTCGATATTCTAAATATCTTTGAATGCTTAGGACTTAATATAAAAAATTTGAGGGGTTTATTATTAATTTGTCTCATCTTGTTTAGCGCGCATGTATATATATATATATATATATATATATATATATATATATATATATATATATATAATACGCGTCATATTAATTCACATGCGAAGCATGTTTGTATAATATATAATATATATAGTATAAGCATGCACATATAGAATACTATATTCTACCTGGATTGATTATGGACTTTTATTCTAGTTTGGTTCACTAGAGCCACCAAGTGAACCAAAAAGTCAAACCTTAGGGGTGCAAGAATTAATATTTAAATATAACTATTACATTTAAACCCGGACTCCATTACAAACGGGTCTTCAAGCGCTCCTTGCTCCTTGATCTCCAATACTTCAAAATTAATTCTAATTATTCCTATTACAAAACAATTTAAAATAAATAGAAACCTTGATCAGCAGTCAAGGGAAAGTACATAGGAGAGAGATAGAATTTATATTAAGAAAAAATTAGAGAAGACGAGGTACGCAGACCCCATTTAATAAAACTCATACATTCATGCATCCAACTAAAATAAAATTCAATCACATTAGTCAATAGTCCATAATTAATCCCATTTATTATCATACACATCACCATATGCATCAGTAAATAACATTCATCTCATGAATAATAAACATTCAATATATATATATATATTGATATCATTTAATGGGAAAATTTAGTTAGTATAAAATCTAATTTTGAATCAAAATAAACTCCTTTATTTTAATCCAAATTTAATTCAAAATAAACCTCTTTTATTTTAATTTATTCAATTTTGAATAAAATAAACTATTTTATTTTAATATAAATCTTTAATCAAAATAAACTCCTTTATTTTAATTAATTATGGAATCCAATTCCAAGTAAAAAAAATAACTCCTTCATTTTGAATAATATAAAATCTTATTTCATATCTAAATAAACTCCTTTATTTTAAGGAAACACGTATTCTTTTTCCTATTCATAAATAAACTCCTTTATTTTGAATAATATGAAATCTTATTCCATATCTAAATAAACCCCTTTATTTAAGGAAATTAGGATTCTCTTTCCTATTCACAAATAAACTCTTTTATTTTGAATAATATAAAATCTTATTTCATATCTAAATAAACTCCTTTATTTAAGGAAACATGAAATTCTTTTCAACTCCAATTAATTAGCATGAAATTCTAATTTTAAAATTAAAATATACCTTTTTATTTTAAGATTAAAATAAAATTTTTATTTTAATTATAAAATAATTAAAAATATTATATATATATATATATATATATATATATATATATATATATATATATATAATATAATATACTAACCGCGTTAATCCTTACTCACGTGATTCACTTGTAAAGCAGTATGTTTTTGTGATTCGTGCATATCATATATAAAGTAATCATTTCGTGAATGTCCAGGAGATTATTACATGAATGAGCAGGAAATTAAATACTCCTATATATATATATATATATATATAAAGTAATATTATATATATATACCACATGAATCACGAAATAACAGAATAGATTTACGGAAATCATAAAACCGTGATATTAATTTTCATTTTTTTAAAATTTTATACAATAAAATTATACCCAATTAAATTGTTCTAAACCCATATCAATATACATATCAAATTAAAACAATTAATAATTTGCGTAAAGGTTTGGCTCTGATGCCACTATTAGGTTTGTAATATTCATGAACGCAATCAAATTGCATAAATAAGCGGAAACGTAGAAAATCAGAGTTTTAAAATTTTACAAATCATATACCTGGATCACCCTTTATGCACAATTATTAATTAAACAAAAAAGAAAGAACAAGAATCATACCCTTGAAGATTCGAGCTTCCTCAGGTACAAGTTCACCTCCAATCTTTTTCGCGTTCAACTTGAATCTATCGGGTTTGGTTCCTTCCTTTGATCAACGTTAGCCACCCAATTGTTTGGCCTCTATAGGTGATCCACCAAGAAAAAATAGAGATTCAAGAAGATAGGTGTTTGGAAAAACCCTAATTTTTCTATCTCTATAGAAAAAGGCGTACTCTCCCAACTATTGAAATTACGTCTGTTGTAAAAGTCAACAACCACATCACCCATAATAAGACTCATCTTATTTATAGATTTGGGCAACCCTCCTTAACAATCAAGAAATTGAGTTTTATTTTATTAATTAAACTCTTTTAATTAATTAGGCTCCTAATCTTATTAGGAACAAATGAGAGTACTTTTATTAATTAATTCTCAAACTCTTTTAGGAATTAAATAATAATAATATTAATAATAATAATAATAAGACTCCTCTTATTAATTTATATTTAATATTTCCAAAATATTAAATAATAAATATTAAGCTATTTAATTTATTCTATCACCATAGATTAAATTAAATATACTTAACTTATTATTACAATTATGCCATTAACTTCTTAAATAATTATTCTTCCTTTTATGGTGTGACCCTTTAGATTCTCCATATTAAACCGGTTGTGAATAAATCAATTACAACAATTCTAATCTTATTTAAACAAATAAATTAAACTAATAATTTATTTAAATAAATAATATTTATTCTACAATAGGGATAAGCCTCCCTAGCAATCAACGACTTTTCAGATAATATAGATTTCAACAGTAATCATAAAAGAACCTTTGAGTAAATAGTTACCGTACAATTCAATCCTTCTACCATACAATGTCTCAATTAAATATAAGACATGGAATTACTGTCAAGTCTTATTTTATTTAATTATATGTATTTCGACTCTTAAATGTACAACTCCAAATAATACAAATTAGAAACTCCTTTTTAATTTCATTCTGCCTTGGCCAATGACTACTGAGTTGTCATTTATCGAATCACATAGGACATTTCTCTTCTTTTACTATAAGTGGTAGATTCTTTATTGATCATACATTATCTCCATGTACAACTTATTATACCCAAGCATACCCTTTGATATACCCTAAGGGTCTTAAGGAATAAGTCAAAGTATAACTTATCATACACAAGATACTATGATGATCTCAAGTTCAAGGATCACTTGCACTACTATCACTACATGAATTCCTATTGACAGGAAAGTAAAACTCCATTAGGTATTCCTTAGCGAGCCACGTTCAGTGAACTTATTCTCTAATAAGCACCTACATACTTACTTTAGTATCTCAACACAAATGATCATGAGATCAATCATCCTCATCCAATGAGCAAGCAACGTATGTACCAATCTATCCGGATTCACTAATCCCCAATTTAGTAATCCAACGATTGAGAAGTATTTTAGTTTTAAGCTTTCTAAGAATTTAGATCTCACTAGAATGATCATCATCATTATTCTAAAAGCATTGCTTAAAACTATAGGTTTATCACATATTATAAAATAGCATCATGTAGATAATTAAAAGCTTTTAATAAATAAATACTTTTTATTAATAAATGAATAAGATTGTTACAAAGTATATGTTTTATCATCAAACATGATTGGCTTGTGTGCATACTACTTTCACTTACCTTAGATGAAGAATGGATACTAGAATAGTGAAGTAGCAGACTTCTCTTCTTCTATCTCTCTATAGCTTCTCTCTCTATAATTGCTCTTGTGAGTCTTATTGAATTGGTGAGAACGAAGGAAGAATAAGCTTCTATTTATAGGAAAATATAGTTTCGATAATTGCACGTTTTGGAGCTCGAAATATTACAATATAATACCTTTATCTTTTCGTTCATTTTTAATTTAGTCCTGCATGTATTATCAAACTTGCACCACCTCCCCTAATAGTATATCATATGAATCAATAGTACAAACATGTGACTCAATAGTTCTATACATGTGAAACAAATAACTACAGTATAGTACATTCATCTATACCTTCATTTTTAATTTAGTCATGCAAGTATTATCAATCTTGCACCACCTCCCCTAATAGTACTTAATGTGAATCAATAGTTGTAAGCATGTGAATTAATAACAATTAATTGCTCATTTATCCAATTAATTACCCGATTGGTCAATTTAACCTCCAAAAATCAATTATTATCGAAATAAATATCGATTTCCACTAACACTAATAATCCCAACATAATGGAACTATCAATTTCATCTTTAATCAATACAAACTTATTCATCATTAATATTATAACTCACAATATTTAACAACCAGGTCGTTCCCAAGAAAGAAGGGGCTTTCCGATAAGGATTTCTCCCAATTGGCGCGCAATTAGGTGACCAAGCCTCTCCTCGACAGAACTTTCTAGACATCGTCAATATTGCAAATAATAATATGAATAACTTTGTGGTCTCAATTATTGATTTAATAATATAAAATATTGATACTGTGACAGTAATTGAATCAATAATATGAGAGATATTATGCAGCAACTATTGTAGCAATAATTGAATAAATTAAGTGGCTTCTTACGTAAGCATCAATAATCAATACCGTGTGCTACTATGCAACCACGTGTATTACTGTTCTTTTACTACCGGGTAGTTTAACAGTTTAAAAATATTTCAGTCGTTTTCTAACTACGACAGTACCTCCGTTGTGGCGTCCACTAATAATTGTGCCATCTTACGAATATTCCCTGTTAAAACAAATATTCCCAGACACAACGAATATTTTATATCAACTTGCTTTCTTTGCAAAATTTTCAAATATCACCATTAACTTTAACCTTTTATCAATTTAACCATTTACTCAATAGAATAATAATTATAGGAAAATTGAATACTTTCATTTCATAAAATTCGGGGTCTTACAATCTCCCCTCCATATGAAATTTTGCCCTCAAAATTTACGTACCTGGTAGTTCGAAGAAATGAGAATACCTTGCTTTTCTTTTCGGATTGTACCTTACCGGTTATTTCCTCTGTATCATGATTTTTCCATTGCTCATCTCCTGTATTTCAGATATCATTCTAGAATACATCTTCAAAATAAAGGTTAATTGACATATTATAATTTGTTAACTTAAGTAAGAAAATTAAGCTTATGTAGGACACACACTAGCGAAGGATATTAATCATCTATCCCCTCCTAGTTCTAATCTTAGATCTCTGCCAGAGACCATATCCCTAAGCTCTGATACCATTTATGACACTCCCAAAATAGGTTCACACGACCCATTCCGAGTCACCAGATATCGCACTACAGAAATCAAATACAAACTTCATTTATACAACTGTTGAATTGTCGTGCAGAGTAAGACAACACATAAGCTGTGGATACCAATTGTGACTCTCATGCCTTTACTTGGATAGCATCTCACAGTGATACCTTACAAAGGTACCTTACATAAAGGTACAATCAATAACTGTTTTAGAAATTAAAATCTTTGGAAAATACTCAAGAAAACCTTCGTACATGGGAGGCCATGTATCTAAGTTATGATAGATATTATATGTCCACAGAAATATTCTTGGTTGACCCAATAGTCCCCAAAGAAAAACGAGAAGATTGTTATCATGTTCTTTCCCATGGTGAGTCTTCTCTTGACATATAATTATCTCCATTGTCTCCAATTGAGAATTATATTTCAACCAAACTCCAAGATTATATAGGTAGTGCTCTTAGATATACTCAGCATGTGGATGAGTACAACCTTATCTTATGATAACATGAAGTCGTAGGTCATTAGACATCTTGTATGATAGTGGCAAAACACCCTTACAAAGTTGGGTTCACCTCACCCTATTCGGTTCACCAAAATCAACGGTTAAATGACGTATAAAAATACGACACACTTATCTAAAATTCTCAATAAAATTATTTTTATACTGTTTAGGGAGAACCTCAACAGCTATAGACCACCGTTCTAATCCCCTGTTAACCCCGCTCGACCCAGCTACACTCTTATTACCTGAAAGGAATTGTGAAGTAAAAGGGTGAGCACAACTAGCCTAGTAAAGAATATCATGACTAAAGATAATTAAATTATCAATAGCCTTCGTCGGTAATAAATCAGAGATTTAGAACATATGGTAGATGATAAAACTTTTCAACCATAGTTGCAGCGGAACGAGCAATCCATTAGAAGAGTCAAATAGACCAAAAATTCTATTATCTTCTCCATGTTAAAAGTCCACCAACGATATTTTATCCCTGTAACATCGATCAACAATTCCTGTCCACAATCATGTGAATAACTCATAATCATAATTGTGATTCTAAATTCCTTTTCGCACCCAGGACGAAGATAATTTTCATCACCTGTCTTTACCTGAAACATCAAAGATCGTGGTTATTCCAAATCACAGTTCCTGTTCATAATAATACTAATAAATTTATCTTTGCACTACGGGCCAAAGATATTCATTAACAGTTCATCTTTGCACTACATGCCAAATACATACAACTGTATTTTAGAAGAGTGAAGTAGATCACGATATCTACTATCTTCTACGAATTAAAAGTTTATTATCAATATTTTATCGCTAAGACTCAGCTCAATACATCACCGAGTTATCCATGCACTATGGCCAAGGATATTCGTTAGTATCACATACATGAATTATCCATGCACTACGGCTAAGGATAATTATTAGTATCACGATCACGAATTATCCATGCACTACGGGTTAAGGATATTCGTGTTTTTACCAATGGTCATGATTATACCGAATAATCCCTAGTCATAATCATACCAACAACTGTCCATCAATGCACTATGGGCCAATGAGAACTTTTACCAAATCATTTGTAACATTACGGTCATGATTATACCAAATAATCCCTGGTCATAATCATACCAAGTCCATCTATGCACGTAAGCCACAGATGACTTTCATTACAATATAAGCATAAGGATGATGACAATGATATAAGCATTATTTAAATGAAAACAAGGATAAATATTAAAGACTTTAAATTTATCCAGAGTTTAAAATATCCAAATTGTCAACATGATGCTGCTTTGTGAAGTTAAATTCAAGAATAATATTCATGTATCAAAAATAATTTAGACAGAAAAGAAATATATTTTTTAGGTGAATAGTATCCTATGAATAGTACTTCGAGAATAGTACCTCGTGAATAGTACCCCAACATAAAAAGTGTCCCAAATACTCGAATGAATAATATTCGAGTGAATAGTAACAGGATGAATAGTAACCTATGAATAGTACTCCGGTACGAAAAGTGGTCCGAATACCCGAGTGAATATTATTTGAGTGAATAGTAACTGGGTGAATAGTAATCTGTGAATAGTAACTTGTGAATAGTACTTTGAGAATAGTACCCTATAAATAGTACTTCGTGAATAGTACCTCGTGAATAGTACTTTGTGAATAGTACCCCGTGAATAGTACTTTGTGAATAGTATCGTATTTATGAATAATGCACATGAATAGTACTTCGTGAATAGTACCGTATTTATGAATAGTACCATACGTATGAATAGTACCGTATAAATGAATAGTACTCATAAATAGTACTCTGGCATGAAAAGCTTAAAATTTAATAAAAATATTCAAAAAATATCCTTGTGAAACGATACTAGATGAAGCGTAAATTTCAAGGATATTCTACTAATTTCACGGAGTATAGAAGCAATACTTCAACAAAATGAGTGTAGAATTAGGGATACGAAACAAAATAATATTACTTACATACTACAGAGTATGGAAGAAAATATTATTTCATACGAATATTGAACAAAAATAATATCCCTTACGAATAAGAAATAAATAACATCCCTTATGAATACAAAATAAATAACACCCCTTACCTCAGAAGAAGACTGAATACTAGAATAGTGAAGTAGCAGACTTCTCTTCTTCTATCTCTCTATAGCTTCTCTCTCTATAATTGCTCTTGTGAGTCTTAGTGAATTGGTGAGAACGAAGGAAGAATGAGCTTCTATTTATAGGAAAATATAGTTTCGATAATTGCACGTTTTGGGGCTCGAAATATTACAGTATCATACCTTCATCTTTTCTTTCAATTTTAATTTAGTCCTGCAAGTATTATCAAACTTGCACCACCTCCCCTAATAGTATATCATGTGAATCAATAGTACAATCATGTGACTCAATAGTTCTATACATGTGAAAAAAATAATTACAGTATAGTACCTTCATCTATACTTTCATTTTTAATTTAGTCATGCAAGTATTATCAATATTGCACCACCTCCCCTAATAGTATATACATGTGAATCAATAGTTGTAAGCATGTGAATTAATAGCAATTAATTGCTCATTTATCCAATTAATTACCCGATTGGTCAATATAACATCCAGAAATTAATTATTATCGAAATAAATGTCGATTTCCACTAACACTAATAATACCAACATAATGGAACTAACAATTTCATCTTTAATCAATACGAATTTATTTATCATTAATATTATAACTCACAATATTTAACAATCAGGTCGTTTCCAGGAAAGAGGGGGCTTTTCGATAATGATTTCTCCCTATTGGCCAGCAATTAGGTGACCAAACCTCTCCTCGACAGAACTTTCTAGACATCGTCAATATTGTAAATAATAATATGAATAACTTTGTCGTCTCAATTATTGATTTAATAATATAAAATATTGATACTGTGACAGTAATTGAATCAATAATATGAGAGATATTATGCAGCAACTATTGTAGCAATAATTGAATAAATTGAGTGGCTTCTTATGTAAGCATCAATAATCAATACCGTGTGCTACTATGCAACCACGCGTATTACTGTTCTTTTACTATCGGGTAGTTTAATAGTTTAAAAATATTTCAGTCGTTTTCTAACTATGAAAGTACCTCCGTTGTAAGGTCCACCAATGATTGTACCGTCTTACGAATATTCCCTATTAAAATGAATGTTCCCCGATACAACGAATATTTTATATCAACTTGCTTTCTTTGCAAAATTTTCAAATATCACCATTAACTTTAACCTTTTATCAATTTAACCATTTACTAAATAGAATAATAATTATAGAAAAATTGAATACTTTCAATTCATAAAATTCGGGGTCTTACAATCTCCCATCCTTATAAAATTTTGCCCTCATAATTTACGTACCTGGTGGTTCGAAGAGATGAGAATACCTTGCTTTCTTTTCAGATTATACCTTACAGGTTATTTCTTCTGTAACATGATTTTCCCATTACTCATCTCCTGTATTTCAGATATCATTCTAGAATACATCTTCAAAATAAAGGTTAATTGACATATCATAATTTGTCAACTTAAGTAAGAAAATTAAGCTTAGGTAGGACACACACTAGCGAAGGATATTACTCATCTCTCCCCTCCTAGTTCTAATCCCGGATCTCCGCCAGAGACCATATCCTTAAGCACTGATACCATTTGTGACGCCCCCAAAATAGGTCCACACGACCCATTCTGAGTCGCCAGATATCACACTACAGAAATCAAATACAAACTTTATTTATACAACTGTTGAACTGTCGTGCAGAGTAGGACAACACATAAGCTGTGGATACCAATTGTGACTCTCATCCCTTTACTTGGATAGCATCTCATAGTGATACCTTACAAAGGTACCTTACATAAAGGTACAATCAATAACTATTTTAGAAATTAAAATCTTTGGAAAATGCTCAAGAAAACCTTCGTACATGGGAGGCCATGCATCTAAGTTATCATAGATATCATATGTCCACAGAATTATCCTCGGTTAACCCAATAGTCCCCAAAGAAAAATGAGAAGATTGCTATCATGTTCTTTTCAATGGTGAGTCTTCTCTTGACATATAATTATCTCCATTGTCTCCAATTGAGAATTATATTTTAACCAAACTCCAAGATTATATAGGTAGTGCTCGTAGAAATACTCAGCAAGTGGATGTGCACAATCCTATCTTATGATAACACGAAGTCGTAGGTCATTAGACATCTTGTCGATAGTGGCAAAACACCCTTCCAAAATTAGATTTACCTCACCTTATTCGATTCACCAAAATCAACGGTTAAATGACGTATAAAAATACGACACACTTATCTAAAATTTTCAATAAAATTATTTTCATACTGTTTAGGGAGAACCTCAACAGCTATAGACCACCGTTCTAATCCCTGTTAACCCCGCTCGACCTAGCTACACTCTTATTACCTGAAAGGAATTGTGAAGCGAAAGGGTGAGCACAACTAGCCCAGTAAAGAATATCATGACTAAAGATAATTAAATTATCAATAGCCTTTATCAATAATGTCGATGTCGTGATTTTTATTTGTCCCTTTTTGTTTCCTGTTTTTTTGTGTTCTCATTTTATGTGAGATTTATTTGAAAAAATAAGTGAAAAAGGTCCGATATGTGTAATGTCGACGATTGGACTATAAGAGTCGCCAGTTAGTTTTTTAACTGGTTGTACCAACACAATCGAGAAAAGGTTTGCACATTTACCCAGTGATGTGACACTGCTAAACGGGTCTGTGAAACCGAGATTCATTTAGGGTCCGGGGACTTGCTTATGCGGAGGGAAGCTGTTAGGCACCCCCCAAAATCCGTGTTGCCACGATGACCACCACTTTTCAAGAAACTATTATCTGAATATGTGTGTGTGTGTGTGTGTGTGTGTTTGTGGGTCAATATGCTATTATTTAGAAGTAGTGTTATGCCTCGTTTGCACCTATATACAAAGGGCTTGAATTTGTGTAAAAATTTAGTTTTAAACAAGATATAGTAGTGATGTTTTGTAAAAGAGATTTTTCAAACCCTGTGCTCAATAGTAATTGAGACTTTTGATACTTCTATTTTATTCCGTATTCGGCTGGATTAATTTTATTTTACAGATGCGAGGCATCTGTATGAAAATAATGTACAAAAGGTGCAAAACTCCTCGTGGGTATAAAAACCATCTGAGGTAATTCAGACATCGTAGATAAATTTACAAGCTGCTTACAGTTGAAAAGGTCCATCACGGGAATCGAATCTAGATTCAGTGGACTGAATCTGTGATCACATGATTCCTAGGCTCACATGATGCCGCAATTGATATAAACGCAGTAAGCAGGTATATATATAAAAGTCGTAAATATATATATACAGACATGATCACCAACCACGAAGCACCTCCATGGGGGATCAGAAATATAAATAAAGCTGTAAAAGCTATCAATTATCACGGAGGAAACTCCAGGCGGGACGAAATGTACAGAAAGCAGTAAAAACGGTCAACCACCACGAAGTAAACTCCAGGTAGGACGAAATATAAATAAATATATATATATATATATATATATATATATATATATATATATAAGCGATAAATGCACCGGATATAAAATCCAGGCTCATCGGACAAAGTCCGATAACAGTTAGTATATATAAGTATATATATTAAAGCAATAAACGCACCGAATATAAAATCCAGGCTCATCGAACAAAGTCTGACAACAGTTTATATATATATATATATATATATATATATATATATATATATATATATATATATATATATATATTAAAGCATTAAATAGTCCAGACCAAAGTCTAGGCTCATCGAATAGAGTTCGACACACAATTCATATATATATATATATATATATATATATATATATATATATGTATATACAAACTGAAATAAAATCACGGACCGAAGTCCGGGCAAACAAACGTAACACGACTCTCAACTTAAAGAAGGGTGTGTGCAAAGATGGAGAGAAAGGCTTTAAAGTGTGTAAGAAGGCTTACAGTGGGCTGCTAAAGAAGACTTCTATCTCTTTAAAGTAGATAAACACTAGCTTTTGTAGGTACAAAAATAGCTATATTGAGCTCACAGGTGTTTAAAATGGGAAAGCACTCAGTATATTGCAAGTACGGAGCAAATTGGATAGGGCTTCCTCGCTCTTTCTCTTCTTAAAATGGACACCCCAAGCCCTCTATTTATAGAGGGTGGAGCCACAGGTCGCGTCGTCTCGTAGTACGTGCACGCGGGCAACGTGATGTCCACTCAAACTTTCAGAATTACAATCCGGGCATCCGACTGAGGTATATAGGACCTGTTTTGGACCGCCGTTGTCGAGAGTTACGTAATGACATGGGATTAGAGGTTGTACAAAGTCATGAAGATGGGACGATGCCCTCCGGTCTTCAGCTTCAAATTTTATCCGTTATCCTGCGAAATAGTCACTTAGGATTGGTTCTTCTGAGCTTTTGTGGGATATTGTTGTGTAGAAATGTATGTTTGAAATGTTGAGACGACGTGATGTGGCGTCATGGTGGAAAGATGATGACTTAACCCCTCACCGGGGTTATCTCCGATTTGGGCTAATAAAGCAGACGTTGCTCAGGGTTATCTCTGAGATGGGACTGCTATAATGGTTAAAGGTTCTTAGTGTCATCTCTGAGGTATGCCTGTCCTCCCGATGTTATATCCAGGTTGGTATTGAGAATCTCGTTGTGAGTGCCGAGATTGAAGCTGCTTGTATTTGAAACAAGCATTTCCAGGGTTATCACCGGAACTGCGTTCCTTGGGGTTATCGCCAAGGTTGGTAGCTATTCACATGTTTCAGACTGAGACTGGATACCTCGGGGTTATCTCTAAGATTAATCGGTCTTCTCCGGTGTGTGTTTCGGTATTAAATCTATATGCCTCGGGGTTATCTCCGAGGTTGGAATTGTTACTCTTAGTGTGTACTCCGGGGTTGATGCTAAACTTCCGATAGTATTCGGAATGGATATAAACTGTCTTCCAGGGTTTCCTCTTGAAAGACGAATCTGTCCTCCTGCAATGTTAGTGACAGGTGTATAGAAAATTTCTAGTGTCTACAGATGCCCCTCTTTATCATATTTATGCAATGCAATGCATGAGTAGGATAAAGAATCCTAGACACTTGAAATGCAACAAGATAAACATGACGTAATATGGAGTAATATGATGCAAGTGTATGATGCATATGCATTGCTTTCCAATAAGCTGGGAATGATTGCCGGCTCCTTGTTGCTTCTGCCGAGGATTGGCAATGATGACCAGATTGGATGTGCATGATCCAAATCTTTGAGGATGTTGACGTTAGGGCTATCACCAAAGTCCTTAATCCATGATACAAACTTGATTCCGAAGAATTGCCTCTTATGTGTAAGAGATCTATGGGGAAAAAGCTTTGTCTGTTTGAGGATGTGTATAACATATTCCGTCATCAATCCTCCTTGATGACGTTGACCTTTCCTGGTTTGTATTGCCAGAGTATGTCAATGTTCTGTTGGTTTTACTGCTAACAACAAATGTTGTCAGGGTTGCCTGACCTTCGTTGACGTGTGAACCAATGGTTGACCATGCATTGTAACCCCCACCGGGGATACATCTGATCCTCTGTTGACGTGTATATCAACGGATGAACTCCCTACTAGGGATAAATGCCAAGGCAGCTTGGACTTTATTGATGTGTGTATCAACTGATGCAATCATTGGATGATTTCTGAAGCGACGTTGGGTTTACTTGCCAATGGCTGAACTGATATCAAGGCTGCTTGACCTTCATTGATATGTATATCAACAGAAATATATGTGTAGTAGTCCCCGCCAGGAACTGACGTTGTAACCTCCTTCGGGGACTGACGTTGTAACCCCCGTCGGGGACTAGCGTTGTAACCCCTGTCAGGGACTGATGTTGTAACCCCTGTTGGGGACTGACGTTGTAACCCCCGTCGGGGACTGACGTTGTAACCCCCGTCGAGGATTGACGTTGTAACCCCCATCGTGGACTGACGTTGGTCTTTAGGGTAATGACCAGGAGCTGGTGGCATTGGACCTGTGCAAGGTATTGCCGAATGTATTTTGTAACAATAGAGATCATTGGCATAGCATACCTCGTGTCTGGGCTAATACCAATGTACAGACTCAAGGTTCTATTTGAGAAGACCAGGATTGAAGGCTATTCTACTCAATTGCGTAGCGTTCTTATTCCTGATTTGACCTTTTCAGTATGTGAAAACTCCTTTGCAACTCGAACTGGACCGAGCCAAAGGATGGGGCCCACATAGGGGTGCTGTATGTACACCTGCTTCAGCCGCAGATGGACCTTCGGCCAACCATAGATACTAATATCCTACAAGTTGGTCTCACAAGTCACTTTCAACTTGTATTGCGAAGAAAAATCTGAGTGCCTCCTTCAGATCTATTGAGTTCGGACGTCTTTATACAAATTCTTTCACCGTACAAGTGTTCTACACTGTCCTGGTAACGTATACATATACTTTTTTCCAGTTTTTATCCGTTGGAAAATGACTTATCATATGAAATGCATCTAAACACATAGTAGTGATTATGTATGCATAAATGACTTGATAAAAAATATTCAACATAGTAAATGTTAGTGTTAAACCATGCTGAACATAATGATGTGAAATAATTTAACTTTTGAGACAGTAAAATTGGCACCTTTTCTGCTATTTATATCCTATTTGAGGACATTTGAGCATAAGGTAAGAAGGCAAAGTACTCCTAGCATTGAGGTTAACCTTATGGGTTGAAGATTTTGATTTTTAATGCATATAGTATATATATGACTGTGGAAAGGTGTGCTATTGAATGGCCACCTAGTCATGCCTATATGCATATGGATAGTCCTATTTACAAAGGAGACTATGACAAAATTTTCTAAAATGTAGGTATTGGGTAGTCATGCATTTAACTCTATTATATGTTAAAGTAAATGCATGCATACATGTAGTCATAAGATGCATTTAGAAAAGCATAAGATGCATTTAGAAAAGCTCCAAGTTAGAAAATACCACACCCTTTCTGAGGTGATTTGGAGACTTGTTGTCTAGATATTATGGATCCGGATCAGCCGAGTAGTTCCCATAGGACCACTTCTGGTGTACGGAGGAGGGCTTCTGAAGTGCCTCGACCCCGCTCCGTTAGACAGCCTCGTCGATTGATGGAGGCGGTGATACGTCCAATCCGGGTTGATGTGCCGGACGTCGAGGACGAGGAGGAGGATGTTCCAGTTGCAGACCCCGCTCCTGCTGCACATGTTCCACGTAGGGAGCTCCCGAGTATTCAGGTGGCAAACCCAGAGCTTCTGGGTGACTTGAGTTGACATCCCTCGATGTATTTGCATGCTAACGAGGTATGACGTTAGAACTTGATCTTCCTTCTATCTTATTTGATGAGGATTAAAGGGTCTTGATGTTGATCTGCATTGTATGTAGGTTCTTGGCTTTACACAACCTCGAGGGAATTGGTTCAGCATACACTCCATGTATCAGGCTCTTCATCCCAACTATAGAGCAGTAGTGCATGACTAGGGATTCGAGGCATTCTTCTCCATCCTTCCCCGGCGTTGGGTTACCTCAGGGCATTGTCTGAGCGGTGGTTTCACCAGACTCAGTCACTCTATTTACTGGACTGTGAGGTGATGATGACGCCGATGGATTGACGATTTATCACAGGTATGGAGTTTAGAGGGGCGCCAGTGCCTTGTATGGTGGATATTACCCTTACTGCCGTCAGATTCTTATTAATAGTTCCGGCGGAAGTGCTCAAGGGCAGGACTATCCGTGCAGGTCCTTTGAGCGTAGATGCTATGAGTGGGCTATTGAGCGAGCCCATGCCAGATGATGTTAGAGTCAGGGATCACATTCTTTGGCGATTGTTCCTGATGATCATTAGGGGCTGCTTCATAGCAGATAACTCTTCCACAGTATTGTTCACTTTGATCAGCGCCACACGTCATGTGGATCGTATTGGAGAGTATGATTGGGGTTCCTACACCTTCGCCTATTTCCTCAAGGGCATGCGTATGCACTCACAGGGTTTGATGGAGGCTTGGCTAGGATTTTACCCATTTCTGTTGGTGAGTACTTCTCTTGTCATTTACCATGTATAGGTTAAGAGTGTTAACTGACAGCAGATGTTTTGCCGTTGTGTGGGCAGTTTTGGGCCTATGAGAGGCTCCCATACTTGCGTCCGGTGAGTGTGTTAGGATTGGATACCTACCCACGGGGACGACGATGGCATCAGTCTATATTAGCGGAGGTCCCTGTAGCTGAGGGTTTCACTCACTGCCGCTTGCAGCTGGAGTTATTGACAGTTGACATTATCACATGGATTCCCTATTCTGGGGAATATTTGGCCATCGATTTTGAGGATGGGTACCCGACTGGAGTCGAGTACGTGATTTCCACCAGGAGAGTTCCTCTCTTCACGGATGGAGGCTAGGAGCTCTATTTAGGAGAGCGTGCTATTAGGAGCACCACAGGGGAGATTCGTATGCCGATCTTGCCTCCTGCCAGGCGTTATTGGCATGTGTCGCAGTCACCCGTTATTGATATCCCATTGTTGGGTGTTGACAGTTTTGCATTATCAGAGGGTCCCAGTACTCAGGATGTATTCCAGCATTGGTGGTTCCCTTGGACTATTGGAGCCCAGACCCGCGCCACTCAGTTCATGGGGGATATGGTTCCAGGATCTGTGATGATGACGGATTGGCTAGCCTGTGTCTGAGATCAGACTCATGTGACACAGATTGACAGTTTGACCCGGCAGTTGGACCAGGCACATACCTTTATTCGGCATTTGGGCAGAGATCCGACAGAGGTAGATTCATTTGATCCTTCCAGCTTTGGCGCTGACCCCTCAGATGACCCATTTGGTTTTGCCGGCGCCGATCCTCCTCTGTATAGGCCTGATATCCCTGTTGATAGAGATCCAATGACTTAAGAGGAGTTACATCAGGTGGACATGATTGATGATGTGGACATCAACACCATTGTCTTCTTCTGATGTGTATTCTCATTATTTCTTTTGATAGGCCTCTATTAGCTATTGGGTGGCTATGCCCCATTCTCGCTATATCTTTTGATAGGCGTATGTGCCCCATTTCCCTGTATTTGTAGCTGTACAGAGATGATATATTAGATGATGATATACTTAGGAATGTATGTACAGTTTTTCCATTCCCTATATCATATTGCCATTTATTATCTGTAATGCATGTATCATGTTATGCATATGTATGTATGTCCAGAGATATTCACCATTAACCCCTGAATGATCTTATGACACGGCCCATGCAGATGTCTTCTTCGATAGTTAGCCGTATTGAGCATACCCCACCATTATTAGTGGTATCTGGTATGCGATCTTGGTATGATAACATGTCACCATCAGACAGGGTGACCGTAGATCATTTATTGCAGCATACTATGACCCTGTTGATGTTTCAGGTTCCCACAGGATTCGTGGATGGCATGCTGGAGCACTGGGTATCGGAGAGGCAGGTTTTCCAATTTGGGACCCAGGAGTTGATTTTCACTCTGGAGGAGTATGCACGGTTGACGATGCTGCCACTGGACAGACCTTACGTGCATATGGTTTTAGGGGACATGAGTCGACGGTTCATGACCCTCACTGGATTGAGGCGTAGAGTAGTGCAGGATGAGTTGACATCTGGCCACGTTATATTCCAGTGTTTTCTATTTGACAGATTTGGCTCTGAGGATAGTTATAGACGACATTCTGGGGATTTCACCACACCGGAGGCTCATTGGCGTCTGGCCAGGGTTAATGTACTGCTATTGTGCATACTGTCATATATCTACATGCAACTGTATATGGACGAGTTGGACATAGGAGTTATCATGGCAGTCAGAGCTCTGAGGGAGGGTCGTACCATCATACCTATGATTATAGCCAAGACATTGAGGTCAGCTACATACTGCTACACTTATCCGATAGGAGTATATACGGGTAGTTCGGTCATGCTATACGTGTGGTTTATGTCACACCTGAGATCGATTGGCACTTTCAGACGGCATGGGTATTGCTTCACCCATCATGACATATTCATTTCAGCCTACGGAGTGTACGGATGCTACATCTTGGTCCGCTTTCATAGCTGGGAACGAAGACCCGTTTAGTATATTACCGTGCTCAGGACTCAGCTCACCTTATAGCTTTATTACTTATGCTCCGGGCATGGATTACATCCCTCTGGCTAGTTTGAGGGGTATGACTACTTACCATCCACTAGCTGTGATGTCGCAGTTTGACCAGTTTCAGGATTTTCATCCTTTCGAGGGGGCGTTAGGGCCAGCGTTTAGCTTCTCGCTATCTTTCAGCAGAGGACCAATCCCGTGTGTATGCATGCTGGGATCAGCGCAAGATAGCCGCTTTCTCTATTAGTCATCCAGGTTATTCTGCAGAGTATTTCGCATGGATGGAGACAGAGACTGCACCGACTGAGGTAGTATCCACATTGCCGAGTATTGACTTAGATTGTAAGACCCCAACTTATTAATGAATAAAATCAAATTTTCTCTAAATATTATTGTGAATAATAAGGTGTTAATTTGATATAATACTTTGGTTATGGGTGAAATGTGCAAATTTTACAAAATAAGCAAGTGGTTATAAAATATTCATTTGTTGTCGGGGAATATTCGTTTGGTCGTAGAATATTCTTTCTGTCGGGAAATATTCGTACGATAGCACAGCCTTGTGTGGGCCCCATAATGTAAAGTAATTGGATGAAGAAAACGACAAGTATAAGTTGTTTATAAATAACAGCGTAGTTGTTACCGTTAATACTGTTGGAATACTCGGTGGTTAAAATGCAGTAGCACACGGTATTGCACCAATTATTGATTCTTACGTAAGAAGGCACTACTCAATAATTGTTACAGTAGTTACTGTTTAATAATTTATTTTATTGATTCAATAATTGCTGCGTTGATATTTTATACTATTATTGTTTCAATAATTGTTACTGCACAGTATTTTCCATTATCAGATCAATAATTCATATTATTTGAATAATATTATTAGATAGCATTATTAACAATGTCGAGAAAGTTCTGTCTAAGGAGAGGTTTGGTCATCTAATTGCGCACCAATAAGGAGAAATCCTTATTGAAAAGCCCCCTCTTTCCTGGGAACGGCCTGGTTGTCATAATTGTGATTCTGTAATATTATTTGTGAATAGTTAATTATTAATTTATATGATAAGAAAATATTTATTTTATGTAGATATAATTGTTGGATATATTTATTTTATGTGAAAGAATTAATGTTGAGGTGTTTTTGTCGGAATGGAGGTATTAAAAATTAAATCACTGTTCTTGAGATATATTGCGTGAGTTATAATTTTTAATCTGACCGTTGGATCGTTGTGATTTTTGGATATATTATACATATATAAGTTGAGTATATGTCCACAAATTTTGAACCGTTAAAAATGAAAGTATAATTTGTTATGAATTTTAAGAGGTAAATGATTTGGAAATTAGGTTTATAAATGATTTTGGTAAAAAATTCTAGAATTGAGTGGGCCCCACTTTTGGTTGGTAAAAAATGTCCTAGAATTTTTATTCAAATATGGTGGGTGGGAATAGTAGCAGGTAAAGCCATCAGGTTGCAAGTCAAGTCTGCTTCGCCGTGCTAACATTTTCCTATAAATAGAGGGCTAAGTTAGAATTGAAAATCACACCAGAATTCATAAGTTTTCTCTCTTTCTCTCTCTATATTATCGAGCGTATTTTGTGAGTATTTAGATACTTTGTGAGTTTTTATTTATCAGTGCAAGTTTCCTTCAGCCTTATACCGATATTCCGAACAGAAGTATTGTTATCTTGAGGTAAGGGATGTTATTTTCTTCGTAAATGATATTATTTCTTTCGATATCATTATGCCGAAATATTGGTTTGAACTTTTTATCAAATTTAAAACTTTTTGTGTCAGGGTTGCTATTCACGTATACGACACTATTCACGTATACGGCACTATTCACGAATACGGCACTATTCACCAAAAAATAAATTTTTTTCTTTTTGTCCAAGATGTCTATTATGGTTACTATCTTTGATTGTATCAATGTTTTGATCTTTATTTTTGAATTCTACTTCACAATTGGTTGTTATGGAGTATTATTACACTTGGATAAACTGTAATACAAATTCCTAATATTTGTCCTTCTGTCTCACTTGATTCGTTTTTTTTAAATATTTTTCATCATCCTCAGTCCTAAATGATGATATTACTGAATATCTTTGGCCTGTAGTGCAAAGATGAATGATTAACTGATGAATATCTTTGGCCCGTAGTGCAAAGATGAACAGATGTTGAGATGAACATGACCGACTGGCGATACAAATAAATATCTTTATCCTGCAGTGCAAAGATGAATATTTGATTAAAGATGATTATTGATTGTTGTTACAGGGATAAAATATTGATGATGGACTTTTAAATCTTAGAAGATTGTAGAATTCATTCTCTACTTGACTCTTCTAATGGTTTGCTATTTCCGCTACAATTGTTGATCTAAAACTTGTTGTTTATTATATTTTATTAGATTTTTCCATGTTGAAGACTAATGATAAGTTGTTGTGTATTATCTTAGTCATAATATTTTTTACTGGGCTAGTTGAGCTCACCCTTTTCCTTTTTGTTCCATTTTTCTCAGGAAGCGAGAATATAGCGAGAATTAGTCGGGGTGTGGAGTGATGTTTCTAGTCAGTGGTGTTAGCAGTCCTCACTATTTTATTAAATAGTGTTTCAATAATTGTAATGAGGACTTATTTGAGTGTGGATATTGTCTAGAAGACAATATTTGTATTTAAACTCACAGTATTGTGTCGTCATATTTTGCGCGACAAGTGTTTTAATAAAGTTGTATTTATTTCTGTACCATGTATTTGGCAACTCAGAATGGGTGATGTATACCTATTTTGGGGGCGTCACAGTTGGTATCAGAGCTTAGAGATATGGTCTCTGGCGGAGATCGGGGAATAGAACTAGGAGGGGAGAGACGAGTAAATCCTTCGCTAGTGTGTCCTACCTAAGCTTATTTGTTGGTTGGTCATAATATAAGGATATTATGTGATATGTTAATTTGTTTAATTAACCCTTGTTTTATGGCAGTATTTGAGAATGGCAGCCGAGAACGTTAACAATGGAGTATATGAGACTGTGGAACAACCTTTAGTCACAAACCATGAGAACGTGCAACATGAAGGCAATATTCCTCCTGTAAATAACGTTACCGAGCAAACGATGAATGATGGAATGTTTAGGAGCTTTTTGCAGTTCATGCAAAATCAGACGAGGGAGACTCATGTACAGAATACGGGTGGAAATGATAACAACGCGTGCTTTATCATGGCCAAGCAGTTCAAAGAGTTGGGACCACCAGACTTTCAGGGAAAGCCGGATCCGATCAAGGCAGAAACGTGGGTCAAGCAAATTACCAAGATATTCGATGTCTTGGGATGCACGGAGGAACAGAAGGTTCCATTCGCCACCTTTATGTTTCGCGGTGAGGCAGACTACTGGTGGGAATCTGTAAAGCGTACCCAGCCTGACGCACTCAATATGTCCTGAGAAACATTTCAGAAACTGTTTAATGACAAGTACTTTCGTGAAAGTATTCGTCATATGAAGGAGGTAGAGTTTATTAGACTGGAACAAAATAACATGACGGTGTCCCAGTACGAGGCGAAGTTTGCAGAGTTATCCAGGTTTACACCTCATTTGGTCGAGAATGAGGGACGAATGACAAGGATGTTTCTGAGAGGTTTAAAACCCGAGATTCGGCAATATCTTATCTCTCATAAATTTTCTTTATATTTAGATGTTGTAAACAGGGCTCAATTATTAGAGTGAGATAATGAGTATATTCAACCGAGGGAACACAACCAAGGTAATACCGGTGGCAGCGGTCATCGGACCAATGAAAACCAGCAGGGAGGAAAACATTCGAACAAAAACGGTAACCACTCTGGTGGAAATCGTGGCCGTGATAATAGAAGGAGCGAGTCGGGAGGAGATTTCAAGAAGAGAAGGTACAACAATGATAACGTGAAAATGCCAGCACAAACATCAACTGTTTCCAAGGGAGGAGAACGAGCACCGGTTGTTTGTTACAAATACGGGAAAGAGGGGCATATCAGCCCAAATTACCCACAACAATCTAAGGTATGTTATAACTGTGGAAAGGAGGGTCATATAGCTCGAGAGTGTTCTATAGCAAAACCAAGTTCAGTGGGGATGGCGACTCCAAAAGCTGTCCCGGATAAGTCGAAATCAGCGGTTCCTAGAACCCGAACGAGGTGATCACAGGTAAGCTAATCTTGAATTCTTGCGAAGTTTTTACTTTACTAGATACCGGTTCTACCTATTCTTTTATCTCTCCTGCTTGGGCTCAACGTTTAAACTTGACTCCGGAGAAATCAGACTTTAACCTATCTGTGGAGACTCCGTTAGGAGAAACTTTCATTACATCTATAGTTTATAAATCTTGCTTAATCCAAGTTGGCACAATCACATTACCTGTTGACCTTATCTCTTTAAAGATACTTGCTTTTGATTTGATTTTAGAAATTGATTGGTTAACTAATCATCATGCCAAAATTGATTATTTTCGTAAGGTTGTTAGTTTTCATATTCCTAACCAACCTGTTATGCGAATTCAAGCAACCAAACTATTAAAATCAATCGCTGTCATATTAAGCCATAAAGCCATTCGTTTATTGAAAAACGGATGTCAAGCTTTCTTAGCCCATGTTATGGACTTGAACAAAAACACGTCAGATTTGAATAATATTTCTGTTGTTAGTGAATTTCCTGACGTATTTCCTGAAGAACTTTCTGGTCTACCCCCAGAACGTGAAGTTAAATTCTTTATTGACCTTGAACCCGGTACAAAGTCCATTTCTAAAACCCCATATCGAATGGCTCTTATTGAACTTCGGGAGTTAAAAGTCCAATTACAGGAATTGTTAGACATCGATTTCATTCGTCCTAATACGTCTCCTTGGGGTGCTCCTGTTTTATTCGTAAAGAAGAAAGACGGGAGTATTCGACTTTGTATTGACTATCGAGAATTAAACCATGTCACCATCAAGAATAGGTATCCGCTAGCTCGTATTGATAACCTGTTCGACCAGTTACAAGGAGCACAATTCTTTTCAAAGATTGATCTTCGTTCTAGATATTATCAATTGAAGATTAAAACTGAGGATATTCCAAAGACTGCCTTCAGAACTCGGTACGGGCATTATGAATTCTTAGTCATGTCTTTTGGATTGACTAATGCTCCTGCTGCCTTCATGGATATGATGAACCGTGTATTCAAAGAATATTTAGATCAGTTCGTTGTTGTCTTTATTGATGATATCCTCATCTATTCCAAAAGCCGTGAAGATCATGAGCGCCATTTGAAGCTGGTACTGCAAAGGCTTCGTGAAAACAAGCTATATGCCAAACTGAAGAAATGCGAGTTCTGGCTTGAGAAAGTAGCATTCCTTGGGCACGTGGTGTCAAAACATGGAGTATCTGTCGACCCGGTGAAGATTGAAGCCATACAAAGTTGGTAGCAACCGAAGTCGGTGACCAAAGTACATAGCTTTCTGGGCTTAGTTGGTTATTATCGGAGATTCGTGGAAGGATTTTCTAGAATCGCTACTCCGTTAACTCAGCTGACTCGGAAGGATACAAAATTCGGTTGGAGCGAGGATTGTGAGAAGAGTTTTCAAGAACTCAAGAGGAGATTCATTTCGGCACCTGTTTTGACAATACCATCTGGTTCGGATGGATTTGTTATCTACAGCGATGCTTCAGGCAAAGGGTTAGGATGTGTTCTCATGCAACATGAGAAAGTCATAGCCTATGCCTCGCGACAACTCAAAGAATATGAGAGGAATTATCCTACTCATGATTTGGAGTTGGCAGCAGTTGTTTTCGCGTTGAAGATCTGGAGATACTACCTGTATAGGGAGAAAGTGGAGATCTATACAGATTATAAAAGCCTCAAATATTTCTTCACCCAAAAGGAACTCAACATGCGGTAATGACGTTGGCTTGAGCTGTTGAAAGATTACGATCATACCATCCAATATCATCCTGGAAAAGCGAACGTAGTAGCTGACGCATTGAGTAGAAGATCATATGTGGGTATGAGTGCAATGTTTTTAACACAAAGGCCCATTTTGTATGATTTACAAATGATGGAGATAGAGATGAAGGCTCCAAGTACCCATATGATGATATCAAATATACGAGTAGAATCGACTTTAATCGATAAAGTTAAAGCTGCTCAAGCTACGGACATGGAGCTGATGCGTATGAAGAAGAAAGTGCAAGAAGGTGCTATTCCAGAAACAAGAATCGATGAAGAAGGAATACTTCGAGTCAACTCCAGACTTTGTGTTCCTAACGATTCTGACTTAAAGCATAGAATCATGATGGAGGCACACAACACACCGTTTGTAATCCATCTTGGAAGTACCAAAATGTATCACGATCTTCGACATACATTTTGGTGAAGCAATATGAAAAGAGAGATCGCGGAGTTTATCTCGAGGTGTTTAACTTGTCAACGTGTAAAAGCAGAGCATCAAGTACCAAAGGGTCCATTGCAACCACTTGAGATTCTGAAATGGAATTGGAAACACATTACTATGGATTTTGTTATGGGTCTTTCCAAGGTTTCTCAAGGCATAGATGCGATTTGGGTCATTGTTGATAGATTAACCAAGTCTGCTCATTTCTTACCTATACGTGAGACTTATTCCCTTGAACGTCTTGCTAGTATGTATGCAAATGAGATTGTGAGATTACATGGCATGTCAGTATCCATAGTTTCGGATCGTCACCCAGGATTTACTTCACGATTTTGGGTTAGCTTGCAGAAAGCTATGGACACGAATTTACGATTCAGTTCAGCATACCATCCTCAAACGGACGGGCAATCAGAGAGGACTATTCAAACCCTTAAAGATCTATTAAGACTCTGTGTTTTAGATTTGAAAGGAAGTTGGGATAAGTACTTGCCACTGGTGAAATTCTCCTACAACAATAGTTATCAGGCAAGTATAGGTATGGCTCCATTTGAAGCCTTGTATGGACAAAAGTGTCGTTCTTCAGTATGCTGGGACGAGGTGGGTGAAGCAACGTTGTTGGGACCAGAATTGGTACGCATAACTACAGAGAAGATCCATACGATTCGACAAAGTATACAAACGGCACAGGATCGACAAAAGAGTTGTGCGGATCTTCATCGAAAGGATGTAGAATTTAGTATTGGGGATCATGTATTGTTAAGTGTTGCACCATGGAAAGGAGTTACAAGATTTGGGAAGAGAGGAAAGCTTAATCCACGATTTGTTGGTCCATTTAAAATTCTTGACCGAATAGGAAATGTGGCATATCGACTCGCATTACCTCAAAGCATGTCTCGTGTTCATAATATTTTTTATGTATCTGTGCTTCGTAAATATGTGAAAGACCCAAACCACATAATTGAGTTAGAACCAGACGAGATAGCCGAATATTTAACGTACGAGGAGGTACCTGTTAAGATCTTGGATAGGAAAGAGCATGTTCTACGCACGAAGGTTATACCACAAGTTAAGGTTTTATGGAGAAACCATGCTATTGTAGAAATGACCTGGGAGTTGGAATCAAAAATAAAAGTGAGGTATCCTCACTTTTTTGAAACACCAGGTACGTACGTTAATTTCGAGGACGAAATTTCATAAGGATGGGAGGTTGTAAGATCCCAACTTATTAATGAATAAAATCAAATTTTTTCTAAATATTATTGTGAATAATAAGGTGTTAATTTGATATAATGCTTTGGTTATGGGTGAAATGTGCAAATTTTGCAAAATAAGCAAGTGATTATAAAATATTCATTTGTTGTCGAGGAATATTCGTTTAGTCGTGGAATATTCTTTCTGTCGGGAAATATTCGTACGACGGCGCAGCCTTGTGTGGGCCCTATAATGGAAAGTAGTTGGATGAAGAAAATGACAAGTATAAGTTGTTTATAAATAACGGCGTAGTTGTTACCGTTAATACTGTTGGAATACCCGATGGTTAAAATACAGTAGCACACGGTATTGGACCAATTATTGATTCTTACGTAAGAAGGCACTACTTAATAATTGTTACAGTAGTTACTGTTCAATATTTTATTTTATTGATTCAATAATTGCTGCGTTGATATTTTATATTATTGTTGTTTCAATAATTGTTGCTGCACAGTATTTTCCATTATTAGATCAATAATTCATATTATTTGAATAATATTACTAGATAGTATTATTGGCAATGTCTTGAAAGTTTTGTCTAAGGAGAGGTTTGGTCATCTAATTGTGCGCCAGTAAGGAGAAATCCTTATTGGAAAGCCCCCACTTTCCTAGGAACGGCCTGGTTGTCATAATTGTGATTCTGTAATATTATTTGTGAATAATTAATTATTGATTTATATGATAAGGAAATATTTATTTTATGTGGATATAATTGATGGATATATTTATTTTATGTGAAGGAATTAATGTTGAGGTGTTTTTGTCGGAATGGAGGTATTAAAAAATAAATCACTGTTCTTGAGATATATTGCGTGAGTTATAATTTTTAATCTGACTGTTGGATCGTTGTGATTTTTGGATATGTTATACATATATAAGTTGAGTATATGTCCACAAATTTTGAACCGTTAAAAATGAACGTATAATTTGTTATGTATTTTAAGAGGTAAATGATTCAGAAATTAGGTTTATAAATAATTTTGGTAGAAAATTCTAGAATTGAGTGAGCCCCACTTTTGGTTGGTGAGAAATGTGCTGGAATTTTTATTCAAATGTGGTCGGTGGGAATAGTAGCAGGTAAAACCATCAGGTTGCAGGTCAAGTCTGCTTCGGCGTGCTAACATTTTCCTATAAATAGAGGGCTAAGTTAGAATTGAAAATCACACCAGAATTCATAAGTTTTCTCTCTTTCTCTCTCTATATTATCGAGTGTATTTTGTGAGTATTTTGATACTTTGTGAGTTTTTATTTATCAGTGCAAGTTTCCTTCAACCTTATACCGATATTTCAAATAGAAGTACTGTTATCTTGAGGTAAGGGATGTTATTTTCTTCGTAAATGATATTATTTCTTTCGATATCATTATGCCAAAATATTAGTTTGAACTTTTTATTAAATTTAAAACTTTTTGTGTCGAGATTACTATTTACGTATACGGCACTATTCACGTATAAGACACTATTCACGAATACGGCACTATTCATCGAAAAATAAAATTTTTTCTTTTTGTCCAAGATGTCTATTATGGTTACTATCTTTGATTGTATCCATGTTTTGATCTTTATTTTTGAATTCTACTTCACAATTGGTTGTTATAGAGTATTATTGCACTTGGATAAACTGTAATACGAATATCTAATATTTTACACCGGACCTGGTTCCCGTTTTTATTATTATTCTGTTGGAACATCCTGTCTGTGTGTTTTACACCGGACCTGGTTCCGTTTTTATTATTATTCTGTTGGAACATCCTGTCTGTGTGTTTTACACCGGACCTGGTTCCGTCTTGTTATTATTCTGTTGGAATATCCTGTCTGTGTGTTTTACACCGGACCTGGTTCCATTATTTATTATTCTATCGGAATATCATGTCTGTGCGTTTACGCCGGACCTGGTTCCATTATTTATTATTCTGTTGGAATAACCTGTCTGTGCGGTCTATCTCATGCATGGTGATTTCTTTTGTTATTCCATTCTTTATTATACTCAATTGGTTAAGTTTTGACTTCTATACTCCATGAAATTAGTGAAATATCCTTGATAATTGCGGTTCATCCAGTATCTTTTCATGAAAATATTCTTCTAAGTATTCTTGAATTTTACTCCACAAAGCAGTATCATGTTGACAATTTGGACGTTGTTAATTCTTGGATAAATTAATTCTTGAACTTGTTTTATTGAATTCTTATATCATTGTCATCATCCTCATGTTTATAAAATGTTGAAAGTCATCTGTGGCCTGTAGTGCATAGATGGACTTGGTATGATTATGACCAGGGATTATTCGGTATAATCATGACCGTAATGTTACAAATGATATGGTAAAAGTCCTCATTGGCCCGTAGTGCATTGATGGACAGTTGTTGGCATGATCATGACCATTAATGAATATACGAATATCCTTGGCCGTAGTGCAGGGGTGATTCGATGATGTGGATTATTTTATTAAGCTGAGTCTCAGCGATCACAGTGTTGGAAAATCTTTTAAATCATAAAAGATAGTAGATTTTATTTTCTACTTGACTCTTTTAATGGATTGCTTGTTCCGCTACAGTTAAACTTGATGTCTATTATATTTTATCAGTTTAACATTGTTGAAGGCTAATGATAATTTATTCTACATTATCTTAGTCATAATATTTCTTACTGGGCTAGTTGAGCTCACCCTTTCTTTCACTGTTCTCTTCAGGAAATGAGAACGTAGCTGGGGCAAGTCGGGGAACGGAGTGATGGTCCGAATGATAGTATTAGTTAGTAGTCCTCACTATTCTATGTAATAATGTGTTAATAAATGTAATGAGGACTCCTTTTGAGTGTGAATACTCTCTAGAAGATAATATTTGTAGTCAAACTCACAGTTTATGTTTTGTCGTATTGTACACGACAGTTGTATTAGTAAGTTGTATTTGTATTCTGTACCATGTATCTGACGACCCAAGATGGGTGATGTATACCTAATTTTGGGGGCGTCACAGTTGGTATCAGAGCTTAGGGATATGATCCCTGGCTAAGATGTGAGAATAGAACTAGGAGGGGAGAGACGGGGAATTCCTTCGCTAGTATGACTTACCTAAGTTTATTTGGTATTTAATTGGTCGGTCAAAGTATATGGATAATATGTTATATGTTAATTAACCCTTGTTTTTTTGCAGTATTTGCAAATGGCATCCGAAAATGTTGAGATAATCAATGAAGCACATGAGACCATTGAATCACCAACGATCAATGCTCAGGGTAATGTGCAACCAGAGGACAATAATCCTCATGAAAATAATAACACCGATGAAATGGTGAATGATGGGATGGTCAGAGACTTTATGCAATTCATGCAACAACAAAATAACTCTCGGACGGTCACCGCTAAGCAGTTCAAGGAGCAATTCATGCAACAATGGGCGAGAGCGGCTCCTATCCAAAATGAAGGAGGAAACAATGACAACCCACGGTTGGTCACCGCTAAGCAATTCAAGGAGCTAGGACCACCGGAGTTTTTGGGAAAGCCAGAACCACTTAAGGCGGAGACGTGGTTAAAGCAGATCACCAAGATATTTGATGTCTTGGGATGCTCCGAGGAGCAAAAAGTTCCCTTTGCCACTTTTATGTTGTGTGAAGAGGCAGATTACTGGTGGGAATCTGTAAAACGTACCCAGCCTGACGCACTCAAGATGTCTTAGGAGAAGTTCCAAGAACTGTTCAATGACAAGTACTTTTCCGAAAGTATTCGTCACATGAAGGAGGTGGAATTTATCAAGTTGGAGCAAAACAACATGACCGTGTCGCAGTACGAAGCCAAGTTTGCCGAGTTGTCCCGATTTGCATCCCACGTGGTGGATAATGAAGAGAGAATGACGCGGATGTTTTTAAGAGGTTTGAAACCGGAGATACGTCAATATCTTATTTCTCATAAACTGTGTTTGTATTCAGATGTTGTGAATAGGGCTCAGTTAGTGGAGCGCGATAACGAGTCAACGCAACCAAAAGAGAGCAGCCAGAAAAATGATAATACTGGTGATAACAGTCATCAAAGCGGTGACAATAAGCATGGAGGGAATCAACATGCCAGAAATAGTAACCACTTCAATGGTAATCATGGTCAAAACAATAAGAATGGACATTTCAAGAAGAGAAAATTCAACAATGATGGAAAGACGTCAGCACCAGCACCCGTTGTTAAGGAAGGAGAACGACCACCTATCATATGCTTCAAATGCGGAGGGGAGGGACACATCAGTCCAAACTGCGTGATGCCATCCAAAGTATGCTATAATTGTGGAAGAGAAGGTCACTTAGCCCGATTTTGTCGTTCACCGAAGACAAGTTCAGATAGGATGGAGGCACCAAAGACCGTCCCAGAAAAGCCAAAGCCAGTAATTTAAGAGAGAGCATTTTTTTCGTGACGAGGAACCTGAATAAAATTATCACGGGTATGTTAGTCATAAACTCTTGCGAAGTCTATACCGTGTTAGATACCGGTTCTACTCACTCTTTTATTTCACCTAGTTGTGTTCAATGTTTGAACTTAACTTCGGAGAAGTTAGACTTTGATTTATCTGTTGAAATTCCATTGGGAGAAACCTTTGTTACCTCCACTATTTATAAATCTTGTTCAAATCAACACTTTCACGTTACCTGTTGATCTTATCTCTTTGAAAATACTTGCCTTTGATGTGATTTTTTTAAACGATTGGTTCACTGCTCATCATGTTTTTCGTAAGGTTGTTAGCTTTCATATTCCTAACCAACCTATTATGCGAATTCAAGTAACCAAATCACTAAAGTCAATCATTGTCATATCAAGCCATAAGTAAAAATCCCCGTTCCTTTCGTTGTTAACTTCCTGGTGTGGAATGCACCGAAGCTAGACTTTCCATAGGAGACGTTGTAAATGACGATGGCAAGTTGATAGGTATCAATGTGACGTGTTATCCAAGTCTTGGATGAGGGTCACAGTTTTGAACGATATTTCTATTGTTAATAAATTTCTTGACGTATTCTTGAAGACTTTTTAGCCTACCCCAGAGCGTAAAATTGAATTTTGTATTGACCCCAGTACAAAACCTATTTCTTAAACCCTCAAATATTTCTTCAACTAAAACGAACGTATTATGCGCCAAAGACGTTGGCTCGAGCTGTTGAAGATTACGATCGTACCATTCAATAACATCGTGGAAAAGCGAACGTGGTAGCTGACGCGTTGTGTAGAAGATCGTATACTGTTACAAGTGCGAATATATGAACCCACGTGAAGATAACGAATATACGATTAAAATCGACTTTAATCGATAAAGTTAAAGCCGCTCAAGCTACATACTCAGAGCTGATAAATGTGAAGAAGAAGGTTCAAGAGGGCGTTATTCTAGAAGCAAGAATCGACGAAGAGAGGAAATCTCAACTCTCGATTTAATTGGCCCATTTGAAATCCTCGATGAAGTAGGAACTGTGGCATATAGACTCGTTTTACCGCCAAGTATGTTGCGTGTTCAGAACATTATTTTTACGTATCGATGTTACGTAAATATGTGGACGACCCGAACAACATTATTAATTTAGAACCGGACAAGATAGCGAAAGATTTAACGTATGAGGAGATACGTGTTAACATCTTGGATAAGAAGGATCGTATTCGATGCTTAAAGGTTATACCTCAAGAGTTAGAATTTGAAGTAAAGTCAAGGTATCCTTACATGTTCGGCATACCAAGTACGTACGTAAATTTCGAGGGAGAAATTCCATAAGGAGGGGAGATTGTGAGACCCCAGATTTTATGAATAAATATTTAATTTTTCTCGAAATAATTTTTTTTATATTATGGTGTGGATTTGATATAATAGTTATGGGTAGTATTTATAAATTTTGCAAAGTATGCAAGTTGTCATATTATATTCGATTGGTCGGGGAATATTCTTTTTGTCGGAGAATATCCGTACGACGGTACAATCATTGGTGGACCCCACAATGGAATTATTGTCGGATTGAGAAAATGACAAAAATACTTTATGAAAATAACGGCGGAAGTTTTACCGTTTATACTGTTGAACTACTCGGTAGTAAAAGTACAGTAATACGCGTTGTTGCATAGTAACACACGGTATTGATTATTGATATTTATGTGAGAAGTCACTCAGTTTGATTCAATTATTGTCAGTTAATAATATGAATTATTTAGCGATAATGACGTTTTGTTTTATTCGTATTATTAACGTAATAAAACAGAAACATCTTTTTATATAAAACAGAATACTTTATTAAAGTTATTCTATAAATAGAATATATTATATTTTATTTTTCTTTAAATATGGACCGTCAGATTAAAGTAATCAATCTGGACCGTTCATGGATTAGTTACTATGCATTCTATTTTTCTATAAATAGCAGCTCATTCCTTCATTATTTCTTACGAATTCACTGAACTCTAGAGAGAGAAACTATAGAGAGAAACTATAGAGAGAGAGAGAAGAAGAGTATTCTGCTACTTAACTACTTCCTTATTTCAGCTCTTCTTTAAAACGGTAAGGGGTGTTATTCTTTCTTATTCATGAAGAGAACTGTTGTTATTCCATTTCTTATTATTCTGTTGGAATAACCTGTATACGCAGTCTACCCTATACTTGGTGACATTCTTCTATTATTCTGTTGGAACATCCTGTCTGTGTGTTTTACACCGGACCTGGTTTCGTTTTTATTATTATTCTGTTGGAACATCCTGTCTGTGTGTTTTACACCGGACCTGGTTCCGTTTTTATTATTATTCTGTTAGAACATCCTGTCTGTGTGTTTTACACCGGACCTGGTTCCGTCTTGTTATTATTTTGTTGGAATATCCTGTCTGTGTGTTTTACACCGGACCTGGTTCCATTATTTATTATTCTGTCGGAATATCCTGTCTGTGCGTTTACGCCGGACCTGGTTCCATTATTTATTATTCTGTTGGAATAACCTGTCTGTGCGGTCTATCGCATGCATGGTGATTTCTTTTGTTATTCCATTCTTTATTATACTCAATTGGTTAAGTTTTGACTTCTATACTCCATGAAATTAGTGAAATATCCTTGATAATTGCGGTTCATCCAGTATCTTTTCATGAAAATATTCTTCTAAGTATTCTTGAATTTTACTCCACAAAGCAATATCATGTTGACAATTTGGACGTTGTTAATTCTTGGATAAATTAATTCTTGAACTTGTTTTATTGAATTCTTATATCATTGTCATCATCCTCATGTTTATAAAATGTTGAAAGTCATCGCCCTATCTTTGGTCACGTCGCTTAAGTGATGGGTCAGGATCATGTTAGCACATATGAAGCTGAATCACGCTTTCCCATAGCGATTGAACGCTGAAGTTAGGAAGCTGGTCTTCTCACCTGTGTAATCATTCTTTTTCCACGCGGTCCCGGGCTTGCACAGCCTTCTAATGATATCCTCTAGGTTGTAGCTGCGGAGACCCGGCTCCATATAGTCCTTGCCCGCATAGTTGGGCGTGGCAAACAGTGCATTGATGACCTCACTTCCAAACGCCACTAGCTTCCCCCTAACTTGGATAACTACATCACCTTCTGCATTGACATTCACGTAAAACTCCCGAACCACAGATACACTGGCTGACCCAGGTGGTTTTGTGAAATGAATCCATTGGTGACTCGAAATTATGGCCAGTAACTCGCCATCCTCTTTGTTAGGCCTCAACCCCCGCTCTGGAATCAGGTTTTGTAACAATCCAGATTTTTAATTAAATATTTAAATATTTATTGAATTATATAAATATTTAATGGTTGTGTTTATCGTTGAATAAGTATTTGTTTAATTGATTTGATGTGATTTGATTATTTATTTGTTTAATAAATAATTAATGAGTTAAGGAAAGTAATTATTTTGAAATAGTAATATAATTTAATTTAATAATTAAGTTAGAGAGTTTATAATGATTAAATAGATTATTATATTATACAATGAATTGTTATTAGAATTAATTAAATTAAGTATGAAAACTTAATTAATTAGAAGTGTGACAAATAACTATATTATAAGTGGTTATTAAAATAAATTAAAGTAGTTTTAATTATTTTGCCAAACAAGGCTTAAATATATTAAGTCTTTAATTTTAAAGAGTTTTGCCAAACGGAGCCTTATGGCTTTTGGATTTTTAAATTTGATTTATTAAATATAAATTAAATAAATAAAATATAAATAATATATATAATAATTTTATAACTGATAATTGATTAGGGTCAATTATTATAATGTCAGTTTTTTTTAAAAAAAAGAAACGTCTGCATTAGTTTTATGTTGTGTTATGTATATTGTATTTGGTTAAGTCTGAGAAAGGAAAAAGGGAAGTGTTTAAGGAAAGAAAAGAGTCTGAGAAATTTCAGAGAGAGCATTTGACAAAGGACTGTGATTTCAAAAGTTAGTTCAGAGTAGCGATTCTCAGTGAATGGTTTTTCTAAAAGCAAGTGAAGGTATGTTATATAAAACCTAAAACATATTACGGTATAATTTTACTGAATATCACTGTGTATGTTATAAGGTTTTACAAAAATTGTATAAAAATCATGTTTTTATAATTATGTATGATATTATGTGTATTTGTAACTGTAATTGTTATATTAACACATGTATGTATATATGAGAAGTATGCTAGCATTCACAGAGAGAAAAGAATTGGTTTTACAGTGAAAACGTGTAAGAAATTGAGTTGTACAAAATCAAAGGTTATAGATACAATTGTACGCTAAATGTAAAATTGAAGTGTGATTATGTTAATTGGGTATAAATTTTAGAGAATCGTACTTTAAAGTAATCAAGTTTGGGTTATTATTGATATTACAGTGTTAAACAACGTTAACAATGGAGTTTTTCTTAAAAATAGTGTTTTCAAATAATGAAGTTTTCTAAAGTAGTTGTTTAATTGTCGGTAATTGTTATATGGATGATTGTTAAACGTTTATGTGTAGTTGCGATGAAGTTATGGTTGTTAATTAGTGTTAGAATTGAAGTAATAGACAAACAAATCAGTTGTTCTGTTCTTCGTGGTTGGGTTCTGCGAGTTTCGGCGCCCCAGCGTCAAAATTCACGCCCCAGCGCCAAAAATCGCGCCCCGGCGCCAAAATTCGCGCCCCAGCGCCAGAAGTTGGCGCCCCAGCACTGAAATTCGCGCTCCAGCGCCAATCTTGCGCCCCAGCGCCACTTGTTGGCTTAGTCCTCGCGCCCCAGCGCGGGGACAGAAGTCTGACTTGGACAGTTTTGACCTCCTGTAGTAAAATAGCCATAACTTCCTCATACAAACTCCGATTGAGGTGATTCAAGATGATCCGGAACGAGAACGAGGTCATTAGGATGGGTCAAAATGGTTATCATTAGGACTATTGTGTTTTCGGAGGCAATCGGAGTGTGTCGGGCATGCACATATGCATGCGTAGTGCTCTAGACCGTAAAAGATGATGTCCTAAATTATAAAACATGAATCTTAGTAAATATAATGATGCTTAACATTAATAAATAATGTATTACATAAGTTATAGAAGCATAGTAAGCATACACAAGAGAGACAAATCGGGCGTGTGACGATTGAACGTCGAAACGCCGTGCCAAGTGTTAATGAACTTAAAAAGTGTTTCAATTCCATTGAAATGGATATTATAAGATATGGAATGGGTTTAATATAAAACCAGTAAGTAGTCCTAGCAAGACTTAAGCACTTGAACTTCGAGTTTGACTAAGAAGAAATATAGTGAGTCATAAGTTAAAAAGTTAACACAATCTAATTGACCATTGTGTATTTATTAATAAGAAAGATTATGAGATGTGGAGTAGAGTTTACATTACAATTGCTATGTGTTGTTATGTGACTAATAGTTGATGTGTATGATTATATAATTGTGTAGGGCACGTGAAGTGCAGATAACTGTATGCTGTTAAGCTATTATTGGTAAACAACGATCAAGGCAAGTCTTTCGGTTCCTATTTTCTACGTGGACTTGATGAACTATTTTAAATTGCATGATGTGTTATGCATGTTGAAATCATGAAATGTTAAAGTCAATATATGACTGCATTATTTTGGCTAAGTAATGAAGATTGAGTAAGGAACTCAATCTTTATATTTGTTATGTGAATTAAAAGCATGTATGCCATGTTACTTTAATGAGATGTATGTCGAGCATGTTATTATGTGATATATGATGCATGAAAACTGTTAGAATTTGCTGGGCTGTCGAGCTCACTCTTGCAAATAACCACTTTTGCAGGTCAATATTTTAAGGTAAAGATACGTGCTATGTGAGTTATAGAGATCTATATTCACGAAGATTACTTATGTTTTATGAGAAATGTATTTCATATTTTGAACGTAACATGTTGTTGAAATGTAAGTTGAGTTATCCAGTGTATATGGATATTTAGTTATGATATAAGACTTTGTATAGTCATTTTGTTGTAACGATTCATGATATAAGGTTGAATCAAAGAGATGTAATGTAATGGTTGCGATTCAGGGCAAGAAAGAAGGAAATGTATAAAAGTTTTAAATATTCTGTAATTTTATTAAGTTTAGCATAGAATAATGATGTACTATTTAGAGGTTGAATGTATGGTTAACGACCGAAGTTGAGATTTTAATTGTATAGATTTTGGGGTCGTTTCAGGTTTCGCGCGATAAAAGAGGTTTTATATCTTTTCTATGCCTCCTCATTGATGAATTTGGCTCTGTCCCAAGCCGTTGGTGGTGCTGCGGACGACAAACCTCCCATGCTAAGGCGTTGCCTCTTTTATGCCATGTCTAATTTTCAGTTGGTTTGATGCAAAAGTAGTCCCTAAGCAGTGCCAAAATTCTATAAAAACTTCCCTCTAAGCAAACACAGCAAATCCCCAATGCAATCCCAGTGAATTTAAGCCAGAACAGTTCAACTTCTCTCTTATGCAAATTAACAAACACCTTGTGTTCATTCTGAAAACTTGATTTGGACAACCTTTGTTTGAAAGTGCTCTAACCCGATTTTCGTCAGTGGAAATCACCCAAACAAACAAGAAGAAGAACACAGCAAGAATGCACAAATTCCACAATTCGAGCAAATCACTTTACTAATTGAACGAAGTCTAAAAATACCTTGAGTGAGAAAAACCCTAGGTAAGAAATCGTGTGGATGTTAAATTTGACAAGCAATTTGATGGATGTTGTTGGGGTTGAGAAGAGAAACGATCAATGCTAACTCCTTTGGAGAATGAAACGGCTGATGGGAATACAGGGGGTCTTTTATGCTATAGTGATGAGAAAATGGGAGTAATGTGCTCTAACTGCTGCTAACATCAGTTTTTAAAAACAAAAACTCGCTGCCGGTGCCGCGGCGTGATCTTCCCTATGTTGGTTGGCGCTGCGACTCGAGTTAGTAGGGGGCCAGGCTTGCTTTGGCGCCGCGGCGCGAGTGTTGCTTTGTTCTTCGGCGCTGCGGCGCGAATGGGAGAGTCTGGGTAAATAAGCATCAGCTCTGCGGCGCGAGATGTGACGCTGCAGCGCGAAGTAGAGAGTCTTAGCAATAAGTGCCGGCACCGCGGCGCGACCTTCCCTATATTGGTTGGCGTTACGACACGAGTTAGCAGGGGGCCAGGCTCGCTTTGGCGCCGCAGCGCGAGTGTCGCTTTGTTCTTCAGCGCTGACGCACGGATGGGAGAGGCTGGGTAAATAAGCATCGGCGCTACGGCGCGAGATGTGACGCTGCAGCGCGAAGTAGAGAGTCTTAGCAATAAGTACCGGTGCTGCGGCGCGAGATGTAGTGTATTTGGTGGTACCGCGACGCGAATGCCATTTTCTGAAATTTTCTATCTGTTATCTGCACATGCCAAGACTAGTATAACAGAAAACACTACGAAGTAAATATGCATTATTACAAACAATATAATAACTAACTATAGAGTAAACTATCTTAAGGAAAGGAAAACAGATAGAGTTTATACCGAGATGGGGGTGCCTCCCCACTAAGTGCTTGTTTTAAAGTCGTCGGCTTGACTATACCGACGCCGCTCAATCTGGCTCATAAGCAAAAATGACCTTCTCATGCTGCCTATTCATCAGTTCTTTTGGATTTTTGGCAGACATTGATGATGGATGATCCTTGTTTTCCTCGCCCATCCAGTCATCCATCGGCACAAAGAATCTTTCGCCACTGGAGTTATCCACTAATTCGCCTATTTCATTAAATTGGAAGCGTTCTTTGTGCTCTGTTGGGCCCTCTAGGATTTCCACAGTCGTGCGTGTGGTTTCTAACTGTTAATTACTGTTGACAGTATCCCCACTGTAGATCCTCTTCGCTTCTAGTTCAACCTCCATCGGTTGATCAGTTTGCACATTGACATTGCCCTCCATACTTTGGTGAGACTCATCGCATTCTCCTCGTGTATCCATCGTGCACTACTCTACTTCTTCGTCGTCGAGATCAATTATGACCGGTAGACTGCATTGCGGTGGATTTGTGATGGCATTGATGATTAGCCCCAATTGACTCTCGAGGCTTTGCACAGCGGCTTCTTGGCTTGCCATCCGAACCTCATTTCTCTCAATAAAGTTGGTGAGAAGCTCTTCAAGCCTGCTTTCTTCCTCTTGTGCTGAGTACTCAGAAAAGCTGTCATTAGGTCGAGACGTAAATTCATATTGCGGTGGAGACTGATAGTCAAACAGAGAGGCATGATTCAGATCATGATATTGCTCTAGACTGTAAACCCATGAGTTTGGATACCCCTGGTAGTTTGGATGGTCGGGAATCGGTTCAAAGTTAGCTTGTTCCTGACAGTAGGCATTCTGAGTGGACTGACACTCAAAATTGTCAGAAAACCTCAAGGCATTAGTAATTTGAAATTGTAATTTCTCGAGTCCTTCTTCCGAGCTTGGTTGCGTCGTTCCCTTATAAAGCCATTGATAACATTGATAGTTCATAATCTGTAAACTCAAAAATAAAAAGAAAGGAAGATCAAACAAATAAAAGAAAAATATATATATAAGTTCAAAGTAAGACTAAATTGATTTAAATCAATATTGGACAAGATTAGAATAATAGTTCCCTGGCAACGGCACCAAAAACTTGTTGGTCAAAAAATTGATCACTAAACACGCGTAAGTATACGCGGTCTAACAAGTAATACAGTGATAAGAAGTGTGTCGTACCCACGAGGAACTATGACAAATATTTACCAAATACCGACTATGTATCGCTAAAGTCTTATTCGAACAACAATAAATGGAAGTGTGATTAATCTAGTTAACTAATTAACAAAGCAAGTAAATGGATAACGAATGGTAATCTAAGGAATTACAAGCTAAGGTCACAACTTCACCCCACACAGGCATTCTGTCTAACACCTGGCGTGCTATGTTCATGAAACTAGCTACCATTCTCTCTTTGGTCTTAATGGTCACGAACATTTGTCGACCGAGAACACACAGGTGCCTATGCACCTCTGTCGAGGTATGCACAAACATATCCTCTCCAGATCCACCCAAAAGGGAATAGAACAGAAAAGAACGTCCAAGCTAGATGCAATCCTACATATGTCTATGTGAATTAATCATAACAAGGAACTAAGCATAAGTTCTCAATAAGGTCGCACGTGGCGCACAGAGATATATCTATTCTACGCACAACTTATGCAGTCGAGACCCATAATCATATGTTAATATATTTTGGTGTAAATCTACAATCCTTTTGTCGATATCATGTAGATTACCAAAATCATCACTAATGCCTTAGCGAGAATTATAAAGCACAAATATATTAAACCAAATCATATGGTGCCAACCAAAGAGATAAGACAGTCAATTTAAATAACAAAGGGTTCCATTATAACCTTAGAGCCAATATTTAGTTCATGATTATTAAACCAAATACAAGTAGCAGTAAAGACAATATTTATAGATTACAAAATAAGAGAAAACAAATGGATAAGAGGAAACTCCGTCAAAGCCCTTCCATCTCCACGCATTCTGCTCAAATCAAGCTTTCCAATCCGTGTCGCTCACTGCTCGTGTGCTCCAAAGACATAACAGACTTCTCCCTAATCTACCTAATCTATATTTACAAGCATGAGAAAGAAAGAGAAATTACAGAATAAAACAAATCTAAGCTAAGCTATACTATCCTAAGGTCTTATATGATGCATGTTATATGATCTCTCCAAATGCAGAAGCTTTTCTGTGTTATATATGCCTCCCTTCTTTTACTAGGTCAAAATCACTTGGTCTTTGCCTGGGCACCGGAGGTCGCGCCGCATTAGACTTAAGTGTGGTGCTGCGGTGCCACGTGTTCAAGAAGGAACCGGAGCTTGCACTACTGCGCGAGTTCATATAGGGTCATTGGCGCTGCGACGCCATGGTGATGTCAGGCTGGACCAGGAGCTGGCGCTGCGGTGCGGCCAATAGGCTTGGCATTGGCGCCGCAGTGCGAGTGTGAGAAATATGACCATTTTACCCCTGATTGCTAGAAAACACCTGTAAATCTCTGCAATTCATCGATTAAGCACAGTAACACTATAATCATATAAAAATATATAAAATCTACGAGAACAGGCAACTATTTAAGTCATAAAATATCCGATTCGCGGGTATAATTCTCACTCATCACTATTTATGAAGTACTATTCATAGACACTATTCATAAATACGGTACTATTCATAAAGTACTATTCACGGGGTACTATTCTTAAAGTACTATTCACAAGGTACTATTCTTAAAATACTATTCACGAGTTACTATTCACGAATTACTATTCACCCAGTTACTATTCACTCAAATAATATTCACTCGGGTATTCGGGACACTTTTTGTGCCAGAGCACTTTTCACGAGTTACTATTCATCCAGTTACTATTCACTGGAATATTATTCATTCGGGTATTTAGGACACTTTTCATTCCAGGGTACTAATATAACACCCCATAAAGATCAGATTTTTATGAGAATTAAATTTTTATTTGATTATGTGGATTAAATGAATTTAATTGATTATTTATGAGGGTAAGTTAATTGTAGGTCGTTCTATAACCTAGACATGTCAGAACGTCGTAGTATTTTGGTTACGTGGTAGAATTAAAGTATTTGAATTTCCTAGAAGAAAATAAAAGCTTTCCGAGAAATTTTTCTGAAAAACACTATTCACGTATTTCTGCTCGGGAATTATTTTTGAATTTCTGAGAAATACGTAACGATAGAATATCGAGGTGAGATGGAATATCCAATAATATTTCAGTTATGAAAAATGCACTTTTTCACCTGCGGACTTTAAATTTAACGGTTAGGGAAAGTGATTTTCGAGAAGGAATGTAAATGTGTATAATGAATTAAAGCGATGATCATATAATATGTAGGTATTGCACGAGATAATAAATACGAGTATGAGACGAGATATTATACGAGTATGTATGAATAATGGTATTTCGTATATTATGAATTAGTATACGAGTAAGAATACGTCCTAAGGCTTTAAGCCATTTGTGAATGGACTTGTGGATTATGTGGGATGTACAAGTCCAATAGGATTTAATATGAAAGCCGAAAGTAATTTAATGTGCAAGCCCAAAGCTTAAGCTAAGCTAATTAAACCTAAGACCAAGCTATGATCCAATGGTTAGGGTGCATGGGGCAAACCATGGATGATCCAAAGTGATGAGCACGTAACTTAATGGCTAAGTGTTGTGATGGCCAAGTAATTAATGTGATAAGCAAGTAAAGGATAAGCTCTGTGCTAAGCAAGTTAACTTAATGGCTAAGTAAGTGTGGTAACCAAGTATACTTAATGACCAAGTGTTATGGGGAGCAAGTTAACTTAGTGTTTAAGCCAGGAATAGTAAGGAGGTGGAGTGGCTTTATGACCATTATACCCTCACTTTGAGATTCCTATAAATAGCAAGCTTAGGATTTCATTTGTTGGTTGTTTCATTTCATCCAACTTATAAGGTGCTTATTGGCTTGAGATAAAAAAGCTAGAAAGCTTGTCTTTCATAGTTCAAGAAGCAAAAAGAAGATTAAAGATTAACCAAGTGATATTCAAGGGTAAGCAATCCTAAACCATGACTCTTCATCTCTTTAATTGATAGAGAAGTGAGTAGTGGTAGAACTAGTATGCTAGGAAGTGATTAAAATGATTAATCAAAAGACTTAAGCCATAAATAAGCCATGTTATAAGATAAGTAATAAATGAAGTTATGAACTAAGTGAGAACTTATAAGAAAGAGTAATATGTTGTATGAATGAAGTTGGTATGATAAGAAGAAGCAAGGATGATGGTTAAAAGATTAATGCCATGATAAATCATGAGAAATGAAATCATAAGTAGTTTATACTTTTATAAGTTACAAACTCACAAAGAACAAGTAATAACTTATCATGATCACAAGTTAATGAAGTAAGTATGTTAAGATGTTAGTATGTTGGATAAAATCCATTTGAAACGATGAACAAATCATAAGAAACGAAGTTAAGCCGTAATTTACACGATTAGACGATAATCGTCGAATTCGTGAAATTCTCGGAATGGAAGTCAAATTTTGAATTGAGCTTGGAAACATTAGTTTTAAATGGAGAATAGTCTCATTTAGCATTCTAGAGTTGCGGACTCGAGAATGACCGAATTCCGATTTAGAATGAAGAAACGAGCGTTGAACGTTCACGAACGTTTATCGTTTTTGTTAAAATGGACTAAAAGGTGAATTTTGAGTTAACGATGTCGAATAGATAAAATTCTTGCATGAACACGTAGAGTATGTAATTTGTGAACCGTAGGCTCTTGAACGAGCCAATTCGAACTTATAACGAAGAAGTTACGAGCTTGGGAATCTCACAAAATCAAAAATCTGTCAAAATTGTCTGATGCACAGAGTCCGCGCCACAGTGCGACTCAAGGCATAACAGCCCGCATCGCAGCACGAGGCCGAGGCATGATGCACTGTTAGTTGACGTCGTAGTGCGACCATAGCAAAGAGGACTTGCGCCGCAGTGCCGAGTCCGGGTCTTTAGCCACTGAAGTATCTCACTGCAGCGCGACTAATGCAAAGGGAACTGGCGCCGCAACGCCAGTCTTAAGATTTAGACAATGAAGGATGGTTACAAGTAAAGCATGAATGGAAATTGTTTAATCAATGAACTAAGGAACTTAATAAAACATTATTGAGTCATGATTAAAACTCAAGTATGATCACTTAGGGTTAAAGTAAGTTAATTACATATGAACGTAAGAATGACGTAACGGAACGCCAACAGTGAAAAGTTTGTTTAACCAAATTAGGTTTTGTATTTCCAATTGATTGAAATGAATAGTCAAATGTACGTGTACATAATGTACATGATTAGATTAACTTTAAACCACTTTTATAGTAGTAACGGTATGAATTTAAGTTTGGATTAAGAATAATTAAACGAAGAACGTGAAGGGTAATTAATTAAACCATGAATGGTATTCAACATTGATATTTCACCAATGACGATCGATTAACTGTTTAAAGATATAAGAACGTTAGTAAGTCATGAGGAAGGATAATTAACTTGAAATGAGTTGTATTACTGAAATAATCTTGAAGAGTTGATTGATTTATTTACAAGTCTTTCAATATAGAATTGCTAATGCTATACTACGCCAATTGTTTGGTGCGGATTCAAGGTAAGCCTGAGTATGAATAAACAAATGTATTTTTCATCGATTATTCGATGGGCACGTGAGGTTGCCACAAATTAAACGTACACACGTTTAATGAATGTAGTGTTGATCAACATAGAGTATTATAGGCTGATCACCTAGAAGTGCTCGTAAGCTATGCTGAACTTACGGACTTAGCGCCGGATTGCCCTTTTCAAAGAAATTATGAAATGCTCATGGTCTTGGACCAGAATTGATGTTTTACTGAATATTGTCATTGTAAAACGTTTTGTAGGAAAAGAAATGCAATTTTGAATTATCGATAGTACTTTGTAACTATTATCCAGTTATTGAAGATATACGATTCCTATGTTTCAAGCATGTTGTTTAAATGAAATTGTTGTACTTGTTGAGCTTGTTATGCTCACTCTTGCTTGAACCATATGAATGTAGCTAAGGACGAGCGAACCGAGGTTTCCAGTAGAGATAAAGGCAAGGCGAAGATGAATGATTAGTTTATCTTGTAATAGACTAGTAAGTATATGTGTTATATTATGATGAACAAAGAAGTTAATGGTTTAAGAACTTGGGAACAATATTTATTATTATTAATGTAATAAGAATGTCGTTGTAACATACATTTTAATGTCGTTTCAGTAAAATGAATGTACAGTTATGAGTACAATGTAGCACCAATTGTCGGGTTGGAAGATACCCAGATTTGGGGGCGTCACAGGTTGGTATCAAAGCATTAGGTTATAAAACTTAAGGGGGAAAGAACCTTAGGCTAATAACCTCGTTAAGGAAGGAGAAGTCAGAAGGAAGTAAACTCGAGCTTTACTTAAGTTGAATGAGTCAATGAGGTATTGAGTAAACTCAGTATCAAAAGATTTAAAAGATGAAAATTAATCCTAAATAAATTAAATGTGATTTGTGCTTATACTATTGTGTATTAAGTACTAATCAACATGTTATGTGTTATTGTAGGATGTCGATCAATAGCTTGATATATTGAGATATACACACAGTGAGCGACGAAATTATGAACAGAGTAGAGCCTGTACCTATGCCCGTGGCGGAGGTACCATTAGTGATTCCAGAGGAGTCAGAGCCAGATGAGTAATTTTCTGAGGAGAACTACTTCGAGGGAGAGATGGATATAACATCATATCTTAATATGATGATCTATGAGGAGGATGAAAGAGAGGTAACATCAGTTACTACGGCAGTACCTACACAAGAGTCATCACCTCCAGATGCAATGAGAGCATTGTATCTAGCAGTGCTTGACAGGAATGTGCAATTGAGTACAGTTGTGCAGAATCAGAGTGAAGAGATTAATTATCTCCACGAAGCTAAGGTGTCTGCAGAAGCAGATTTTGAGTCAGAGCACGATAAACAGGTGCTTATGACAGAGTAGGCTAGGGACTATATGGAAGAGGCTGTTGAGCTTCGTAGGAGACTGGTTAAGAAAGACCAGAAGATAGCACGGATGTCTTACATCTATAAGAGTACTCATGAGAATTTCAAGCTGAAAGTTGCTTATCATCCCATAGAGTTAGGACAAACCCGTCACACTATTAGTCGGGATACTGTAGTGATGATTGTGAATGAGAAGCACGAGGACGCTGTTATGCATTATTAGAATGTTATAATTATAAATAAGTGTGTAGTGACGTAAAACCCTCTTTTGTATAAAAGGGTAGTCCTTTTGTAAATCCTAAATTTTGTGAAAATCAATTGTGAGATAGAAATGTAATAGCTTTTGGCTATGGAAAAAAAAATTATAAATAGTTTCAAACTATGAAGAAGCATATGAATATAATGAAGTTTTCAGTTAATATGCTTTGTTATGGTATGAGTTGTGTGTGGCAAATAATAACGAAGTAAGTAAATAGATAATAATGAAATTTTATCTGCATAATGCCGCCAAGGAGAAGACAACGTAATCAGGAAGCAGAATCACGTAATGATAACCAAGGGGGTCAGAACAACCCTATGCAAGAGTTCGTTAATTTATTAACGGCTGCATTTAACTAAACCGGGGGTAGAGTACCCGCGGAACCTAGGATAGCCAGAATGACTATCTTTAAAGAGATTAAAAGCGTAGGTCCACCGGAGTTCAAAGGAACACTGACCCATTAGAGGCCAGACAAGGGTAAAAAAAATAGAGAAGGCGTTTGTTATTACAAAAGTAGGTGAGGCACAAAAGACTTCTTTTGTGACTTACATGATGAAAGGGGAGGCCAACTTTTGGTGGGAGGTTCACCAGGGTGGGGCTAGAACAGATGTGGTAAAGTGGGAACGATTCAAGAAGGTTTTCTTTGAGAATTATCTCCCTAAAAGTCTATAGGGGAGGATGGAGATTAAGTTCTTAGAACTTAAGCAAGGGGACCTGACGGTTGCCCAGTACACGGCCAAATTCAATGAATTGGTAAGGTTTTCTCCACATCAAGTGGACACTGAGGAGAGGAAGGCTCGTAGGTTTGAGCAGGGCCTAAAACCCTAGCTCTATAGTGGGATTTCTATGTTCTAGAGTGTTTCCTATAGGACCATTCTGGAGAAGGCGATTATAGCAGAGGGTGGTAGTGAGGCGTTGACTCAATACCACAAAGAGAGAAATAAAAATAGCAAGAGAGAGAGGAACTAAGGCAGAGGGTTCCAGTGGTAGTGGCAGTATGTAAGACATGTGGAAAGACTCATCTAGGAGTCTGTCTGAAAGGGATTATAGGTACCTTTACACGTTAAGGTAGAGAAGGAGGAAATAACTCTCAGTGAATATATTGTGGAAGTGGTTTTATAAAAAAGAAAGGTAAGCAAGTATCGATAGATAAGTATTGATAAAGTTAAGAGAATTTGAAGTAATTCTCGGTATGAATGGGTTGATTAACTATAAAACTTTAAATTATCTAAGGAAAAGTATGAATATTCGATTTTCTAATAAACCCAAGGTAGTAATTTACGGTAATAAATCACCGGAATTTTCTTGTTGTCTAATCATGACGCAATCTAGAAGGATGTTAAGATGAGTTTAGGTTGTGGTACAATCGTAACCTTTGATGGTTGACATATGGGAGCTGGGCTAAACAATTCCTTCATAGAGCGAAGGTATATATGAAACTGGTGACCGATCTAACTCACTGTGATGGCAGTGTAGATGAGACAAAATCTTATTTGTTGGTTGTTTGTGGGAAACCACTCAGAGTACCATATGGACTACTGGTAGAGAAGCGATTTGTGCTGAATCCTAGTGAACTAATAGGAAGAAGATAATAATGTAAATCATCAAAGATGTTGAATGTATTAAGTAAGACATCTCCATATGTCATGAAGCCGTAAGCTAATAATGAAAGTAGGTCGCGTAAACTTTGGTCGAAAGAACGCGAACCCTAAGAAATAAAGTTAAGTAAACCAATGCGTAAGTCAAATATATGACTGTTCGGTTAGCGGTTGAGAATAAATACCTATGGCCCAGGATCGATGATCTATTTGATCAGTTGAAAGGGTTAAAGAATTTTCTAAGATAGATATGCGTACGGGGTATTGTCGGTGGAAAATTAATAGGTACGTTGGAAATGAGAAGTGATGAACATAGTTTTTAGGAACTAAAAGGAAGTTTAAGTGAGGCACCTGTATTGTCTATATCAGATGATATAGGGAATTTTGTAGTGTATCTCGATGCTTCGCATAGATGACAAGGTTGCGTGCTCATGTAGCATGGCAAGGTCAATGTGTATGCATAACGCTAGTTAAAGGATTATGAGAAGGTTTATCCTACTTATGATCTATAATTGGCAGCTGTAGTTTTTCAATTAAAAATCTGAAGATAGTATTTATACGGGGAGAAAGGTGAGGTATACACAGACTCCAAGAGTCTGAAATATATCTTCACACAGAAGGAGTTAAATATGCAATAGAGAAGGACTGTGATATCTTATATCATTCAAGAAAAGTAAACGTAGTAGCCGACGCGTTAACTAGGAAGGGTAAGGAAAAGCTATCGATGTTAACGACTCAGAATGAGTTAATAACGGAAATGGCAAAAACGGAGTTAGAAGTTAAATTACGGAATGAAGTGGTAGAAATGTTATTCACAATGTAGACTCAATCCATGATAATGGAACTAGTTAATTAAGGAAAACTAGGTAACGATTAATGCAAGTGAATGAAAAAGAGGATGCAAGATAAAGAGAAGACTAAGTGTAATCTTATTTTGAAGGAGGAATTTGAGTTCCAAATAATTTTAAAGTTAAAAGAAGAACTTATATGAAAGAGAGATAGCATAATGTGTTAGTAAGTGCTTAACTTCCAATTCAGATTATTGATAGGAAGGAACAAGTTCTGTGAAATAAGATAATACCTTAGGTGAAGGTGAAATGAAAGAACCATAATGTTGAAGAAGCATTGTGGGAACTCGAGATTAAAATGAAGAAAACTTTTTCTCATTTGTTTATATAATTATAGCGAGATTCTGGTGACAGAATCCTTATAAGGGTGAAAGAATGTAACGACCCAGAAAAATTGAATTTTTATGAGAATTAAATTTTTATTTGATTATGTGGATTAAATGAATATAATTGATTATTTATAGGAGTAAGCTAATTATAGGTCGTTCTATGACCTAGACATGTCCGAACGTCGTAGTATTTTGGTTACGTGGTAGAATTAAAGTGTTTGAATTTTCAAGACGAAAATAAAAGCTTTCCGAGAAATTTTTCTGAAAAACACTATTCACGCATTTCTGCTCGGGAATTATTTTTGAATTTCTGAGAAATACGTAACGATAGAATATCGAGGTGAGATGGAATATCAAATAATATTTTAGTTTTGAAAAACGCAGTTTTTCGCCTACGGACTTAAAATCTAACGGTTAAGGAAAGTGATTTCCTAGAAGGAATGTAAATGTGTATAATGAATTAAAGCGATGATCGTATAATACGTAGGTATTGTACGAGGTAATAAATACGAGTATGATACGAGGTATTATATGAGTATGTATGAATAATGGTATATCGTATATTATGAATTAGTATACGAGTTAGAATACGATAATAATACGTATAGAATACGTCCTAAGGCTTTAAGCCATTTGTGAATGGACTTGTGGATTATGTGGGATGTACAAGTCCAATAGGATTTAATATGAAAGACGAAAGTAATTTAATGTGCAAGCCCAAAGCTTAAGCTAAGCTAATTAAACCTAAGCCCAAGTTATGATCCAATGGGTTAGGGTGACCCATGGGGTAAACCATGGATGATCCAAAGTGATGAGCAAGTAACTTAATGGCTAAGTGTTGTGATGGCCAAGTAATTAATGTGATAAGCAAGTAAAGGATAAGCTATGTGCTAAGCAAGTTAACTTAATGGCTTAGTAAGTGTGGTAACCAAGTAAACTTAATGACCAAGTAGACTTAATGACCAAGTGTTGTGGGGAGCAAGTTAACTTAGTGTTTATGTAAGACCCCAACTTATTAATGAATAAAATCAAATTTTCTTTAAATATTATTGTGAATAATAAGGGGTTAATTTGATAAAAATACTTTGGTTATGGGTTAAATGTGCAAATTTTGCAAAATAAGCAAGTGGTTATAAAATATTCATTTTGTCGGGGAATATTCGTTTGGTCGTGGAATATTCTTGCTGTCGGGGAATATTCGTACGACGGCGCAACCTTGTGTGGGCCCCATAACGGAAAGCGATTGGATGAAGAAAATGACAAGTATACGTTATTTATAAATAACGGCGTAGTTGTTACCGTTAATACTGTTGGAATACCCGGTGGTTAAAATACAGTAGCACACGGTATTGCACCAATTATTGATTCTTACGTAAGAAGGCACTACTCAATAATTGTTACAGTAGTTATTGTTCAATATTTTATTTTATTGATTCAATAATTGTTGCATTGGTATTTTATATTATTGTTGTTTCAATAATTGTTGCTGCATAGTATTTTCCATTATCAGATCAATAATTCATATTATTTGAATAATGTTATTAGATAACATTAGTGGCAATGTCTAGAAAGTTCTATCTAAGGAGAGGTTTGGTCATCTAATTGCGCGCCAGTAAGGAGAAATCCTTATTGGAAAGCCCCCTCTTTCCTGGGAACGGCCTGGTTGTCATAAATGTGATTCTGTAATATTATTTGTGAATAATTAATTATTGATTCATATGATAAGGAAATATGTATTTTATGTGGATATAAATGAGGGATATATTTTTGTGGTTAAAAATGAAGGAGTTAATGTTGAGGTGTTTTATCAGTATTTTTATCGTAATGGAGGTATTAAAAATCAAATTAGGGTTTTTGAGAAATATTGCGGGTGTTATAATTTTTAATCCGACCGTTGGATCGTGGTAATTTTTGGATATGTTATACATATATAAGTTGAGTATATGTCCACAAATTTTGAACCGTTAAAAATGAACGTATGATTTATTATGAATTTTACAAGATGACTGGTTCAGAAATTGTTGAATTTTCGGAGTTTATCATTTTGATGGAAAATTCTAGAATTGGTGGGCCCCACTTGTGGTTGGTGAAGAAATGTGCTGAATTATATTTCAAATGTGGTGGGTGGGAATAGTAGCAGGTAAAGCCATCAGGTTGCAGGTCAAACCTACTAAAATTTTCCTATAAATAGAGGGCTAAGTTAGAATTGAAAATCACAACAGAAACAAGTTTTCTCTCTTTCTCTCTCTAGATTATTGAGTGTATTTTGTGAGTATTTAGATACTTTGAGAGTTTCTATTCATTAGAGCAAGTTTCTTTCAGCCTTATACCGGTATTCCGACCAGAAGTACTGATATCTTGAGGTAAGAGATATTATTTTCTTCTTAAATGATATTATTTTCTTCAATATCATTATGCTGAAATATTGATATGAGTTTTTATCAAATTTGGAACTTTTTGTATCGGGGTTACTATTTACGTATACGGCACTATTCACGTATACGCTACTATTCACGAATACGGCACTATTCACCGAAAAATAAAATTTTTCCTTTTTGTCCAAGATGTCTATTATGGTTACTATCTTTGATTGTATCCATGTTTTGATCTTTATTTTTGAATTCTGCTTCACAATTGATTATTATGAAGTATTATTGATCTTGGATAAACTGGTATACGAATCCCTACTATTTGTCCTTCTGTCTCATTGGATTCGTTCTCTTTAAGATATTTTTCATCATCCTCAGTCCTAAATGATGATATTAATGAATATCTTTGGCCTGTAGTGCAAAGATGTATGATTACTTGATGAATATCTTTGGCCTGTAGTGCAAAGATGAACAGGTGTTGAGATGAACATGACTGACAGGTGATACAAATGAATATCTTTGGCCTGTAGTGCAAAGATGAATATTTGGATAAAGATGATTATTAATTGATGTTACAGGGATAAAATATTGATGATGGACTTTTAAATCTTAGAAGATAGTAGAATTCTTTCTCTACTTGACTCTTCTAATGGTTTGCTGTTTCCGCTGCAGTTGTTGATCTAAAACTTGTTGTCGATTATATTCTATCAGATTTTTCCCTGTTGAAGACTAACGATAATTTGTTGTATATTATCTTAGTCATAATATTCTTTACTGGGCTAGTTGAGCTCACCCTTTTCCTTTTTGTTCCATTTTTCTTCTCAGGAGGTGAGAACATAGCAGGATCTAGTCGGGGTATGGAGTGATGGTTCTAGAAAGATGTTTTAGCAGTCCTCACTATTTCTGTAAAATAGTGTTTGAATAATTGTAATGAGGATTTATTTGAGTGTGGATATTGTCTAGAAGACAATATTTGTATTTAAACTCACAGTATGTGTTGTCGTATTTTGCACGACAATTGTATTATTGAAGTTGTAGTTTGCTTTCTGTACCATGTATTTGGCGACTCAGAATGGGTGTTGTATACCTATTTTGGGGGCGTCACAGTTGGTATCAGAGCTTAGGGATATGATCCCTGGCTGAGATGTGAGACAAGAACTAGGAGGGGAGAGACGGAGAATTCCTTCGCTAGTATGACTTGACTAAGTTTATTTGGTGTTTATTTGGTCGGTCAGAGTATAGGGATAATATATGACATGACTATTAACCCTTGTTTTATGGCAGTATTTAAGAATGGCAGCTGAGAACGTTAATAATGGAGTAAATCAGACCGTGGAGACACCTTTGATCACCACCCAGGGGAACGTGCAACAGGAAGGCAATATTCCTCCTGTAAACAACGTTACCGAGCAAACGATGAATGATGGAATGTTTAGGAGCTTTTTGCAGTTCATGCAAAATCAGACGAGGGAGACTCGTGTGCAGAATACGGGTGGAAATGATAACGCGCGGTTTGTCACAGCTAAGCAGTTCAAAGAATTGGGACCACCAGAATTTAAGGGAAAGCCGGATCCGATCATGGCGGAAACGTGGGTCAAGCAAATTACCAAGATATTCGATGTCTTGGGATGCACGGAGGAACAAAAGGTTCCATTCGCCACCTTTATGTTCCGCGGTGAGGCAGACTACTGGTGGGAGTCTGTGAAGCGTACCCAGCCTGACGCACTCAACATGTCCTGGGAAACATTTCAAAAACTGTTCAATGACAAGTACTTTCCTGAAAGTATTCGTCATATGAAGGAGGTAGAGTTTATCAGACTGGAACAAAACAACATGACGGTGTCCCAGTACGAGGCGAAGTTTGCAGAGTTATCCAGGTTTGCACCTCATTTGGTCGAAAATGAGGAACGAATGACAAGGATGTTTCTGAGAGGTCTAAAACCCGAGATTCGACAATATCTTATCTCTCATAAATTTTTTTTATATTCAGATGTTGTAAACAGGGCTCAATTATTAGAGCGAGATAATGAGTATGTGCAACCGAGGGACCACAACCAGGGTCATACCGGTGGCGGCAGTCATCGAAGCAATGAAAACCAGCAGGGAGGAAAATATTCGGACAAAAGCGGTAACCACTCTGGTGGTAATCGTGGTCGTGATAATAGAAGGAGCGAGTCGGGAGGAGATTTCAAGAAGAGAAGGTACAACAATGATAATGTGAAGACGTCAGCACAAACATCAACTGTTTCTAGGGGAGGAGAACGACCACCGGTCGTATGTTACAAATGTGGGAAAGAGGGACATATCAGCCCAAACTGCCCACAACAATCCAAGGTATGTTATAACTGTGGAAAGGAGGGTCATATAGCTCGAGAGTGTTCTGTAGCAAAACCAAGTTCAGCGGGGATGGTGACTCCAAAAGCTGTCCCGGATAAGTCGAAATCAGCGGTTCCTGGAAGGGCGTTTGTCGTTACTGGCCAAAACGCGAGAAACCCGAACGAGGTGATCACGGGTAAGCTAATCTTGAATTCTTGCGAAGTTTATACTTTACTAGATACCGGTTCTACCCATTCTTTTATCTCTCCTGCTTGTGCTCAACGTTTAAACTTGACTCCGGAGAAATTGGACTTTAACTTATCTGTTGAAACTCCGTTGGGTGAAACCTTCGTTACATCTACAGTTTATAAATCTTGCATGATCCAAGTTGGCACTATCACATTACCTGTTGATCTTATCTCTTTAAAGATACTTGCTTTTGATGTGATTTTAGGAATTGATTGGTTAACCACTCATCATGCTAAAATTGATTGTTTTCGTAAGGTTGTTAGTTTTCATATTCCTAACCAACCTGTCATACGAATTCAAACTACTAAACCACTAAAATCAGTCACTGTCATATCAAGCCACAAAGCTATTCGTTTATTGAAAAACGGATGTCAAGCTTTCTTAGCCCATGTTATGGATTTGAACAAAGACAAGTCAGATTTGAATAATATTTCTATTGTTAGAGAATTTTCCGATGTATTTCCTGAAGAACTTCCTGGTCTACCCCCAGAACGTGAAGTTGAATTCTTTATTGACCTTGAACCCGGTACAAAGCCCATTTCTAAAACTCCATATCGAATGGCTCCTATTGAACTTCAGGAGTTAAAAGTCCAACTACAGGAGTTGTTGGACATCGGTTTTATTCGTCCTAGTACGTCTCCTTGGGGTGCTCCTGTTTTATTCGTAAAGAAGAAAGACGGGAGTATGCGACTTTGTATCGACTATCGAGAATTGAATCATGTCACTATCAAGAATAGGTATCCGCTACCTCGCATTGATGACCTGTTCGACCAGTTACAAGGAACACAATTCTTTTCAAAGATCGACCTTCGTTCTGGATATCATCAGCTGAAGATTAAAACTGAGGATATTCCAAAGACTGCCTTCAGAACTCGGTACGGGCATTATGAATTCTTAGTAATGTCTTTTGGATTGACTAATGCTCCTGCTGCCTTCATGGATATGATGAACCGTGTATTCAAAGAATATTTGGATCAGTTCGTTGTTGTCTTTATTGATGACATCCTCATCTATTCCAAAAGCCGTGAAGATCATGAGCGCCATTTGAAGCTGGTACTGCAAAGGCTTCGTGAAAATAAGCTATATGTCAAATTGAAGAAATGCGAGTTCTGGCTTGAGAAAGTAGCATTCCTTGGGCACGTGGTGTCAAAACATGGAGTATCTGTCGACCCGGCGAAGATTGAAGCCATACAAAGTTGGTAATCGAAGTACGTAGCTTTCTAGGCTTAGCTGGTTATTATCAGAGATTTGTGGAAGGATTTTCTCGAATCGCTACTCCGTTAACTCAGCTGACTCGGAAAGATACAAAATTTGTATGGAGTGAGGAATGCGAGAAGAGTTTCCAAGAACTCAAGAGGAGACTCATTTCGGCACCTGTTCTGACAATACCATCTGGTTCGGATGGATTTGTTATCTACAGCGATGCTTCAGGCAAAGGGTTAGGATGTGTTCTCATGCAACATGGGAAAGTCATAGCCTATGCCTCACGACAACTCAAAGAATATGAGAGGAATTATCCTACTCATGATTTGGAGTTGGCAGCAGTCGTTTTTGCGTTGAAGATCTGGAGACACTACCTGTATGGGGAGAAAGTGGAGATCTATACAGATCATAAAAGCCTCAAATATTTCTTCACCCAAAAGGAACTCAACATGCGGCAGCGACGTTGGCTCGAGCTGTTGAAAGATTACGATCATACCATCCAATATCATCCTGGAAAAGCAAACGTAGTAGCTGACGCATTGAGTAGAAGATCATATGCGGGTACGAGTGCAATATTGTTAACACAAAGGCCCATTTTGTATGACTTGCAAAGGATGGAGATAGAGATGAAGGCTCCAAGTACCCACATGATGATATCAAATATACGAGTAGAACCGACTTTAATCGATAAAGTTAAAGCTGCTCAAGCTACGGACATGGAGCTGATGCGTATGAAGAAGAAAGTGCAAGAAGGTGCTATTCCAGAAGCAAGAATCGATGAAGAAGGAATACTTCGAGTCAACTCCAGACTTTGTGTTCCTAACGATTTTGACTTGAAGCATAGAATAATGATGGAGGCACACAACACACCGTTTGCAATCCATCCTGGGAGTACCAAAATGTATCACGATCTTCGACATACATTTTGGTGGAGCAATATGAAAAGAGAGATCGCGGAGTTTATCTCGAGATGTTTAACTTGTCAACGTGTAAAGGCGGAGCATCAAGTGCCAAAGGGTCCATTGCAACCACTTGAGATCCCGAAATGGAAGTGGGAACACATTACTATGGATTTTGTTACGGGTCTTCCCAAGGTTTCTCAAGGCATAGATGCGATTTGGGTTATTGTTGATAGATTAACCAAGTCCGCTCATTTCTTGCCGATACGTGAGACTTATTCCCTTGAACGTCTTGCTAGTATGTACGTGAACGAGATTGTGAGATTGCATGGCATGCCAGTATCCATAGTTTCGGATCGTGACCCAAGATTCACTTCACGATTTTGGGTTAGCTTGCAGAAAGCTATGGGCACGGATTTACGATTCAGTTCGGCATACCATCCTCAAACGGACGGACAATCAGAGAGGACTATTCAAACTCTTGAAGATCTATTAAGACTTTGTGTCCTAGATCTCAAAGGGAGTTGGGATAAGTACCTACCATTGGTGGAATTCTCCTACAACAACAGTTATCAGGCGAGCATAGGTGTGGCTCCATTCGAGGCGTTGTATGGAAGAAAATGTCGTTCTCCAGTATGCTGGGACGAGGTGGGTGAAGCAACATTGTTGGGACCAGAGTTGGTACGCATTACTACAGAGAAGATCCAAACGATTCGACAACGTATACAAACGGCACAGGATCGACAAAAGAGTTATGCGGATCTTCATCGGAAGGACGTGGAATTTAATATTGGGGATCATGTATTGTTACGTGTTGCACCATGGAAGGGAGTTACAAGATTTGGGAAGAGAGGAAAGCTCAATCCAAGATTTGTTGGTCCATTTGAGATTCTTGAGCGAATAGGAAATGTGGCATATAGACTCGCATTACCTCCAAGCATGTCTCGTGTTCATAATGTTTTTCACATATCTATGCTTCGTAAATATGTTAAAGACCCGAACCACATTATTGAGTTAGAACCAGACGAGATAGCTGAAGATTTAACGTACGAGGAGGTACCTGTTAAGATCTTGGATAGGAAAGAGCATGTCCTACGCACGAAGGTTATACCACAAGTTAAGGTTTTGTGGAGAAACCATGCTATTGAAGAAATGACCTGGGAGTTGGAATCAGAAATGAAAGCGAGGTATCCTCACCTTTTCGAAACATCAGGTACGTACGTCAATTTCGAGGACGAAATTTCATAAGGAGGGGAGGTTGTAAGACCCCAACTTATTAATGAATAAAATCAAATTTTCTCTAAATATTATTGTGAATAATAAGGGGTTAATTTGATATAATACTTTGGTTATGGGTGAAATGTGCAAATTTTGCAAAATAAGCAAGTGGTTATAAAATATTCATTTTGTCGGGGAATATTCGTTTGGTCGTGGAATATTCTTGCTGTCGGGGAATATTCGTACGACGGCGCAGCCTTGTGTGGGCCCCATAACGGAAAGCGATTGGATGAAGAAAACGACAAGTATAAGTTATTTATAAATAACGGCGTAGTTGTTACCGTTAATACTGTTGGAATACCCGGTGGTTAAAATACAGTAGCACACGGTATTGCACCAATTATTGATTCTTACGTAAGAAGGCACTACTCAATAATTGTTACAGTAGTTATTGTTCAATATTTTATTTTATTGATTCAATAATTGTTGCATTGATATTTTATATTATTGTTGTTTCAATAATTGTTGCTGCACAGTATTTTCCATTATCAGATCAATAATTCATATTATTTGAATAATATTATTAGATAACATTATTGGCAATGTCTAGAAAGTTCTGTCTAAGGAGAGGTTTGGTCATCTAATTGCGCGCCAGTAAGGAGAAATCCTTATTGGAAAGCCCCCTCTTTCCTGGGAACGGCCTGGTTGTCATAAATGTGATTCTGTAATATTATTTGTGAATAATTAATTATTGATTCATATGATAAGGAAATATTTATTTTATGTGGATATAAATGAGGGATATATTTTTGTGGTTAAAAATGAAGGAGTTAATGTTGAGGTGTTTTATCAGTATTTTTATCGGAATGGAGGTATTAAAAATCAAATCAGGGTTTTTGAGAAATATTGCGGGTGTTATAATTTTTAATCCGACCGTTGGATCGTGGTAATTTTTGGATATGTTATACATATATAAGTTGAGTATATGTCCACAAATTTTGAACCGTTAAAAATGAACGTATGATTTATTATGAATTTTACGAGATGACTGGTTCAGAAATTGTTGAATTTTCGGAGTTTATCATTTTGATGGAAAATTCTAGAATTGGTGGGCCCCACTTGTGGTTGGTGAAGAAATGTGCTGAATTATATTTCAAATGTGGTGGGTGGGAATAGTAGCAGGTAAAGCCATCAGGTTGCAGGTCAAACCTACTAAAATTTTCCTATAAATAGAGGGCTAAGTTAGAATTGAAAATCACACCAGAAACAAGTTTTCTCTCTTTCTCTCTCTAGATTATTGAGTGTATTTTGTGAGTATTTAGATACTTTGAGAGTTTCTATTCATCAGAGCAAGTTTCTTTCAGCCTTATACCGGTATTCCGACCAGAAGTACTGATATCTTGAGGTAAGGGATATTATTTTCTTCTTAAATGATATTATTTTCTTCAATATCATTATGCTGAAATATTGATATGAGTTTTTATCAAATTTGGAACTTTTTGTGTCGGGGTTACTATTCACGTATACGGCACTATTCACGTATACGGTACTATTCACGAATACGGCACTATTCACCGAAAAATAAAATTTTTCCTTTTTGTCCAAGATGTCTATTATGGTTACTATCTTTGATTGTATCCATGTTTTGATCTTTATTTTTGAATTCTGCTTCACAATTGATTATTATGAAGTATTATTGATCTTGGATAAACTGTTATACGAATCCCTGCTATTTGTCCTTCTGTCTCATTGGATTCGTTCTCTTTAAGATATTTTTCATCATCCTCAGTCCTAAATGATGATATTAATGAATATCTTTGGCCTGTAGTGCAAAGATGTATGATTACTTGATGAATATCTTTGGCCTGTAGTGCAAATATGAACAGGTGTTGAGATGAACATGACTGACAGGTGATACAAATGAATATCTTTGGCCTGTAGTGCAAAGATGAATATTTGGATAAAGATGATTATTAATTGATGTTACAGGGATAAAATATTGATGATGGACTTTTAAATCTTAGAAGATAGTAGAATTCTTTCTCTACTTGACTCTTCTAATGGTTTGCTGTTTCCGCTGCAGTTGTTGATCTAAAACTTGTTGTCGATTATATTCTATCAGATTTTTCCCTGTTGAAGACTAACGATAATTTGTTTGTATATTATCTTAGTCATAATATTCTTTACTGGGCTAGTTGAGCTCACCCTTTTCCTTTTTGTTCCATTTTTCTTCTCAGGAGGTGAGAACATAGCAGGATCTAGTCGGGGTATGGAGTGATGGTTCTAGAAAGATGTTTTAGCAGTCCTCACTATTTCTGTAAAATAGTGTTTGAATAATTGTAATGAGGATTTATTTGAGTGTGGATATTGTCTAGAAGACAATATTTGTATTTAAACTCACAGTATGTGTTGTCGTATTTTGCACGACAATTGTATTATTGAAGTTGTAGTTTGCTTTCTGTACCATGTATTTGGCGACTCAGAATGGGTGTTGTATACCTATTTTGGGGGCGTCACAGTTTAAGCTAGGAATAGTAAGGAGGTGGAGTGGCTTTATGACCATTATACCCTCACTTTGAAATTCCTATAAATAGCAAGCTTAGGATTTCATTTGTTGGTTGTTTCATTTCATCCAACTTATAAGGTGCTTATTGGCTTGAGATAAAAAAGCTAGAAAGCTAGTCTTTCATAGTTCAAGAAGTAAGAAGAAGATTAAATATTAACCAAGTGATATTCAAGGGTAAGGAATCCTAAACCATGACTCTTCATCTCTTTAATGGATAGAGAAGTGAGTAGTGGTAGAACTAGTATGCTAGGAAGTGATTAAAATGATTAATCAAAAGACTTAAGCCGTAAATAAGCCATGTTGTAAGATAAGCATTAAATGAAGTTATGAACTAAGTGAGAACTTATAAGAAAGTGTAATATGTTGTATGAATGAAGTTGGTATGATAAGAAGAAGCAAGGATGATGGTTAAAAGATTAACGCCATGATAAATCATGAGAAATGAAATCATAAGTAGTTTATACTTTTATAAGTTATAAACTCACAAAGAACAAGTAATAACTTATCATGATCATAAGTTAATGAAGTAAGTATGTTAAGATGTTAGTATGCTGGATAAAATCCATTTAAAACGGTGAACAAATCATAAGAAACGAAGTTCAGCCGTAATTTACACGATTAGATGATAATCGTCAAATTCGTGAAATTCTCGGAATGAAAGCTGAATTTTGATATTGAGCTTGGGAACATTAGTTTTCAATGGAGAATATTCTCATTTGGCATTCTAGAGTTACAGACTCGAGAATGACCGAATTTCAACTTAGAACGAAGAAACGAGCGTTGAACGTTCACAAACGTTTATAGTTTTTGTTAAAAATAGACTAAAATGTGAATTTTGAGTTAGCGAAGTTGAATAGATAAAATTCTTGCATGAACACGTAGAGTATGAAATTTGTGAACCGTAGGCTCTTGAACGAGCCAATTCGGACTTATAACGAAGAAGTTACGAGCCCGGGAATCTCATAAAATCAAAAATCTGTCAAAATTATATGACGCACAGAGTTCGCGCCACAGCGCGACTCAAGGCATAACAGCCCGCGCCGCAGCGCGAGGCCGAGGCATGATGCACTGTTAGTTGGCGCCGCAACACGGCCATAACAAAGAGGACTTGCGCCGCAACGCTAGTCTTAAGATCTAGACAATGAAGGATTGTTACAAGTAAAGCATGAATGGAAATTGTTTAATCAATGAACTAAGGAACTTAATAAAATATTATTGAGTCATGATTAAACCTCAAGTATGATCACTTAGGGTTAAAGTAAGTCAATTGCATATGAACGTAAGAACGACGTAACGGAACACCGGCAGTGAAAAGTTGGTTAACCAAATTAGGTTTTGTATTTCCAATTGATTGAAACGAATAGTAGAATGTACGTGTACTTAATGTACATGATTAGATTAACTTTAAACCACTTTTATAGTAGTAACGATATGAATTTAAGTATGGATTAAGAATAATTAAACAAAGAACGTGAAGAGTAATTAATTAAACCGTGAATGGTATTCAACGTTGATATTTCACCAATGAAGATCGATTAATTGTTTAAAGATATAAGAACGTTAGTAAGTCGTAAGGAATGATAATTAACTTGAAACGAGTTGTATTACTGAAATATTTTCAGTTAAGTTAGAGAACGACACGCCAGAACCAATAATAAAAAATCTAATATATGATTAGATTGAGAAGAAGGTTAAGATTCGTTAGGAACCACGTATGTTCATTCATAACCTAATGTGGTATGTTATGTAGTTATATGTTGTAGAGACCGTAAAGACTCAAAGGAAAAAGTAATTTTACTGTAGCAGACGCTGAAGGCCAGTTTTTCTAAATGCTTGTCTAACCTTCGTGTTAGCCAGGTTTTCTGTGATTCATGTTATGAGATGCATGAATTGTTTTACTAAAGGGTCGATGCCAGTTTTACCTTGGCTAGACTAATCTTGAAGAGTTGATTGATTTATTTACAAGTCTTTCAATATAGAATTGCTAATGCTATCCTACGCCAATTATTTGGTACGGATTCAAGGTAAGCCTGAGTATGAATAAACAAATGTATTTTACATCGATTATTCGATAGGCACGTGAGGTTGTCACAAATTAAACGTACACACGTTTAATGAATGTAGTGTTGATCAACATAGAGTACTATAGGCTGATCACCTAGAAGTGCTCGTAAGCTATGCCGAACTTGCGGACTTAGCGCCGGATTGCCCTTTTCAAAGAAATTATGAAATGCTCATGGTCTTGGACCAGAATTGATGTTTTATTGAATATTAACATTGTAAAACGTTTTGTAGGAAAAGAAGTGCAATTTTGAATTATCGATAGTACTTTGTAACTATTATCCAGTTATTGAAGATATACGATTCCTATGTTTCAAGCATGTTGTTTAAATAAAATTGTTGTACTTGATGAGCTTGTTATGCTCACTCTTGCTTGAACCATATGAATGTAGCTAAGGACGAGCGAACCGAGGTTTTCAGTAGAGATAAAGGCAAGGCGAAGATGAATGATTAGTTTATCTTGTAATAGACTAGTAAGTATATGTGTTATATTATGATGAACAAAGAATGTAATGGTTTAAGAACTTGGGAACGGGATTTATTATTATTAATGTAATAAGAATGTCGTTGTAACATTCATTTTGATGTCGTTCCAGTAGAATGAATGTACAGTTATGAGTACCGTGTAGCACCAATTATTGGGTTGAAAGATACCCGAATTTGGGGGCGTCACAGGTACTATTCACGAGGTATTATTCCCAAAGTACTATTCACGGGGTACTATTCACCTAAAAAATATATTTCTTTTCTGTCCAAATTATTTTTGATACATGCATATTATTCTTGAATTTTACTCCACAAAGCAGCAACATGTTGACAATTTGGATATTTTAAACTCTGGATAAATTTAAAGTCTTTAATATTTATCCTTGTTTTCGTTTGAATAATGCTTATATCATTGTCATCATCCTTATGCTTATATTGTAATGAAAGTCATCTGTGCCTTACGTGCATAGATGGACTTAGTATGATGATGACCACGGATTATTCGGTATAATCATGACCGTAATGTTACAATAATGTGGTAAAAGTCCTCATTGGCCCGTAATGCATTGATGGATAGTTGTTGGTATGATTATGACCAGGGATTATTCGGTATAATCATGACTGTTGGTGAAAACACGAATATCCTTGGCCCGTAGTGCATGGATAATTCGTGGTCGTGATACTAAAGAATATCCTTAGCCGTAGTGCATGGATAATTCATGGATGTGATACTAACAAATATCCTTAGCCGTAGTGCATGGATAACTCGGTGATGTATTGAGCTGAGTCTCAACGATAAAATATTGATAATAAACTTTTAATTCGTAGAAGATAGTAGATATCGTGCTCTACTTGACTCTTCTAAAATACAGTTGTATGTCTTTGGCCTGTAGTGCAAAGATGAACCGTTAATAAATATCTTTGGCGCGTAGTGCAAAGATGAATTTATTAGTATGATTATGAATAGGAACTGTGATTTGGTATAACCATAATCTTTGATGTTTCAGGTTAAGACAGGTGATGAAAATTATCTTCATCCTGGGTGCGAAGAGGAATTTAGAATCACAATTATGATTATGAGTTATTCACATGATTGTGGACAAGAATTGTTGATTGATGTTACAGGGATAAAACATTGTTGGTGGACTTTTAATATGGAGAAGATAATAGACTTTATGGTCTATTTGACTCTTCTAATAGATTGCTCGTTCCGCTGCAACTATGGTTGAAAAGTTTTATCATCTACCATATGTTTTAAATATCTGATTTATTACCGACGAAGGCTATTGATAATTTAATTATCTTTAGTCATGATATTCTTTACTGGGCTAGTTGCGTTCACCCTTTTGCTTCACAATTCCTTTCAGGTAATAAGAGTGTAGCTGGGTCGAGCAGGGTTAACAGGGGATTAGAACGGTGGTCTATAGCTGTTGAGGTTCTCCCTAAACAGTATGTAAATAATTTTATTAAGAATTTTAGATAAGTGTGTCGTATTTTTATAAGTCATTTAACCGTTGATTTTGGTGAACCGAATAGGGTGAGGTGAACCCAACTTTGGAAGGGTATTTTGCCACTATCATACAAGATGTCTAATGATATCTGCTATCTTCTATGATTTAAATCGTTGAGACTCAGCTTAATAAATAATCCACATCATCGAATCATCCCTGCACTACGGCCAAGGATATTCATTAGTATCACGGCCATAAATTATCCATGCACTACGGGCCAAGGATATTCATGTTTTCATCAATGGTCATGATCATGCTAACAACAGTCCATCAATGCACTATGGGCCAATGAGGACTCTTACCACATCATTTGTAACATTACGGTCATGATTATACCAAATAATCCCTTGTCATAATCATACCAAGTCCATGTGTACAATACGGGCCAAAGATGACTTTCATAATAATATAAGCATAAGGATGATGACAATGATATAAGAATTCAATTAAAAGAAAGCAAATGATAAATTTTTAAAGATTTATAATTTAATTAATCCAGAATTCAATAATGTCTAAATTGTCAACATAATACTGCTTTGTGGAGTAAAATTCAAGAATAATATCGTATCAAAAATGAGTTGGACCGAAAAGAAATTAATTTTTGTCATGAATAGTACCCCGAGTGAATAGTATCCCGTAAATAGTAATTCAGGAATAGTAACTCTGTGAATAGTACTCCGGCATGAAAAAGGTTAAAATTTATCAAGAATGCTCAAAATAATATTTTTATGAAACGATACTGGATGAAGCGCAAATATCAAGGATATTCTACTAATTTCATGGAGTATAGAAAGTCAAAACTTTAACAAAACGAGTGTAGAATTCGAAATCTGAAACGAAATAATATTACTTACATACTAAAGAGTATGGAAGAAAATATTATTTCATGTGAATACTGAATAAAAATAATATCTCTTACCTTGAAAAGAAGAGTATTCCAACAGGTATAGCGGGGATATTCTTTAAGAAAACTTGAACTATTTTCTATGCTAAAAGCTTTCTATAACTCGAAAGAATTACACTCAATATTATAGAAGAAGAATTCTCTGTTTCTGGTGTGATTTTCAATTCTAGCTAAGCATCCTATTTAGAAGAGAATGGAAATGATACTATTTGAAAATAAATTCACGGGCAAACAATAAACGAATTCGACGAAAACTCATGGGCGTCGACTGATATCATAAGATTCACTATGCAGATACTATACAGACACTATACAAATACTATGCATAATAAAATATAATATATTCTATTTTTCATAAAAAACAAACTTATTATATATATATATATATATATATATATATATATATATATATATATATATATATATATATAAAGTTTAACAACCTTTGACAATTATCAGCAAACCTCCCCCAAAAGTCATAAACATGTGGGCTCCACCTCTTATAATGAAAAAGGTTCTACCGATTATTTTAAAAAATGGGTAAATGGGGGTCCAAATAATAACCAAAATTTATAACAAATACTTCATAAAAATTCCTTCAATATTTTTAACAACATTTATTCATCATTATCATTATTCGCAATATTTAACAACCAGATCATTCTCAGGAAAGAGGTGGCTTTCTAATAAAGATTTCTCCCTATTGGCGCACAATTAGGTGACCAAACCTCTCTTCAATAGAACTTTTTAGACGTCGTCAATATTACAAATAATAATATGAATAACTATATCGTCTTAATTATTGATTTAATAATATAAAATATCGACAAAAATTGAATCAAATAACGTGAGATACTATGCAGTAATTACTGTAGCAATAATTGAATAAAACTGAGTGACTTCTCACGTAAGTATCAATAATCAATACCATGTGCTACTATGCAACCACGCGTATTACTGTACTTTTACCACCGGGTATTTCAACAGTTAATGGTAAAACTTTCACCGTTATTTTCATAAAAAGATATTTTTGTCATTTTCTAACTCCAACAATAATTCCGTTGTGGGGTCCACTAATGATTGTGCCGTCGTATGAATATTCCTTGTTAAAACGAATATTCTCCGACCAATCGAATATTTTATGACAATTTGCATACTTTACAAAATTTGTAAATATTACCCACAGCTATAAAATTATATTAAATCCACACCATAATATTCAAAAACGATATTTATAGAAAAATTCATCTTTATTCATAAAATTTGGGGTCTTACACATAGTGTCTGCATAGTATTTGTATAGTAAAGTCAAAATTTTCAGCCGACTTTTACTGTGCGTCCATGATTTTTTTTTCTTACTGTGCATCCAAATAGTATCTTGTCATTCTCCTATAAATAGGATGCTTAGTTTAGAATTGAAAATCACACTAGAATTAGAGAATTCTTCTTCTATAATATTGAGCGTATTTCTTTAGAGTTTAAGAAAGTTTTGAGTGTAGAAAACATTGCAAGTTTTCTTCAAGAATATCTCCGCTATACCTGTCAGAATACTCTTCTTTTTAAGGTAAGGGATGTTATTTTTATTCAATATTCGTAAGAAATAATATTTTCTTCGATACTCTGTAGTATGTAAGTAATATTATTTCGTTTCAGATTTCGAATTCTACACTCATTTTGTTAAAGTATGGCTTCTATACTCCTTGAAATTAGTAGAATATCTTTGAAATTTGCGCTTCATCTAGTATCTTTTCATGTAAATATTTTCCTGAGCATTCATGATAATTTTTGATCTTTTCATGTCGGGATACTATTCACAGGGTACTATTCCCAAAGTACTATTTACGGGATACTATTCACTCGGGTACTATTCACCTGGGGTACTATTCATTAAAAAATTGATTTTTTTTCCGTCCAAATCTTCTTTGATACAATATTATTCTTGAATTTTACTCCACAAAGCAGTATCATATTGACAATTTGGATATTATTATAAAATCTTTAAAATTTAACATTGCTCTCATTTAATTGAATTCTTATATCATTGTCATCATCCTCGTGCTTATAATGTGGTAAAAGTTATCTTTGGCCCGTAGTGCATAGATGGACTGTTGATTGGTATGATTATGACTAGGGATTATTCGGTATAATCATGACCTGTAATGTTACAAATGATGTGGTAAATATCCTCATTGGCTCGTAGTGCATTGATGTACAGTTATTGGCATGATCATGACCATTGGTGATAACACGAATATCCTTGGCCCGTAGTGCATGGATAATTCGTGGACGTGATACTAATGAATATCCTTGGCCCGTAGTGCAGGGATAATTCAGTGATGTGGATTATTTATTGAGCTGAGTCTCAGCGATAAAATTGATGATAAACTTTTTAAATCATACAAGATAGTAGATATCATGCTCTGCTTGGCTCTTCTAATGGATTGCTTGTTTTGTTGCAGTTAAACTTGTTGTTTGTTATATTCTATCAGTTTAACACTGTTGAAGGCTAACGATAATTTATTCTGCATTATCTTAGTCATAATATTTTATTACTGGGCTAGTTGAGCTCACCATTTTGATTTCGTTGTTCTCTTCAGGAAATGAGAACGTTGTCGGGACTAGTCGGAGAATGGAGTGACGGTTCGAGATGGTGGTTGTAGTAGTCCTCACTATTTTATAAAATAGTATGATAATAATTATAATGAGAACTCCATTTGAGTTTGGATATTGTCTAGAAGACAATATTCGTGTTAAAACTCTCAGCTAATGTTACACGATAATTGTATAATTAAGTTTGTATTTGTATTATGTACCATGTATTTGGTGACTCAGAATGGGTGATGTATACCTATTTTGGGGGCGTCACAGTTGGTATCAAAGCTTAGGGATATGATCCCATGCTGAGATGTGAGACTAGAACTAGGAGGGGAGAGACGGGTAAATCCTTCGCTAGTATGACCTACGTAAGTTTAATTGTTATTTAATTGGTCGGTCAAAGTATAGGGATAATATGTGGCATGTCAATTAACCCTTATTTTGTGGCAATATTTGAAAATGACATTTGAGAATATTGAGATAAGCAATGGAGCACATGAGATCGTGGAGTCACCGATGATCAATAACCAAAATAATGTGCATCAGGAAGGCAATAATCCTCATGTACACAACAACACAGACCAAATGATGAACGATGGGATGTTCATAGGCTTTCTGCAATTCATCCAACATCAGGCAAGAGAGACTCATGTTCAAAATACAGGTGAAAATACTGGCAACTCACGGATGGTCACCGCTAAGCAGTCCAAGGAGCTGGGACCACCTGAGTTTTTAGGAAAGCCAGAACCACTTGAGGCAGAGACATGGATAAAGCAGATCACCAAGATATTTGATGTCTTGGTATGCTCCGAGGAGCAAAAGGTTCTCTTTGCCATCTTCATGTTGTGAGGAGAGCCAGATTACTGGTGGGAATCTGTAAAACTTACTCAACCTGCCGCACTGAAGAAGTCTTGGGAGAAGTTCCAAGAACTGTTCATCGACAAGTACTTTCCTGAAGTATTCGTCACATGAAGGAGGTGGAATTTATCAAGCTGGAACAAAATAATATGACTGTGTCGCAGTACGAAGCTAAGTTTGCTGAGTTGTCCCGGTTTGCATCCAACTTGGTTAATAATGAGGAGAGAATGACGTGAATGTTTCTGCGAGGTTTGAAACTTGAAATACGTTAATACCTCATTTCTCACAAACTGTGTTTGTATTTAGATGTTGTAAATAGGGCTCAGTTATTGAAGCGCGATAATGAGTCAACCTAACCAAGAGAGAGCAGCTGACAAAATGATAATACCAGTGGTAGCAATTATCGAAGCGGTGACAACAAATGTAGAGTAAATCAACATACCAGATATGGTAACCACTTTGGTGGTAATCCTGGTTAAGACAATAAAAGTGGAAATTTCAGGAAGAGGAAATTCAATAATGATGGAAAGACGTCAGCATTAGCACCTGTTGTTAAGGAAGGAGAACGACCACTGATCGTATGCTTCAAATGCGGAAGGGAGGGACATATCAGTCCAAACTGCATGATTTAGTTCAAAGCAAGTTATAATTATGGAAGAGAAGGTCACTTAGCCCGATTTTGTCGTGCAGTGAAGCCAAGTCCAGTTGGGATGGTGACACCAAATGCCAACCCAGACAGGTCAAAGCCGATAGTTTAAGGGAAAGCGTTTGTCGTGACCTCCCAAAAAGCGAGGAACCCGAACGAGGTTATCACGGGTAAGCTAATCATAAATTCTTATGAAGTCTATACCTTATTTGATACTGTGACGACCCGAGAATTTAGAAAATAATTTAAATCTTAAAATATTGAATTAAGGTTAAATAATAAACCTAGACAGAAAATAAGTGAAAGTGTAACGAATGTGTTGTTTGAGTTATGATTCTGAGGACAGAATCCTTATAAGAGGGGAATGATGTAACATTCCATATTTTTTAAATGTAAGTTATAAATATTTATTGATTTATATAAATATTTATGGGATGTGTTTATTATTGAATAAGTAATTGTTCAATTTAATTGAGTTGTTTTAGTTAATTATTTATTTGTTAAATAATTAATGTGTTATGTGGATTGAGTTATGTGATTAAGTGATTTATTTAATAAATTGTTATTTCATAAAGTGTGACAAATAACTATGTTATAAAGAGTTATTAAATTAAATTAAAGTAGTTTAATTTAGTTCTTTGCCAAACAAGGCTTAAGTATTAATCCTTAATTTTTAAATGGGTTACCAAACGAAGCCTTATGGCTTTTGGATTTCTTTTGAATTAAAATTATTAATAAAATAAAACAAATATATAAATAAAAAATATTTATATTTATAAGTTATACGTTATATAAGTTATATATTTTTGGTAACTGATAGTATTTAGTAGTATTATAATGACCACATGCATTTCTTTTATTTACGTTGGCTTATCAGTTTTAGAGTACGCATAATTTATCAGTTGATTTTTTTAGTTTACGCATTTGTCTAAACCTAAGCCTGAGCAAGAAAATGGAGAGTCTGAAAGAGAGAAACAAGAGAAAGACAGGTCTTTGGATTCTTCAACTTTTGTCAGTGATTTACAAGTATCGTTTGAACAAACTAAAGGTATGTTCTATAAACCTTATCATATATGTTTTACAGTATATAGTCTCTGTGAAGTTGTAGGTCTCGGTTTTCTTAAAAATCACGGTGTATCAGAATGTTACCAAAAATCTCTTGAAAAATCATGCTTGTATAATTAGTTAGAGAATTATGATAATATGTGTAATTTTAATTGTTATCACTAGCATGTATATATATATATATATATATATATATATATATATATATATATATATATATATATATATGATTGTATGCTAATTACAGGCTAAAGGAAGAAATTAGTTTAAAGTGAGTATATATGAACGTATATGATTTGTAGAGATATCAAAAATTAATATACGCTAATTGTGAAATTGTGAAATTTAACTGAGAATGGGTATTTGGTTATGAATGTAAAATCACGTAGTACAAAGAAATCAATTTTTTTGTTACCAGTAGAATTTTAGTTCACTACTGTGTCAAGAAATATTTCAACAATGGAGTTTTTGTTTTAAAAGGAGTGTTTTCAAATAATTAGTGTATGATGGTGTTGATTAGTGGTTGATAATTGGTATATAGTTGATTGTTAACTTTTATGTGTAATTTTCATGAAGTTATACATGTTGTTGGATGTCATTGACTGTTAAAAATAAATTAGACAGTAGCTTTGCTCTGTCTTTCTGGTTTGGTTCTGTGAGTTTCGGCGCCCCAGCGTCAAAATTCACGCCCTAGCACCAAATTTCGCTCCCTGGCGCCAAGGTTCGCTCCCCAGCGCCAAAATGGGCCTGTAACTCGTGCCCCAGCGCTTAGCTCGCGCCCCAGCGCCACTGTTCCGCGCCCCGGCGCCGGAAAAGTGTCCGAGTTGGGCAGTTTTGACCTCCTGTAGTAAAACGGCCATAACATTTTCATACGAACTCCGATTGAGGTAATTCAAGATGATTCAGAAAGAGGACGAGTAGACCTACAATTTTCATGCTTTAAGTTCTTTAATTTGAGGTCTGTAAGAGTAGTCAAAATGGCCATCTTTAGGACTATTGTGTATTTGGAGCCAATCGGAGGGCGTCGGGATGCACGAATGCAAGTGCAACCCTTTGGGTATTAGTATAACTTAATGATAACATGTTGGACATGTAATAGGATATTGTACCAAGTTATTAATGTACATGTGGTGCAATGACATGATCACTTAAGTAGTTGTAATAAAGCTAAAAAGTAATGTTCATGAAAAGATGTGTTATTGTTTAAACTTAAACTTAGTTAGTAGTTATACTAAGAGTAATAAAGTAACTCATAAAGGTAATGTTAGTGTAACTAATGTGTATTGTCAATACATATGGTATGTGTAGGACTTGGGGTGAACGTGAATAGTAATTGTTTAACCTACGCACGAGGCAAGTTCCCTAACCTTTGCTACTTTATTATTCAGCAAGGTTACTTTTCACTGTTATGTTATACTTATGCAAGTTCTCTAACTCTACTTTTATAATTGTGCAAGTTTTCTTAACTCTAAACTTGTTATATTAGCATGCAAGTACCTTTAGTTTATCGTTCAAGTTATTATTCGTTATGCATGCTTGTATTCAACTAATCCTTAGTTGATGTCCGTTGAACTCCAAATTTCCATGAAGTGTATCCAAACCAAACTATCTTTGGGATGGACTTGTACTCAAAATACTGAGATGAACAACCCTATTTATAGGGATTACGCTTTGTTTTGTACTTTGCGCTGAAATTTTTGTATACAATACAGGTACGAAGGGTTGATCCCCCTAAGTATCTTAAAGTCATTATGGTCGTATGACCGTAAAAGTTTAAGTTGAAAGATTACTTATAACTGTGGACAAGGTTCGTGGTTATTAGACCCTCAGTGAATGTTTAAAGTATTAATAGAACTTATTGTTCAGTTCTATTGATCCCCTGCATGGGCAAGGAATGTTTAAGATGTTAATAGAACTTATTATTCAGTTCTATTTAGCCCCTCAATGGGCAGAGAATGTAAAAGTTATTCATTGTTATTTCAAGTGAGCCTTGTTTGCTCACTCTTACCTGTAAAATACTTACAGCTACAGATGGAAAGTGTGACGTACATAGCACCAGTAAAGGAAAGGGAAAGACGAACAAGTACTGAAGACTTGTAATAGTTTTGATAGTTTATTATCAGACTTTGGTTTAAAGAATGTAATGAAGTTTATTTAAATTTTCCGCATGAATGATTGTATGTAAAGGTTAGATAACATGGGAGATATTATTTTATGTTATTCCTATATGGGCAGGTTTATTATTCAATTTTATTTATGATTGGGTAGTTATAAATGAATATTTTGATTACGTGAACACCAAATCTTGAGGTAATGAAGTACCGAGATTTGGGGGTGTCACAGGTTGGTATCAAAGCTTTAGGTTATGAACCTTAGGTGGGGGAAAAGCCTTAGGAAGTAACCTTTGAAAAGATAGTGGAGATAACTCTTATCGAGTTTTTTAAGGAAGAGGTAATAAAACACTTATGTGCTTATGTGTTTATAACTTATGTGCTCGCGAGTGTCGAGTAGAATGATTAATAACTAAACCTTTAAAATTTTGTTGTCAGGATGACTAATGTCGGAGAATCTGGTCAGACTAGGGAGGATCGCGACATTCAGGTAGTTTGGGAACAACTACTGCCACGTGAGTCATCCCCGTTGATCACAGTGGTTGAAGATAAGGATGATGATGTGGAGACGGATGAGGAGGATCCCGTGGAGTTGCCATAGGAGGATGAAGATAACGAGGACGAGGAGGAGGAGACTCCACTAACCTCGATGGCTGCTCGTATGTATGATGAGGTCTACGACCGTAACGTGGAACTTTAGGACACAGTTGAGGAGTTGCAAGAGATAATAGCTGAACAACAGACTGCAATGACACAGAAGGATGACGACATCCAGGATCGAGATGAACGTCTAGCTAATGCTGAAGAGAAGCTGATGCTGACTGAAGGAGAGAAGGAACAACTGATCGAGATGGTCGTGGAACTGAAGAAAAAGTTGAATGAAGAAGCTACCAAGAGGGCGAGAGCTGAAGACGCATACGAGGAAGCTTATCAACGAACTGGAAGAGCAGTAAGGGACGCACAAGCAAAGAGGATGAAGATGGAAGAGATGGATAAAGTATTCAATACCGTGATCAATCGAGCTCAAGATCGGGTCATGGGTTATCCAATTCAGTTCGAGACTCTGCCATCATACGTGTTAGATCGTCGAACCATGTTCCAGGTTATGGAAGAAGAGCGTTAAAAGGCTACTGATTATCTTAATAGATCATCGTAGGAAATTTGTCTGTTTTGCAAGTAATAAGTGTTAAATAATGTGTAAACCCCGAGTGTTAAGTAACCATGGGATATGAGAATGATGATGTTGTCCTGTAACTTTTATAGTTCAGGAAAGGAATGTAAATGGCAGTGATGCTATTATTGTTATGTTTTTCGAAGTTATGATGAATAAATAAAAAGCTATTATTTTATTCAAAAGTGTTATGTGGTTATTTTTTTTATGGAGACAAGTTATTTAGAAAATACTTAAAGAAGTTGGGTAATAGTCTAATAGATGTTTTTTTTCTTCTAGCAGAAAATGCCTCCTAGACGTGAACCACCCCATCAGAGAACCAATGCGAGAACTAACAATAACGATGTTGAGGATAATCCCGTACAACAACTAGTGACATTACTAACAGGAGCGTTGCAGAATCAACCTCAAAACCAAGGCACAATGTTTAAGGACTTTAAGGCAGTCGGACCACCTGAATTTCGTGGGTCAATGAATCCGGTCGAGGCACAGACCTGGATTATAGAGATTGAGAAGATATTTGAAGTCGCTAGAGTAGGGGATGAACAGAAGACTGCTTTTGCAACATTCATGTTGAAAGAAGAAGCTAGTTATTGGTGGTAGGCCAATGAAACCCGGGAAGGACCAGGAGTGATGACTTGGGATAGGTTTAAGGAGTTATTCTTCGAGACCTACTTCCCAGAGAGTTCTAGGAGTCAGTTAGAGGTTCAGTTTTTGGAACTGAAGTAGGGAGCGATGATGGTGTCTGAGTATGCCGTGAAATTCAACGAATTGGCGAGGTTTGCGCCATATCAAGTCAGCACAGACGAGCGTAAGGCAAAGAGGTTCGAACAGGGACTGAAGCCCTGACTGTACAGTAGGGTTTCCCTGTTCCAGTTGAAGACGTTTGCAGCAGTGATGGAGAAGGCTATACTCGCTGAAGGTGGAGGCGAGGCAGTGACAAAATTCAATCAAGAGCAGAAGAAAAAGAAGAATGAGGTGGAAGTGAAGAATGGTAGCGGAGGCAATGGAAGTGGCAATAATAACAACAACTTGAAGAGGAAGTGGAACGAAAATGGGGGTACTGGAAACCGGTAGAGTAACCAACAGTTTAGGAAGTTTGAAGCATGTGCTACATGCGGGAGGTTTCATAAGGGTGTGTGCTTGATGGGGAAACGTGCATGTTACAACTGTGGCCAGGAGGGTCACATCGCCTCAAATTACACCCAACCCAAGAAGAATGTCTGTTTCACATGTGGATCCAAGGATCATTTTGCTCGTGAATGCCCTCAGAAGAAGGTCGGAGAAACAGTAAGAAGTAAGGGAGACAACAGTGGAGGTACTTGGGCCATTGCTGGACCTACAGCGTCAAACAAACCCACAGCCAGAACTTTCAACATGACTGTGCAAGATATTGTGCAATCAAAAGATGTGGTGTCAGGTATTATCCCAATCAACGATATTAATGCTTATGTATTATTTGATTCGGGTGCTACTTGTTCGTTTATATCTGATGAATTTGCTAAGAGGTTGGAATTGCCTAGAGAAGAACTGAATTTCCCTTTGAACATAAAAATTGCGAATAGGGAGGTGATTCCTGTTAAGTTTGTATACAAGAACTGTAGAGTGAACATTAAAGGGAATATCCTGATGGTAGATTTAATTTCGATTAGACTAGGGGAATTTGATGTAATTTTGGGAATGGATTGGTTGTTCAAATATGGAGCAGTAATTGATTGTCACAAAAAGTGTGTAAACCTTATGAATCCGTCAAAGGTAGTTTTCCATGGTAGCAAATCGCCTAGACAAATGAAATGTCTGACGATTATGCAGGCCAAGAAGTTGTTGAGTCAAGGTTGTGTGGGTTATTTGGCTTACATAGTCGATACTCAGAAGAAGGGTGTAAAACTGGAGGAGACACCAATGGTTAGAGAATTCGTAGATGTATTTTCGGAGGATTTGTCAGGACTACCGCCTGATAGAGAGATTGAGTTCGTAATCGATTTAGTGCCAGGAATTGCACCGATATCAAAGGCCCCATACAGAATGGCTCTGGTAGAAATGAAGGAACTCATGGTGCAACTGCAAGAAGTACTGGACAAGAAGTATATTCAACCAAGTGTGTCACCGTGGGGAGCGCCGGTATTATTTGTGAAGAAGAAGGACGGATCAATGCGTCTTTGCATTGATTATAGGGAGTTAAATAAGGTCACTATTAAGAATAGGTATCCGTTACCTAGAATAGATGACTTGTTTGATCAGTTGAAGGGTGCTAAATACTTCTCGAAAATAGATTTGAGAAGTGGGTATCACCATTTGAAGGTAAGAAAGGAGGATATACCTAGAACGGCATTCAGAACTCGGTACAGACATTACGAGTTTCTGGTGATGTCTTTTGGTTTAACAAATGCCCCTGTCGCGTTCATGGATTTGATGAACAGGGTATTTAAACCATTCTTAGACAAGTTCGTAGTGGTGTTTATCGACGACATTCTGGTGTATTCCAAAACTCAAGAAGAACACGTGGAACATTTACGTCTGACATTGGAGACACTAAGAAAGGAAAAGTTGTACGCGAAATTCTCTAAGTGTGAATTTTGGCTCGATCGTGTACAATTTTTGGGTCATGTGATTGACAAAGATGAGATTTCAGTAGATCCATCGAAAGTGGAAGCTGTAATCAATTGGGAACAACCAAGGACACCTTCGGAGGTGAGGAGTTTCTTGGGACTGGCTGGTTATTATAGAAGATTTATACAAGATTTTTCCAAGATAGCCACTCCATTAACAAATTTGATATGGAAAGCTGTGAAATTCGTTTGGACGAAAAATTGTGAAGAGAGCTTCCAAGATTTGAAGAAGAAGCTAAGTATGGCACCTGTGTTAACCCTGCCGGATAATACAGGAAATTTTGTGGTGTATAGTGATGCCTCACACAAAGGATTGGGTTGTGTTCTTATGCAAAACGGCAAAGTTATTACCTATGCATCAAGACAACTGAAGGATTATGAGAAAGGTTATCCGACTCATGATTTAGAATTGGCTGCAGTGGTATTTGCTCTCAAGATATGGAGAAATTATCTGTATGGAGAGAAATGTGAGATCTACACAGACCACAAAAGTCTGAAGTATATTTTCAATCAGAAGGACTTGAACATGCGTCAGAGGAGATGGATGGAATTGATAAAGGATTATGATTGTGAGATCTTTTATCATCCGGGCTAAGCGAATGTGGTTGTAGATGCTTTAAGTAGGAAAGGTTGGGAAAAATTAATGCTGATAACAACTCAGGAGGAGCTCATTTCAGCAATGACAAAGTTAGAACTGGAAATCAAATTTCCACAGGAATCCGACGAACGACTATTTCAGCTAGAAGCAGGTCCAACTTTACTGGACAAGGTGAAAAACGCTCAGTTACAAGATAAAGAATGTGGAAAGATAAAAGAGAATATGGTTGATAGTAGCAATACGAAGTACAAGGTTGATACCGAAGGATTACTATGGTACGAGGGAAGAATCTGGGTTCCAGCAACACCAGAACTGAAAAATGAAATCTTGACCGAAGCTCGTAGCTCAAGATATTCGATTCATCCAGGAAGCACGAAGATGTATCAAGATTTACGCCGACATTTTTGGTGGCCGAATATGAATAGGGATGTTGCAAAATGCGTGGCTAAATGTTTGATATGTCAAAGAGTAAAAGCCGAACATCAAAGACCCATCGGATTACTTCAACCATTGGAAATACCGGAATGGAAATGGGAGCATATCACGATGGATTTTGTGGTGGGTCTTCCAGCTACTCAGAGAGGATGCGATGCAATTTGGGTGATAGTGGACAGACTGACAAAATCAGCGCACTTTTTACCAATAAAGATTAGGTTCAATCTTGATCAGTTGGCAAGATTGTACATCAAAGAGATCGTTTCGAGACATGGAGTGCCAGTGTCAATTGTGTCTGATAGAGACCCGCGATTCACGTCAAACTTCTGGAAAAGACTACAAGAATGCATGGGAACTCAATTGCAAATGAGTACGGCTTATCAACCACAAACAGATGGCCAAAGCGAACGAACGATCCAGACATTGGAAGATATGCTGAGAGCATGCGTCATAGATTTCAAAGGAAGCTGGGAAGAGCAATAACCGTTGGTGAAATTCGCCTACAATAATACTTATCACGCGAGCATCGGCATGCCGCCTTACAAAGCGTAATACGACAGAAAGTGCAGAACTCCACTGTGCTGGGATGAAGTTGGTGAACGTCAACTACTAGGACCAAAATTAGTGCAACAAACTGCTGAGGTTATCAAACTCATCAGGATAAGATTGGTAGCAGCTCAAGACCGACAGAAGAAATATGCTGATCAACATAGGCAAGATCGTGCATTTGACGTAGGAAGCTATGTATTCCTAAAAGTTTCTCCTTGGAAGGGGAAAATTCGTTTCGGTAAGAAGGGAAAACTAAGCCCGAGGTTTATTGGACCCTTTAAAGTGCTGCGAAAAGTTGGAGAGATAGCTTACGAGGTAGCTCTACCTCCAGAGTTGGAAAACATTCATAATGTTTTTCATATTTCGGTGTTACGACCATTTAAACCTGATTATAATCACGTGATCGAGTACGAACCGTTGCAGTTCGAGAAAGATTTGTCTTATGCAGAGGTTCCTATCCAGATAGTCGACAGAAAAAAATAAGTGCTCAGGAATAAAGTGATACCCTCTGTGAAGGTGATATGGAGAAACCACAATGCTGAAGAAGCAACGTGGGAACTCGAAGAGAAAATGATGAATGAGTACCCTGCGTTATTTGTTTAATCTGTGTCTTTAATTCTGGGGATAGAATCTTTATAAGTAGGGAAGAATGTAACGAATGTGTTGTTTGAGTTGTGATTCTGAGGACAGAATCCTTATAAGAGGAGAATGATGTAACATTCCATATTTTTTAAATGTAAGTTATAAATATTTATTGATTTATATAAATATTTATGGGATGTGTTTATTATTGAATAAGTAATTGTTCAATTTGATTGAGTTGTTTTAGTTAATTATTTATTTGTTAAATAATTAATGTGTTATGTGGATTGAGTTACGTGATTAAGTGATTTATTTAATAAATTGTTATTTCATAAAGTGTGACAAATAATTATGTTATAAAGAGTTATTAAATTAAATTAAAGTAGTTTAATTTAGTTCTTTGTCAAACAAGGCTTAAGTATTAATCCTTAATTTTTAAATGGGTTACCAAACGAAGCCTTATGGCTTTTGGATTTCTTTTGAATTAAAATTATTAATAAAATAAAACAAATATATAAATAAAAAATATTTATATTTTTAAGTTATACGTTATATAAGTTATATGTTTTTGGTAACTAATAGTATTTAGTAGTATTATAATGACCACATGCGTTTCTTTTATTTACGTTGGCTTATCAGTTTTAGAGTACGCATAGTTTATCAGTTGATTTTTTTAGTTTACGCATTTGTCTAAACCTAAGCCTAAGTTAGAAAAGGGAGAGTCTGAAAGAGAGAAACAAGAGAAAGACAGGTCTTTGGATTCTTCAACTTTTGTCAGTGATTTACAAGTGTCGTTTGAACAAACTAAAGGTATGTTCTATAAACCTTATCATATATGTTTTACAGTATATAGTCTCTGTGAAGTTGTAGGTCTCGGTTTTCTTAAAAATCACGGTGTATCAGAATGTTACCAAAAATCTCTTGAAAAACCATGCTTGTATAATTAGTTAGAGAATTGTGATAATGTGTGTAATTCTAATTGTTATCACTAGCATGTGTGTGTGTGTGTGTGTGTGTGTGTGTATATATATATATATATATATATATATATATATATATATATATATATATATATATTGTATGCTAATTACAGGCTAAAGGAAGAGATTAGTTTTACAGTGAGTATATATGCACGTATATGATTTGTAGAGATATCAAAAATTAATATACGCTAATTGTGAAATTGTGAAATTTAACTGAGAATGGGTATTTGGTTATGAATGTAAAATCACGTAGTACAAAGAAATCAATTTTCTTGCTACCAGTAGAATTTTAGTTCACTATTGTGTCAAGAAATATTTTAACAATGGAGTTTTTGTTTTAAAAGGAGTGTTTTCAAATAATTAGTTTATGATGGTGTTGATTAGTGGTTGATAATTGGTATATAGTTGATTGTTAACTTTTATGTGTAATTTTCATGAAGTTATACATGTTGGATGTCATTGACTGTTAAAAATAAATTAGACAGTAGCTTTGCTCTGTCTTTCTGGTTTGGTTCTGTGAGTTTCGGCGCCCCAGCGTCAAAGTTCGCTCCCCAGCGCTAAAATGGGCCTGTAGCTCGCGCCACAGCGCTGTAGCTCGCGCCCCAGCGCCACTGTTCCGCGCCCCGGCGCCGGAAAAGTGTCCGAGTTGGGCAGTTTTGACCTCCTGTAGTAAAATGGCCATAACTTTTTCATATGAACTCCGATTGAGGTAATTCAAGATGATTCGGAAAGAGAACGAGTAGACCTACAACTTTCATGCTTTAAGTTTTTTAATTTGAGGTCTGTAATAGTAGTCAAAATGGCCATCTTTAGGACTATTATGTATTTAGAGCCAATCGGAGGGCGTCGGGATGCACTAATGCAAGTGCAACCCTTTGGGTATTAGTATAACTTAATGATAACATGTTGGACATGTAATAGGATGTTGTACTAAGTTGTTAATGTATATGTGGTGCAATGACATGATCTCTTAAGTAGTTGTAATAAAGCTAAAAAGTAATGTTCATGAAAAGATGTGTTATTGTTTAAACTTAAACTTAGTTAGTAGCTATACTAAGAGTAACAAAGTAACTCATAAAGGTAATGTTTGTGTAACTAATGTGTATTATCAATACATATGGTATGTGTAGGACTTGGGGTGAACGTGAATAGTAATTGTTTAACCTACGCACGAGACAAGTTCCCTAACCTTTGCTACTTTATTATTCAGCAAGGTTACTTTTCACTGTTATATTATACTTATGCAAGTTCTCTAACTCTACTTTTATAATTGTGCAAGTTTTCTTAACTCTAAACTTGTTATATTAGCATGCAAGTACCTTTAGTTTATCGTTCAAGTTATTATTCGTTGTGCATGCTTGATATTAAATTCTAAGATGTAACCTTAGCTTAACATTGTTCAAAGCAAGGTATAATAAATTATTCAATTGTTATGCTATTAGATTATTCCTAAAGCATGAACTTAGAATGAAATGTTTATTCAGTATGATCATTCAATAACATAGTGTTATTATCTTGTATTCCACTAATCCTTAGTTGATGTCCGTTGAACTCCAAATTACCTTGAAGTGTATCCAAACCAAACTATCTTTGGGACGGACTTGTACTCAAAATACTGAGATAAACAACCCTATTTATATGGGTTACGCTTAGTTTTGTACTTTGCGCTGAAATATTTGTATACAATACATGTACGAAGGGTTGATCCCCCTAAGTACCTTAAAGTCATTATGGTCGTATGACCGCAAAAGTTTAAGTTGAAAGATTACTTATAACTGTGGACAAGGTTCGTGGTCATTAGACCCTCAGTGAATGTTTAAAGTATTAATAGAACTTATTGTTCAGTTCTATTGAGCCCCTGAATGGGCAAGGAATGTTTAAGATGTTAATAGAACTTATTATTTAGTTCTATTGAGCCCCTGAATGGGCAGAGAATGTAAAATTTATTCATTGTTATTTCAAGTGAGCCTTGTTTGCTCACTCTTGCATGTAAAATCCTTACAGCTACAGATGGAAAGGGTGACGTACCTAGCACCAGTAAAGGAAAGGGAAAGACGAACAAGTACTGAAGACTTGTAATAGTTTTGATAGTTTATTATCAGACTTTGGTTTAAAGAATGTAATGAAGTTTATTTAAATTTTCCGCATGAATGATTGTATGTAAAGGTTAGATAACATGGGAGATATTATTTTATGTTATTCCTATATGGGCAGGTTTATTATTCAATTTTATTTATGATTGGGTAGTTATAAATGAATGTTTTGATTACGTGAACACCAAATCTTGAGGTAATGAAGTACCGAGATTTGGGGGTGTCACAGAATGTATTTGAGATTTACGAGAAGGAATTTTATGAATTTAAAAATCTTTGTAGTGAATTATTCAGGATTAAGGATATAAGTGTATATGTTATATGTATATGGTATTATATGTGTACAGTATGTGGTTAAGGGTTAAGGGTTGACCAGTTAGTGGCAAACCCTAGTATTAAATTAAGAATGTCAATGTTCAGTTAGAAAACCCTAGCGATTGATAAGAAACCCTACAACCGATTTTGGAAACCCTAATTTCAGTTCCGAGAATTTGAAACCCTAATTTGGGGATTTAAATACAATGTATAAGGTTTTTGTGTATTAATCACAAATCTAATTAGGGGTAAGTTTATTTGATTAACTAGAAATTTTATTAATTAAAAAATCCTAATTTTAATGTTGGAAACCCTAATTCTTGGGTTATAAACCCTAATGCATGATCATGAAACCTAATTGTTAAATTAGTAATTTTAATTAGAAAATATTAATCCTAATTAGCAAGCTTGAATAATGATTAGTAAATTTTAATATAATTAGAAAATCCTAATTATAATTTAGAAATATTAATTTTCTATTTTAAAAATCGAAATTTAGAAATCCTAGAAATTAAATTTCAAATATTTTAGGGTTAAACCCTAAACCCTAAGAGTTAAACTCTAAATCCTAAAGGTTAAACCCTAAACCTTAAGGGTTTGAATAATTTACTAATATGCCATTTAATTTAAATGACCAATTTGACCTTTGTGCATTATTGGAGGGAAGTAAGTGAATCTTGCCATATATTGGTGAGTCACAAAGTCTATATTTTCCCATGTGGTCAAATCTCAGCCATCTAGATTGCTATATACATTGTATCATATATTTTATATAGATTTAGAGAGAGAAAAGACTTACTTTATTTTCCCAAACTTGTCCAAGCCTATTCTCTCTCTATATTTCGAAATCTAGAGTGAGAGAGTGAAAAGTTTAGCCAAGTTCAGTTTATAGCTTTCCAAAAACAGATCAAGGATCAGAAAATCAAAGATCAAAGCATCAAAGGTATAAAACCTAAAATTTCGAAAATCAGTGATCTTTTGTTATATGTTGTAAATGGTTGTTTAAAGATGTATATTAGGGTATCTTTAAGTGATCTGGGTTGCTAAAACATAGATCCATAGCATCAAAGTGCTCGAAATTAGCATTTTAAGAAATCTGAAAAAAGTTTGAAAAATGGCCTGACAATCATATGTTAGAGGCCTTAGATCTGTGTGTGTTTGAGTTTTGGTGTATGTTATGTTATAAATCTGTTCTTTGATGTTAGGGCTTTGATCTGAGACTTTAATCAAGCTGAGACCATGTATATATTGCAAGATATGATCGGTCAAAGTGCGTTGACTGAGCACAAATTATGGAAATCTGGGCAAACCCAGAATTTCTGACAACGTTTTGCAAGGCTTGAATCTTGCTGTTTTTAGGTTGTTTGGCCATGTTGTTGTTATATACTTGTAGACTGACATGAGTACTATATATTTATGTCCTTAGATCACCCAGATCCTTAACAAAATCGTAGATAACCTTGGTCAAACTAGGTTGACCGATCTGCACCGATGAAGATTCTGGAAATCCCAGAATCTTCAAGAGCAAATTCCTGACAGGTAGTTTGACCAGCTCAAATCTTCATTTAGTGTTGTTGTTATACTGTTATGATACTATATACTTGTACTCTGACATGTGCTTTACACGATCGAACCATTAAATCACACAAACAAGACCTAGACTGCAAGTTACAAGGATTGAAAAGTAGTCCCTTGGACTGTTCTTCATTTCTGAAAAATCCAGAAATGAAGAACAACTTCTGACAATGATTTTGGAGGCCCAGATTTTGTTGATATGTTGTTGTATGGTCATGAACTTGGTGTTTAGTTGTAGTATTACATAAATACTACAACATTAACACGAATTACAACCCAGAAAGCAAAAAGAACATATATTTAATTGTGGTCGATCAAACTAAGCACCCGGTAATCTGACATGAGTTTCTAGGTTTGATGAAGAACAACCCAAGAACACCTTTAGCCACAGTTTTGTCGCCTAATGCACCTTTAGTGACACTTAAATTCGGAAATTTATTTACTTTAATTAATAAATAGATAAAAATGGGTTTTAATTATTAAAAATACTAAATAAATTCCTAAAAATTATTTTAAAGTCTGAAAATTAGTTTTTAATTATTTTGTGTATATTTCATAAATATTTAATATTTTTGGAATATAAATGGTATTTAATTTATTTAATTATAATATTAAATAAATTATTTAAAAATAATTTTTATATATGAAAAATCATGAAAAATTATATTATGGTGTTAGAAAATATTTTAAGTTATTTTTAATGACTTTTAATATTTTGTGATGAATTTCATTAATTAATTCATATTAATGGTAATTAATTTATTTAATAAATTAATTAAATAAATTATTAAAAAATAGAATTTATGATTTATAAATCATATAAAAATGATTTAAGTATTATAAAAATATTTTAAGTTATAAAATATAACTTTTGATATTTTGTCATGAAAATATTAATATTTTAATATTAATAGGAATTATCAGATAATGGATTTAACTGTTTAAAAATCATATAAATGTATTTTTAAGGTATTAAAAATACTTTGATAAATTATAAATATATTATAATATTACGACATATATTTCATTAATATTTAGTATTAAATAAATATTAATGATAATAGAATTATGAGGTATTTAAATCATTTAAATACGATTTTAATGATTGAAAAATATTGATAAATGATAATAATTATCTAAAAATTATTATGAGACTTGGAAAATTATTTTGATTGATAATAAATTATCTTAGATAATGGTTAAGTGTTTAGACAGAGTTTAATTGAACTTAAACTCGATAATTCTCTGACTAGGCCATCGGGATGTCAGAATTATACCGAACTCGACTCATACTGTAATTGTTTGACTTAAGGTTAAGTTTTCTGTATTTTATAGACTGAAAAGATTATGTGATACTGTGTTTAGGTTATTTTAAATATTATGATGATATTATTCTAATTTTTATATCGATATTATGTATATATTAGGTTCAGATAAAGCTTATTAAATTGCGTAACGGTAATCAACGGTTCAGGAAAGTTTTTTTTAACTTGATCTCGAGTTGTTTATTTAAGTATAACTGGTGGTTAATCATTGCTGATTGCCATGTCTATGATTTGTTAAATCGTACTATATGTACATTGCATGTATCCATCAGGTATGAAAGGCTGATCACCTTCATTACCATTCGGTCCAGGTATTGTTATTCATGTTCAATGTTCGTTCAGTTAGGAAAATTTGTTCATGCTAGTTCACAACTATATTGTAGAACTGTAGCCAGTTTTTGTTCAATTCTTTCAATCATGATATATCTTTAATTCATTGAACTTAAACTTGCTGGGCAAACTTATGCTCACCCTTGCTATATCATGATAAACATTGCAAATAAGGCGAATACGTTCGGATACAGGAAAGGATTAAGCCAAGTTCAGCTTGGGAATTTTTTTTATGTGCAGCTAAATTGCAATAGTATAGTATGATAAAAATGTTATATGTTAGTCAGGTTATGAATTTTGTATATGTGAAGGTTACTCGACCTTGGGATTAGTGTGTAAATGTATTGTATAAGCAATTTATGTTTATATCTTCCGCAATAGTTATAGAATGATTGTAATAGTGATAAAATGATTGTACCGGATCCGCGGTGATTTGGGACCCAAATTTGGGGCTTTCATAGTTGGTATCAAAGCTGTAGGTTATGAACTTTAGGTAAGAATACCTGAGACTAATAACCGCAGTGATTAGGATAAGTACTAACTCAAATAGAGTTAGTGTGTCGGTAAGATTCAAAAATGAATCTCGGCGGGGTATAATTTACAGAGTTCCCTAACTCTAATAATAAAGTTGAACAGTAGTGATGAATAGATAGAGTCTAAAAGACTAAAAGTACAGTGATAGGAGATCGTAAACCAAAACGATCAAGACATAAAAATGAATCGTAATATATACAATAAGATCACCCCGTGATCTGATATGGATCAAGCAAATGATTGACAAGTTTACGATAAGAATGTTCTGTGACAGTTGTACTATGAATTGGTACAGATTCAGGAAAGGATTATGAATATGGATTAAATAAAATTCGTATTGAGAAGGGAGATAAGATTAGGTGGGAATTTTAATTGAGGACTCATGTCAACGGCTGAGTTGTATGATTCCTTGTTATGGGCAGGGAATTGTACTTGGTATAAAAACCACTTAGTTTCTGGCACTGATAATCATTGAAATATCGGTGTCACGCTATTTGCTATATGCGTGTAGAGAATGTGCTTCTTTTCTCATGTGTATAACAGATAGATAGGTTATAGGTAGAGAATATAAGGTTAAGTACGAGTTCTTAAAACTAATACTTATGGTACGTTTGTGACTCATAATTATATGAAATGTTTATGAACCCCTCAGCGAATGGACGCCAAAGGTCTCTCTAGGACAAGTTCTTAAACTCATATGATTGTGGCAAGTTCCTGAACTCATAAGTGTGGTAAGTTTGATGAACTAGGTATAGTTTTGTGTGAATGGAGTATTAAGGATAATAGGAATAGATAGACTGTTTAAGCAAATGATTATTAATGGAGACATAAATTTTCCAAAATTCCTAGCTATGCTAGACTTCGAACTTTTTGGACATCAAGCTAAATACGCACTATGTGCCTTTTTGAAAATAAATTTTTATTCTCAACTCCGGGTGACCATTGTATATGAGTGGACTTCGGGCCACCGACACGTTGTTACCTGTTGAGTAATAAAATAGATTTGCAAAGATTTTTGAATGGTTTAAAGTACAGTCTATGCTAATTGCTTTGATTAGACAATAAAGATTTGAAATATCAAAATATATTTTTATTTATCATTTATGTACCATGTAACCTGGTGCAGAGATGATAAAAAGTTGATGGAGTTGTAAATGTAGGAATACTTAGTGTTGAATTGATCTAAAATCGTTGTTCCACTATTGTATGATGTGTTATGACAAAGTCATACAATGACGGCATCTTCAAACGGACTGTTAATACAGTACGACATAATGACGTCATTTTCAAACTAATTTTAAAAGTTTTAATTTACCAACGGGGTTTGGCTACACCTAAATAATTCGATTGAATTGAATTATTGATATGAGTCTATGCTATTCGATTCAGCTAGACTAATGTTTATGAAAACTCTAAGTGTTCATTGAATGAAATTTCCCGAACCAAATTGTTTAGGTGTGAAATCTAATAAGACTGAGGAAAAATTTTGTGCCTATGGCAGAGACGAGAAACAAATTCGACCAGCAGTACTTAATAAGTACAGGGCATATCGGGCTAATTACCCACTATGTCCGTAAGTTATGACGGTTTGCGGATGAATTTCCATATAACATTTGCGAAAATGATAGACAATAGTCTACATAACCCCTCAACACAATTTCAAAATTTCTATTCTTGTAAGGGATGTATTGGGTAGCATGCGATGCTGTGTATGAATGGTGTAAGGTGTAAGGTCAATTTCGGGGATGAAATTTTTAGAAGAAGGGGTGAATATGACGACCCGAGAATTTAGAAAATTATTTAAATCTTAAAATATTGAATTAAGATTAAATAATAAACCTAGATAGAAAATAAGTGAATGTATTTGAGATTTACGAGAAGAAATTTTATGAATTTAAAAATCTTTGTGGTGAATTACTCAGGATTAAAGATATAAGTGTATATGTTCTGTGTATATGGTATTATATGTGTACAGTATGTGGTTAAGGGTCAAGGGTTGACCAGTCAGTGGCAAACCCTAGTATTATATTAAGAATGTCAATGTTTAGTTAGAAAACCCTAGCGATTGATAGGAAACCCTAAAATTGATTCTGAAAACCCTAATTTCAGTTTCGAGAATTTGAAACCCTAATTTGGGGATTTAAATATAAAGTATAAAGTTTTTGTGTATTAATCACAAATCTAATTAGGGGTAAGTTTATTTGATTAACTAGAAATTTTATTAATTAGAAAACCCTAATTTTAATGTTGAAAACCCTAATTCTTGGGTTATAAACCCTATGCATGATCATGAAACCTAATTGTTAAATTAGTAATTTTAATTAGAAAATATTAATCCTAATTAGCAAGCTTGCATAATGATTAGTAAATATTAATATAATTAGAAAATCCTAATTATAATTTAGAAATATTAATTTTCTATTTTGAAAACCGAAATTTGGAAATCCTAGAAATTAAATTTCAAATATTTTAGGGTTAAACCCTAAACCCTAAGGGTTAAACTCTAAACCCTAAGGGCTAAACCCTAAACCCTACGGATTTAGACAATTTACTAATATGCCATTTAATTTAGAAAACAAATGACCAATTTGACCTTTGTGCATTATTGGAGGGAAGTAAGTGAATCTTGCCATATATTGGTGAGTCACAAAGTCTAGATTTTCCCATGTGGTCAAATCTCAGCCATCTAGATTGCTATATACATTGTATCATATCTTTTATATAGATTTAGAGAGAGAAAAGACTTACTTTATTTTACCAAACTTGTCCAAGCCTATTCTCTCTCTATATTTCAAAATCTGGAGTGAGAGAGAGTGAAAAGTTTAGCCAGGTTCAGTTTATAGCTTTCCAAAAACAGATCAAGGATCAGAAAATCAAAGATCAAAGCATCAAAGGTATAAAATCTAAAATTTCGAAAATCAGTGATCTTTTGTTATATGTTGTAAATGGTTGTTTAAAGATGTGTATTAGGGTGTCTTTGAGTGATCTGGGTTGCTAGAACATGGATCCATAGCATCAAAGTACTCAAAATTAGCATTTTAAGAAATATGGGAAAAGTTTGAAAAATGGCCTGACAGTCATATGTCAGAGGTCTTAGATCTGTGTGTGTTTGAGTTTTGGTGTATGTTATGTCATAAATCTGTTCTTTGATGTTAGGGCTTTGATCTGAGGCTTGAATCGAGCTTAAACCATGTATATATTGCAAGATATGATCGGTCAAAGTGCGTTGACCGAGCACGAATTCTGGAAATCTGGGCAAACCCAGAATTTCTAACAACGTTTTGCAGGGCTTGAATCTTGCTATTTTTAAGTTGTTTGGCCATGTTGTTGTTATATACTTGTAGACTGACATGAGTACTACATATTCATGTCCTTAGATCACCCAGATCCTTAACAAAATCGTAGATAATCTTGGTCAAACAAGGTTGACCGATCTGCCCGGATGAAGATTCTGGAAAACCCAGAATCTTCAAGGGCAAATTCCTGACAGGTAGTTTGATCGGCTCAAATATTCATTTCGTGTTGCTGTTTTACTGTTATGATACTATATACTTGTACTCTGACATGTGCTCTACATGATCGAACCATTATATCACACAAACAAGACCTAGACTACAAGTTACAAGGATTGAAAAGTAGTCCCTTGGACTGTTCTTCATTTCTGGAAAACCCAGAAATGAAGAACAGCTTCTGACAATGATTTTGGAGGCCCAGATCTTGCTGATATGTTGTTGTATGGTCATGAACTTGGTGTTTAGTTGTAGTATTACATAAATACTACAACATTAACACGAATTACAACCCAGAAAGCAAAAAGAACATAGATTTAATTGTGGTCAAACTAAGCACCCGGTAATCTGACATGAGTTTCTAGGTTTGATGAAGAACAACCCAAGAACACCTTTAGCCAGGGTTTTGTCGCCTAATGCACCTTTAGCGACACTTAAATTCTGAAATTTATTTACTTTAATTAATAAATAGATAAAAATGGGTTTTAATTATTAAAAATACTAAATAAATTCCTAAAAATATTTTAAAGTCTGAAAATTATTTTTTAATTATTTAGAGTATATTTCATAAATATTTATTATTTTTGGAATATAAATGGTATTTAATTTATTTAATTATAATATTAAATAAATTATTTAAAAATAATTTTTATACATGAAAAATCATGAAAAATTATATTATGGTGTTAGAAAATATTTTAAGTTATTTTTAATGACTTTTAATATTTTGTGATGAATTTCATTAATTAATCAATATTAATGGTAATTAATTTATTTAATAAATTAATTAAATAAATTATGAAAAAATAGAATTAATGATTTATAAATCATATAAATATGATCTAAGAATTATAAAAATATTTTAAGTTATAAAATATAACTTTTGATATTTTGTCATAAAAATATTAATATTTTAATATTAATAGCAATTATCGGATAATAGATTTAACGGTTTAAAAATCATATAAATGTGATTTTAAGGTATTAAAAATATTTTGATAAATTATAAATATATTATAATATTATGAGATGTATTTTATTAATATTTAGTATTAAATAAATATTAATGATAATAGAATTATGAGGTATTTAAATCATTTAAATACGAGTTTAATGATTGAAAAATATTGATAAATGATAATAATTATCAGAAAATTATTATGAGACTTGGAAAATTATTTTGACTGATAATAAATTATCTTAGATAATGGTTAAGTGTTTAGGCAGAGTTTAATTGAACTTAAACTCGATAATTCTCCGACTAGGCCGTTGGGATGTTAGAATTATACTGAACTCGACTCATACTGTAATAGTTTGACTTGAGGTTAAGTTTTCTGTGTTTTATAGACTGATAGGATTATGTGATACTGTGTTTAGGTTATTTTAAATATTGTGATGATATTATTCTAATTTGTATATCGATATTATGTATATATTAGGTTCAGAAAAAATTTATTAAATTGTGTAACGGTAATTAACGGTTCAGGCAAGTTTTTTTTAACTCGATCTCGAGTTGTTTATTCAAGTATAACTGGTGGTTAATCATTGTTGATTGCCATGTCTATGATTTGTTAAATCGTACTATATGTACATTGCATGTATCCATAAGGTATGAAAAGCTGATCACCTTTATTACCATTCGTTCCAGATATTTTTATTCATGTTCAATGTTCGTTCAGTTATGAAAATTTGTTCATGCTAGTTCACAACTATATTGTAGAACTGTAGCCAGCTTTTGTTCAATTCTTTCAATCATGATATATCTTTAATTCATTGAACTTAAACTTGCTGGGCAAACTTACGCTCACCCTTGCTATATCATGATAAACATTGCAGATAAGGCGAATATGTTCGGATACAGGAAAGGATTAAGCCAAGTTCAGCTTGGGAAATTTTTTTATGTGCAGTTAAATTGTAATAGTATAGTATGATAAAAATGTTATATGTTAGTTAGGTTATGAATTTTGTATATGTGAAGGTTACTCGACCTTGGGTTCCGCAATAGTTATAGAATGATTGTAATTGTGATAGAATGATTGTACCGAATTCGCGGTGATTTGGGACCCGGATTAGGGGCTTTCACAGATACCAGTTCTACCCATTCTTTTATTTTTTCTACTTGTGCTCAACGCTTAAATTTAACTCCGGAGAAATTAGACTTTGACTTATCTGTTAAAACTCTGTTGGGAGAATTCTTCATTACATCCACTCTTTATAGGTCTTGTTTGATTCAAATCAGCAACCACATGTTACTTATCGATCTTATCTCTTTGAAAATACTTGCATTCAATGTGATTTTAGGAATTGATTGGTTAACTACTCATCATGCTAAAATTAATTATTTTCGTAAGGTTGTTTGCTTTCATATTCCTAACCAACCTATTATTCGAATTTAAGCAACCAAACCACTAAAATCAATCACTGTCATATCAAGCCATAAAGCTATTCGCTTATTGAAAAATGGATGTCAGGCTTTCTTTAACCCATGTCACGGATTTAAATAAAAATACGTCAGATTTGAATGATATTTCTATTGTTAATAAATTTCCTAACGTATTCCCTGAAGAACTTCCTAGCCCACTGGCAGAGCGTGAAATCAAATTTTGTATCGACCTTGAACCCCGTGTAAAACCCATTTCCAAAGCCCCATATTGAATGGCTCCTATTAAACTTTAGGAGTTAAAAACCCAACTGCAGGAATTATTAGATATCGGTTTCATTCGCCCTAGTACGTCTCCTTGGGGTGCTCATGTTCTATTCGTCAAGAAGAAAGATGGAAGTATGCGACTTTGTATTGACTATCGGGAGTTGAATCATGTCACCATCAAGAATAGATATCCGTTACCTCGCATTGATGACCTGTTTGACCAGTTGCAAGGTGCCAAATTCTTTTCTAAGATCAATTTTCGTTCCGGATATCATCAGTTAAAGATTAAAATTGATGACATTCCAAAGACTACTTTCAGAACTAGGTACGAGCATTACGAATTCCTAGTCATGTCTTTTGGATTGACTAATGATCATGCTGCCTTCATGGATATGATGAACCGAGTATTCTAGGAATATTTAGATCATTTTATGGGCGTCTTTATTGATGACATCCTCATTTACTCCAAAAGTCGTGAAGATCATGAACAACACTTGAGACTGATACTCCAAAAGCTTCGTGAAACAAGCTATACACCAAGTTCAAGAAATGCGAGTTTTGGCTTGAGGAAGTAGCATTCCATGGGCACTTGATATCAAATCACAGAATATTTGTTGACCCAGCAAAGATTAAAGCAATACAAAGCTAGGAGCAACCTAAGTCAGTAATCGAAGTACGTAGCTTTCTGGGCTTAGTTGGTTATTATCGGAGATTCATGGAAGGATTTTCTCAAATCGCTACTCCATTAACTCAGCTGAATCAAAAAGATATAAAATTCGGTTGGAGCGAGGAATGTGAGAAGAGTTTTCAAGAACTTAAGCGGAGACTCATTTTAGCACCTGTTCTGACAATACCATCTGGTTCGGAGGGATTTGTCATCTACAGTGATGCTTCAGGCAAAGGGTTAGGATGTGTTCTCATGCAACATGGGAAAGTCATAGCATATGCCTCACGATAACTCAAAGAATATTAGAAGAATTATCCTACTCATGATCTAGAGTTGGTAGCAGTCATTTTCGCGCTAAAAATCTAGAGGCATTACCTGTATGGGGAGAAAGTAGAGATCTATACAGATCATAAAAGCCTCAAATATTTCTTCACTCAAAAGGAACTCAACATGCGGCAACAACATTGGCTCGAGCTGTTGAAAGATTACGATCATACCATCCAATACCATCCTAGAAAAGTGAACGTAGTAGCTGACGCATTGAGTAGAAGATCATATGCGGGTACGAGTGCGATATTATCAACGCAAAGGCCCATTTTGTATAACTTACAAATGATGGAGATAGAGTTAAAGACTCCAGGGACTCAGGTGATGATGTCAAATATACGAGTAGAACTGATTTTAATCGATAAAGTTAAAGCTGCACAAATCACGGACCTGGACCTGATGCGTATAAAGATGAAAGTGCAAGAAGGTGCTATTCCAGAAGCAAGAATTGATGAAGAAGGAATACTTCGAGTCAACTCCAGATTTTCATTTCAGATTCTGAATTCTACATTTATTTTGTTAAAGTATGGCTTCTACACTCCTTGAAATTAGTAGAATATCCTTGAAATTTACTCTTCATCTAGTATCTTTTCATGGAAATATTATTATGAGTATTCTTGATAATTTTTAATCTTTTCATGTCGGGGTACTATTCACAAGGTATTATTCTCGAAGTACTATTCACGGGGTACTATTTACTCAAGTACTATTCACTCGGGATACTATTCATGACAAAAATTGATTTTTTTTCCATCCAATTCATTTTTGATACAATATTATTCTTGAATTTTACTCCACAAAGCAGTATCATGTTGCCAATTTGGACATTATTGAATTCTGGATAAATTAAATTATAAAATCTTTAAAATTTATCCTTGCTCTCATTTAATTGAATTCTTATATCATTGTCATCATCTTCATGCTTATGATGTGGTAAAAGTCATCTTTGGCCCGTAGTGCATAAATGAACTGTTGATTGGTATGATTATGACTAGGGATTATTCGGTATAATCATGACCTGTAATATTATAAATGATGTGGTAAATGTCATCATTGGCCCGTAGTGCATTGATGGACAGTTTTTGGCATGATCATGACCATTGGTGATAACACGAATATCCTTGGCCCGTAGTGCATGAATAATTCGTGGACGTGATACTAATGAATATCATTGGCCCGTAGTGCAGGGATAATTCAGTGATGTAAATTATTTAATGAGCTGAGTCTCAGCGATAAAATTGATGATAAACTTTTTAAATCATAGAAGATAGTAGATATCATGCTCTACTTGACTCTTCTAATGGATTGCTTGTTCCACTGCAGTTAAACTTGTTGTTTATTACATTCTATCAGTTTAATACTGTTGAAGGCCAACGATAATTTATTCTGCATTATCTTAGTCATAATATTTCTTACTGGGCTAGTTGAGCTCACCCTTTTGCTTTCATTATTCTCTTCAGGAAATGAGAACGTAGCCGGGACTAGTCGGGAAATGGAGTGACGGTCCGAGATGGTGAGTGTAGTAGTCCTCACTATTTTATAAAATAGTGTGATAATAATTGTAATGAGGACTCCATTTTAGTTTGGATATTGTCTAGAAGACAATATTCGTGTTAAAAATCTCAGCTTATGTTACACAACAGTTGTATAATTAAGTTTGTATTTATATTTTGTACCATGTATTTGGTGACTCAGAATAGGTGATGTATACCTATTTTAAGGGCATCACATATGGTGTTGGTAATTTGCGAAATGAACTGTACATACTTGAGTTGCATGAAAATATACTTCAAATTGAATAAACTAAGAAAAGAAAAAGAGATGATGTTAATTATACCTATATATGACACTGTAGACTTGGTCATATTAATGAAACAAGTTTATCCAAGTTGCATAAATATGGGCTCTTAGAGCTATCTGATTATGAATCATATCCAACTTGTGAATCTTGTCTCATGGGAAAAATGACTAAATCTTATTTTAGTGAAAAAGGAGAAAGAGTTACAGAGTTGTTAGCGTTGGTACACACAGATGTATGTGGACCTATGACAACGACTGCACGAGGAGGGTGTTCTTATTTTAATACATTCATTGACGATCACTCAAGATTTGGAATTGTGTATTTAATGAAATACAAATCTGAATCATTTAAGAAGTTCAAAGAGTTCAGAAGTGAAGCAGAGAAACAAACTGGCAAAAGTATTAAGATTCTTCGATTAGATCGAGGTGGTGAATACATAAGAGGTGAGTTTCTCAATTGTCTAAAAGAAAATGGTATAATCTCGCAATGGACTGCACCAGGGACGCCACAGCTTAATGGTGTATCTAAAAGGAGAAATCGAACATTGTTGGACATGGTTCGATCTATGATGAGCTTTACCGACCTTCCAATTTCCTTCTAGGTATATACCCTAGAATCTGCTGCATACCTACTTAACAAGGTACCTACCAAATCCGTCCCAAAGAACCCATATGAGATATGGATAGGGAGGAAACCAAATCTTAAGCATGTTAAGACTTGGGGTTGTCCAGCTTATGTCAAAAAGTTTGAAAACGATAAGCTACAGACTAGATCCGACAAGTATAGATTTATGGGATACCCTAAAGAAACATCAGGGTATTATTTCTATCATCCAACTGATCAAAAGGTGTTTGTTGTGAAACATGCTGCCTTCTTAGAAAAGGAGTTTTTCCTTGAAGGGGTCAGTGGGAGTAAGATATATCTTGAAGAAATTCAAGAACCATAAAATACTATGCATCAAAGTCGGGTACCTAACTAAGTAGAAGAACCTATTGTAACACACCTTTCTCAAAAATCTGAAAGAGTACCAAAGATACCTGTTAGGTATGGATTCGTCATAGAGGATAATGATGAGCGATGCATCATAGATGATGATGATCCATTGAATTACGAACATGCTATGAGTAGTAAAGACTCAGAGAAGTGGGAAGAAGCCATGAAATCCGATATGGACTCTATGTATGAAAACCTAGTATGGTCCTTGGTTTCACCACCTGAAGGTATTAAGCCTATTGGGTGTAAATGGGTCTTTAAAAGAAAGACTGGAGCAGACAGCAAGGTAGAGACCTATAAGGCCCGACTGGTCGTAAAAGGTTTCAAATAAAGACAAGGAGTTAACTATGATGAAACCTTCTCAGCATTAGCGGTGCTCAAGTCCATTCAGATTTTTCTTACGATTATAGCTTACCACGACTATGAAATCTGGCAGATGGACGTGAAAACGGCCTTCCTTAATAGGAAACTTGAGGAGGATGTGTATATGACACAGTCAGAAAGATTTGTTTCAACGGTTAGAAAAAATCAAGTCTGCAAGCTACAACGATCCATTTATGGAATGAAGCAAGCTTCTCGTAGATGGAACATTCGTTTTGATGGTACAATCAAAAAGTTTGATTTTATCATAAATGAGGATGAACCATATGTATACAAGAAGGTTAGTGGGAGCTTTGTTTCATTCCTTATATTATATGCTGATGATATGTTACTGATAGGGAATGATATTCATAAGCTTCAATCGATTAAAATCTGGTTATCTAAACACTTCTCCATGAAGGACTTGGGAGAAACATCCTATATTTTGGGGATAAAGATCTATAAAGATAGATCTAAAAGGATGCTTGACTTGTCCCAAGGAACGTACATTGAATCGATGCTAAAGAGGTTTAGCATGGAAGATTCTAAAAGTGATCACATGTCGATGAGCCATGAATACATTTCTCCAAGAAACAGGCCCCAAAGACACCTGAGGAGAAAGACCGCATGAGTAAGATTCTTTATGCTTCAGCAATAGGATCTATCATGTACGGTGTGATATGTACTAGACCCGATGTCGCTCATGCACTTAGTGTAACAAGCAGATATCAGTCGAATCCAGGAGAAGAGCACTGGAAGGCAGTGAAAAATATCCTAAAGTACTTAAGAAGAACTAAGGATGTATTTCTTATCTAAGGTAGGTTTCAATTGAAACTAGAGGGCTTCACAGACTCAAGTTTTCAAACGGACCAAGATGATAGTAAATCCATTTTCGGGGTATGTGTTTACCTTCAACGGTGGCACAATGAGTTGGAAGAGTTCCAAGCAGCAAACAATTACTGATTCAATGACAGAGGCAGAGTACATAGCTGTAAGTGAGGCTACAAAAGAAGATGTTTGGATGAAAAAGTTTATTACCGAACTTGGTGTGGTTCCTAGCATTACAGGATCATTACCTTTATTTTATGCCAACACCGGAGCTGTTGCGCAAGCTAAGGAACCCAAGTCTCATCAAAAATCCAAACACGTGTTGCAGCGCTTTTATTTGATTAGAAAAATCATTGAAAGAGGAGGTGTCACCCTGGAGCGTGTGGACTCTCAAGACAACATTGCAGATCCATTTACTAAAGCATTAACACAACAACAGTTCGATCGTCACTTAGAGAAGATGGGTATGAGATACCATGGCGATTGGCTTTAGTGCAAGTGAGAGATTGAAAGTAGTATGCATGCAAGCCAATCATGTATGATGATAAACCATATACTTTGTAATCAATCTTATTTATTTATGAATTAAAGTATTTATTTACTAAAGGCATTTAATTTATCTACATGTTGCTATTTTAATAATATGTGATAAACCCATAGTTTTAAGCAATGCTTTTAGAATTATGATGAGATCATGCTAATGAGATCTAAATTCTTAGATAGCTTAAAAACTAAAATGTTCCCAATCAATGGATTACTAAAAAGAGGATTAGTGAATCCGAATAGATTGGTACATACGTTGCTTGCTCATTGGATGAGGATGGCTAATCTCATGATCATTTGTGTGGAGACACTAAAACAAGTATGTAGGTGCTTATTGGAGAATAATTTCACTGAACGTGACTCGCTAATGAATACCTAATGGAGTTTTACTTGCTTGTCAATAGGAATTCCTGAAGTGATAGTAGTATAAGTGATCCTTAGACTTGAGATCATCATAGTATCTTGTATATAATGATTTATACTTTGACTTATTCCTTAAGACCCTGAGGGTATATCAAAGGGTATGCTTGGGTATAATGAGATATATATGGAGATAATGAATGATGAATAAAGAATCTATCGCTTCTAGTAAAAGAAGAGATATGCCCTATGTGATTCAATAAATGACAACCCAGGAATCCTTGGCCAAGGTGTAATGAAATTAGAAAATAGTTTCTAATTTGTATTTATTCGGAGTTGTGCATTTGAGAATTGAAATACATATAATTAAATAAAATAAAACTTGACAGTAATTCCATGTCTTATATTTAATTGGGATATTGTATGGTGGAATGATTGAATTGTACGGTAACTATTTATTCAAAAGTTCTTTTATGATTAACGTTGAAATCTATATTATCTGGAAAGTTGTTGATCGTTAAGGAGGTTTATCCTTATTGTAGAATAAATATTATTTATTTAAATAAATTAATAAATTAATTTATTTATTTAAATGAGATAGAATTATTCTAATTCATTTATTCACAACCGGTTTAATATGGAGAACCTAAAAGGTCACACCATAAAATGAAGAATAATTATTTAAGAAGTTAATGACATAATCATAATAATATGTTAAGTGTATTTAATTTAATCTATGGTGATAGAGTAAATTAAATAGCTTAATATTTATTATTTAATATTTTAGAAATATTAAATATAAATTAATAAGAGAAGTCTTATTAATATTATTACAACTATTACTATTTTAATTTCTAAAGGAGTTTGGGAATTAATTTAATATTAGTACCCTCATTTATTCGTAATAGGATTAGGAGGCAAATTAATTAAAAGAATTTAATTAATTATCCCTAATAAGATTAGGGAGCCTAATTAATTAGAGGAGTTTAATTAATTAAATAATACCCTATTTTAATTATCTTAAAAAAGGGTTAACTGATATTTTTATAAGATGAGTCGTATATCAGATATTAGGTAACGTCATTCTAATTGTTGGAGAGTACGCCCTTTTTTACAGAGAAAGAAAACTAGGGTTTGAGCCAAAACACCCTTCTTCTTGATTCTTCTTCTTCCTTGGTGGATCACCTCTAGAGGCCAAACGCTTGGGTGGCTAATGTTGATCAAAGGAAGGAATCTACCCAGAGATTCAAGGAGTTTACGGAGAAGTAGGAGTTGAACTCGTACCTATGGAAGCTCGTATCTACAAGGGTATGATTCTGATTCTCTTTCTCTTTCATAGATAGATAATCAAACACAAGAATGATCTTGGTTTATGGTTTGTAAGAAAAATTTTAAAATCCGTTTTTACTTCGCTTCCGCTTTGTTTATGTGATTTGAGTGCATATTCTTGTTTCTAGTAAACCTAACATTAACAAGATGTTAAGTAACTGTAACGCCTCTAAATTCAGGTACTTGAAATCCGAACTTGGTGCTTTACGATACCATTTCTATGAGCGGAATAATACTAATAATAATATCAATAATATAAATATCAAACTTAATTTATATTTATCAGAGTCTAATCTCAAATACGCAACCTTTACTATAATTCTTTACATAATAGATAATACATATCATTGCCTTAATACAGTCTAACTATTACAAAAGATACTAATAAACATATTCTGTTTGCTTTGCTTTTCATTTGTTCTTGACTGAACCTTCGGTTTGATCATGCATAGCTGAAAATATTTAAATTTAAAGCAAGAATGAGCATTTGGGTGCCCAGCAAGTAATAACAATTATAAATATAATTAGCTGAAAGAATTAAATATTTTCTTTGTACATCACTTCTACAACAAATCAATAGTTGTGAAGTAAACTGAACCGATAATAATAACATAACAACTCTATATCAAATTTTTAAAACTACGTATTGACTATAAATGGGGTTAAGTTGACACACTACGAACATTATTTTCAATTTTCGAATAGATTTAGCAGAACTTCATCCGCAAACCGTCATAACTTACGAGCGCGAGGGTGTACATCCCATGGGCCCTGTATTGATCAATACTGTATGCACGAACGATATTATCGTTCACTCTGTCCGCCTTGGGTGCATAAAAATTTTCCCATATTCAGGATGTTCATTCTTAGCCAGGAATCCGAACCAAAATAATTTGATTGGTTACAAAAAGGTTTTATCATATTCAACGATATTTTTAAATCTGTGTCTAACTAGTCAAATAGCTTAGACGACTTTTACTTAATGTATACATATTGACAATCAATAAGTGTATATATATATATATATATATATATATATATATATATATATATATATAAACATATGATTAAATACAATAATTATCCAAGTGGGGACACTTGTATAACCATAATTAGAAATTTACGAACAGAATAAATATCTGAATAATAATATACTACCATGTTGATAATCAATGATCGGATATAATATATAACAATAGGGTTAATAATCTGGTACAGTAATAATATAATTCTGAAACTTTCTTACTCATGTCCATTACATAAAGAAAATGCAAAGGTATGATACTTGCCTGGTCTGCTACTTACAATACGCAACATTGTTTTATCTTTTATACCGAAACATATCAGTAATAAGATCATTTTACCGATTAGAATAACATATCGTAACACATAGCACTTCTTATTACAGACAGCACATAACCTAATCACATTGTCACACATGTTTCACAGTCATTGAATCACAAACAAACACATATACGGACAAATTATATAAGTCCAGATCAATTTCTGGAACATGTCGGTGTACCGACTGCTTTATTGGGTAATTATCGAGTCTAAGACTCTATCCTGTAGTTCAACATCTGTAAGTATCAGTCATATTATTTTTAAATGACTTATAATAGTTTTTAAATATTTATTATAATTTATCATGAATTTTCAAACACCGAAATCATTATTAAATGATTTAATTATTAAAAAAAATTCTATTATCATTAATATTTAATTCATATTAAACTATTAATGAAATCATTGCCAAAATATTAAAGTTATTTATCATAACTCAAAATATTTTTAAAGTACTTATATTACCCTTAAATGATTTTTAAAATAATTAAAATCATTTTTAAATAATTACCATTAATATTTAAATATTAATGTATTAATTATCAAAATATTAAAAATCATTAATTATAACTTAAAAAAGTTTTAATTCATTTATATCCTTTTTAAATAATTTTTAAATTAATAAAACCATTTTAAAACTATTTATTTAATATAATTATTAAATAAATTTAATATCATTAATATTAAATTAGTAATGAAATTATTCTTTAAATATTAAAAGTTATATTTTATAACTTAAAATATCTTTAAACACTTTATTTTTATTTAAAATGATTTTTCTAATATTAAAATTATTTTTAAACTAATTTATTTAATATAAATATTAAATAAATCTAATATCATTATTATTAAAATATTAATATTTTTCATGACATAATATCAAAAGATATATTTTATAACTTAAAATATTTTTATAACCTTTAAATCATTTTTATATGATTTTTAAACCATTAATTCTATTTTTTGAATATATTTAATACATTTGTTAAATAACTTAAATATCATTAATATTAACCAATTAATGAAATTCATCACAAAATATTAAAAGTTATTAAAAATAACTTAAAATATTTTCTTATATCTTAATATAATTTTAAATGATTTTTCATGTATTAAAATCATTTTTTAATAATTTATTTAATATTATAATTAAATAAATTAAATACCTTTAATATTCTAAAAATATTAAATATTTATGAAATATATTCAAAATAATTAAAAACTAATTTTTGAACTTTAAAATAATTTTTAATAATTTATTTTGTACTTTTAATAATTAAAAACTATTTTATACTAATTATTTGATAAAAATAATTAATTTTGTAATAAAGTGTCGCTAAAGACTGCCTATAGCGACAGAACTATCGCTATAGGTGTTTTTCGCGTTCTTGATGAAACCCAGAAATCCATAAACAGTTTACAAGGTGCTCACTTTGACCAGTCACCAAATATTGATCTTGACGTGTTTTGGCCAAAGTAAAGCGTTTATATTGCAATACATATGCAATACTAACATCATCGATCAAGTTCATGGCCATCACATAACAGATCAGTGAGATCTAAGCCCTGGAAAACCTATCAGACACTGTTCTTCAATTTCTGGGTTTTCCAGAATTGAAGAACAGTTCATGCTACCTCTTTTGGGCTTCCACAACTTTATATCCGTATATGATGTTTTTGTAATATTAAGATTTCAGTGTGAAGCCAACATGTAACTTAAGAGATCTATTACAAAACATCAACATAACCAACAGTTATGATCCGGTCAAACCATGTCAGTCGACATGTTCATATGTTTTCTGGGTTACCTAGAAAACAGAGGACGTGCTCGACTTGACTAGTTTGACCGTCCACGAAATCCAACCCGTTTACTAAATAAGTGATATTAAGGAATGAAAATGTAGTCTAGGTAACATACTACAACTTAGATGCAATAACAAACACAAATCAACAACAACTTGCAAGATCCGTGCCCCTAAACTTCCTGTCAGACCGATCTGGGCATGTTCTGGGTTGCCCAGATTTTGTTCAGTCATGGTCGGTCAACGACCTTTGACTAACAATATCTCACAATATGTTCATGCTATGACCTTGATTCAAGTTCCAGTGTAAAGACCTCATTGCATACTACAAGATCAAGACTTTAAACAACAAAAACACATAACATACAAAGATTTACACGGTCTGACATTACGTTGTCAGACACACAAAAAATTTTCCCAGATTTTCTTAAGACTTGATTTCGAGCATATTAATGTTATGGATCTAGGAAGTAGCAACTCAGATCACTTATATATACTACAAATAACATGTTTAAACATAAAATCATAACATCTAACAACAGATCAAAGGTCAGATTATAAGTTAGGGTTTTATACCTTAATGATCAATTTCTTGATTCTGGCTACTGATTTGGTAAAGAGCAGTAGTGGGGCTGTGTTTTGGGACTGGTACACTACAATATTTCGTAGGTTTTGAGAGAGGGAGAGAATTGGTTGAGTGTTGGAACAAAAAATGAGCTAAGTTATGAACATTCTCTCTCTTGATCCTTAAATATGACTTGCATACAATGTATTTGGATTAAGAAATGGCTGGGAGCTAAAGTTTTGTAGCACTTGGCTAGAGTAGGGTTAGCCAACAACTCTCACTAGGTCAAACTCTAAATTTTAGCTTCAATAATGCAAGGGGCAAAGTGGTCATTGGCTTACAAAATTTAATGGCATATAAGTAAACTTGGCAAACCCTTAGGGTTTAACCCTAAGGTTCCCAAAAATTTAATTTTTTTAGACTTTGTATTTAGGGTTTAAAAATGTTAAAAATTTAGTTTCTAAAAATAAAATTAAGGTTTTCCTTAATTAGATTAGATTTCAAATTATACATACTTGAAAATTAAATTAAGAATTTACTAATTATAATTAACCTCACTAATTTAGCAATTAGGGCACCAATTATCAAATTAGGGTTCCTAATTCTAACAATTAGGGTTATTAATTTGTAATTAGGGTTTCTAAAAATTAGGATTTTTAAATATTAATTAGTGTTCCTCTAATTAATAATAAATTCTATAATACGTAACATAATTCATTTAACATAATTACATAATAGTCTCGAACTCATAATTGAGTTTCAAATTAGGGTTTCTAATTTAATTAAGGTTTTCCATAATTAGGGTTAAAATCAATAACACATGACATTCGTAATTACTTGAAAATCTTTCAGTCTTATTTGACTATCGAATTAGGGTTTATTAAAATAATACTAGGGTGTTGTAATATGGTATCATAATTGACCAACCATTCACAGTCTACACATATACAGTACATATTCACAGCACTAAAATATAAATAATATTATAATAAATGTCATTAATCACATAACATAATTACTAGACAGATTTTAAAGTCTCATTTGACTTCAAAACTAGGATTTATTAGTAACATTAGGGTTTTGAAGGTTATAATAAAACATCTCCCCAGATTAACCTTACACACATAGCATATATATTTATAACACTGAAAAAAATTAAAATATAATTAATATTATATTATTATTCGCATTCCTTGATCAAAATCCAAAATTAGGGTTTGGATTTCATATCTGATTTATCTGTCATATATAACACTATTAATTAAGTTAAATAATTTGCTTAATTAATCTGAAATAAATTCATATAATAAAATAGTTATTATAAAAATTTTATAATATTTTCATATATTAATTAAATAATATAATAATCATATTTTCATGGAAAATAAATAATAAAAATACTTCTACTATAAAATTAATTATAATAAGAATATAATTTATAATGATCAATAATTCTAAAATAAAATTATTCGAAATTATTCATGTAATAAATAAATTTTATTTATCACATAAATACATACACATTACTTAGCACATATTCCCACCTTTATAAAAAATGTATACGCAAAACTTCTGATTTAATTATATAAAAAATATCAGGTTATTACATTCACCATCCCTTATAAAGATTCCGCCCCCAGAATCACCGTTTTAAAACCTATACCTAAAAGGGTACATAGCATACACAATCATTACAAGTAGATTTCGATCATAATTGATCGAACCGATCTTTAACTATTCAGCATAAATCTTGTCTATCTGATTAAAGGGAAAAGTGATTTCTAATAGAACTCAAATTTCTCTTTCAAAATAATTTATAACATAATTTATTATATATATAAGAAAATTATATATAAGAAAATAAATTTTGTTTGAATAATACCTGGAGTTGCATCCCCGGCTGCTACCGAATCTTGAACAGTCATGTTGAAGACTCTTGCGATTGATTATGTTGGTTTGTTTGTTGAAGTTGGTCTAGTTGTCGCCAGCGTCCTGCTACCTTTTCTCGTATTCGCATTCCTAGCCTCCCTTCTCCTTCTTGGACAGTCTTTCACCTTATGTTCCATTGATTCACAAATAAAACATCCACTATACATTCTTGGATTGGGGTAGTTGGGATAGATATGTCCCTCTTGCCCGCACATGTAACACACAATCTTACCCTTTAAAAATTCTCCCGAGTGATTCTTTTCACAATTCTTACACTGCACAACCTGTTTCTTTCCACCTCCTGAACTATTTTCGGTATTCCCAAAATTATCTCCTTTCATTTTTCCATTCCTATTACCATTACTCCCTACTCCAGCTCTAGCTTGATTTGTCTTCCTCCAAAAATTCGCTTTCCCTTTAACCATATAGGTGGAAAAAGTTTTCTTTTGCCCCTCCGTTATCCCAGCTATCACAAACGCTTCTATCGGGTCAGTTGATCCTCTAAATCCTGGCAGTACGACCGCCTTGAAGTCTTTGAAGTTTGCCGATCGATTGTTTGGTTGATTTCTCGCAACTGGTATTCCGTTCTGCATAGCTTGAGCGACCATATTCAAGAAATTTTGTATCGGGTCTGGTTATTCTCCAGCTTTGTTGACAGGTTCTTCTGCCTTTTGGTTTCGTTTTCGTCTTGGCAGAATTATCATAAATTTTTCTTACATTCTAAGCCTTATCTTATACGCTTAACATATAACGCTACATTTTCTACTCAAATAATCATGTACTCAAAATATTAGATTTTGAAAACTTGGTTTACTGAATTAACCAATGTTCAGATAAATAATTACTATCTTTATACCAACTTATTCCATTAATCCAACATAGACTCATATTCATAGCACTCGACATACCATAGCACATACTGCTTTAAACATCCGTTATTCCTTTGTGACACACAAGTCAGGAATCACTGCCACAACTTATACAAAAGTTAAGAATATTATATTACATTATACCCACATACCTATCATATACACATCATAGATTCATACATATTCAAGTAATACTAATACTACTTATTTCTTACGCCTTCACTAAGGATCAATTGTTTACTATTCTATATATTTCCATTATCCTCAATAATCCATTAACACAGAACTATACCAAGTTCGTCAAACCTACTACACATTATGGGTTCAGGAACTTACCACAATTATATGAGTTTAAGAACTCGAGCTTGACTATACTACCTATCAGTTATACTATCGTTTCTGGGTCCAATACTACTCTTTCCAAAATAACCACCTCATTGAGGTAGCTTTCAATGTGAGCCTCTATTTCAGCTATTGGCTTTGATATTGGCTCGTTGATGGAGGTTAACTCCTTCTTACTATCTGAGGGTATCATAATCCTTACTATCTGATATCTACACACAAACTATCTTGATTATTACATAATATATACACACAATAAATAATAGTTTTATATAAGTTATATTTTACTTTGTTTGACGATGAACTTATTCAATTCATATCCTTTTTAAACTCTATATGAGTTATTTATGTTTTTAACGTTTCCCTCTGTTCTAAGGTTATAGCCTAAGGTATAACCCACCTAAGGTTTCTAACCCTAAAGCTTTGATGCCATGTTGTAACGCCCCCAAATTCAGGTACTTAAAATTCGAACTTGGTGCTTTACGATACCATTTCTATGAGCTAAATAATACTAACAATAATATCAATAATATAAATATCAAACTTAATTTACATTTATTAGAGTCTAATCCCAAGTACGCAACCTTTACTATAATTCTTTATGTGATAGATAATACATATCATTGCCTTAATACAGTCTAACTATTACAAAAGATACCAATAAACATATTCTGTTTGCTTTCCTTTTCACTTGTTCTTGACTGAACCTTCGGTTTGATCATGCCTAGCTGAAAATATTTAAATTTAAAGCAAGAATGAGCATTTGGGTGCCCAGCAAGTAATAACAATTATAAATATAATTAGCTGAAAGAATTAAATATTTTCTTTGTATGTCACTTCTACAACAAATCAATAGTTGTGAAGTAAACTGAACCGATAATAATAACATAACAACTCTATATCAAATTTTTGAATCTACGTATTGACTATAAATGGGGTTAAGTTGACATACACTACGAACATTATTTTTAATTTTCGAATAGGTTTAGCAAAACTTTATCCGCAAACCGTCATAACTTACGGGCGCGAGGGTGTACATCCCATGGGCCCTGTATTGATCAATACTACATGCAAGATCGATATTATCGTTCACTCTGTCCGCCTTGGGCACATAAATGTTTTCACATATTCGGGATGTTCATACTTAGCCAGGAATCCGAACCAAAATAATTTGATTGGATACAAAAAGTTTTTATCATATTCAACGATATTTCTAAATCTGTGTCTAGCTGGTCAAATAGCTTAGACGGCTTTTACTTAATGTATACATATTGACAATCAATATATATATATATATATATATATATATATATATATATATATATCAACATGTGATTAAATACAATAATTATCCAAGTGGAGACACTTGTATAACCATAATTAGAAATTTACTAACAGAATAAATATCTGAATGATAATATACTACCACGTTGATAATCAATGATTGGATATAATATATATAACAATAGGGTTAATAATCTGGTACATTAATAATATAATTCTGAAACTTTCTTACTCATGTCCATTGCATAAAGAAAATGCAAATGTAGGATACTTGCCTGGTCTGCTACTTACAATATGTAACTTAGTTTTATCTTTTATACTGAAACCTATCAGTAATAAGATCATTTTACCGATTAGAATAACATATCGTAACACATAGCACTGCTTATTGTAGACAACACATAACCTAATCACATTGTCACACATGTTTCACAGTCATTGGAACACAAACAAACACATATATAGACAAATTATATAAGTCCAGATCAATTTCTGGAACATGGCGGTGTACCGATGACTTTATCGGGTAATTATCGAGTCTAAGACTCTATTCTGTAGTTCAACATCTGTAAGTATCAGTCATATTATTTATAAATGACTTATAATAATTTTTAAACATTTATTATAATTTATCATAAATTTTCAAACACCGGAATCATTATTAAATGATTTAATTATTAAAAAATTATATTATCATTAATATTTAATTCATATTAAACTATTAATGAAATCATTGCCAAAATATTAAAGTTATTTATAATAACTCAAAATATTTTTAAAGTACTAATATTACTCTTAAATGATTTTTAAAATAATTAAAATTATTTTTAAATAATTACCATTAATATTTAAATATTAATGTACTAATTATCAAAATATTAAAAGTCATTAATTATAACTTAAAATATTTTTAATTCATTTATATCCTTTTTAAATAATTTTTAAATTAATAAAACTATTTTAAAACTATTTATTTAATATAATTATTAAACAAATTTACTATCATTAATATTAAATTATTAATGAAAATATTCTTTAAATATTAAAAGTTATATTTTATAACTTAAAATATCGTTAAACACTTTATTTTTATTTAAAATTATTTTTCTAATATAAAAATCATTTTTAAACTAATTTATTTAATATAAATATTAAATAAATCTAATATCATTAATATTAAAATATTAATATTTTTCATGACATAATATCAAAAGATATATTTTATAACTTAAAATATTTTTATAACCTTTAAATCATTTTTATATAATTTTTAAATCATTAATTCTATTTTTTGAGTTTATTTAATACATTTGTTAAATAACTTAAATATCATTAGTATTAACCAATTAATGAAATTCATCACAAAATATTAAAAGTTATTAAAAATAACTTAAAATATTTTCTTATATCATAATATAATTTTAAATGATTTTTTATGTATTAAAATAATTTTTAAATAATTTATTTAATATTATAATTAAATAAATTAAATACCTTTAATATTCCAAAAATATTAAATATTTATGAAATATATTCAAAATAATTAAAAACTAATTTTTGGACTTTAAAATAATTTTTAATGATTTATTTTGTATTTTTAATAATTAAAAACTATTTAATACTAATTATTTGATAAAAATAATTAATTCTATAATAAAGTGTCGCTAAAGACTGTCTATAGCGACAGAACTGTCGCTATAGGTGTTCTTCGCGTTCTTGATGAAACCCAGAAATCCATAAACAGTTTACAAGGTGCTCACTTTGACCAGTCACCAAATCCTGATCTTGACGTGTTCTGGCCAAAGTAAAGTGTTTATATTGCAATACATATGTAATACTAATATCATCAATCAAGTTCATGGCCATCACATAACAGATCAGTGAGATCTAAGCCCTGGAAAACCTGTCAGACACTGTTGTTCAATTTCTGGGTTTTTCAAAATTGAAGAACAGTTCATGCTACCTCTTTTGGGCTTCCACAACTTTCTATCCGTATGATGTTTTTGTGATATTAAGATTTCGTGTGAAGCCAGCATGTAACTTAAGAGATCTATTACAAAACATCAATATAACTAATAGTTATGATCCGGTCAAACCATGTCAGTCGACATGTTCATATGTTTTCTGGCTTACCCAGAAAACAGAGAACATGCTCGACTTGGCTAGTTTGACCGTCCACGAAATCCAACCCGTCTACTAAATTAGTGATATTATGGCATGAAAATGTAGTCTAGGTAACATACTACAACTTAGATGCAACAACAAACACAAATCAACAACTTGCAAGATCCGTGCCCCTAAACTTCCTGTCAGACCGATATGGGCATGTTTTGGGCTGCCCAGATTTTGTTCAGTCATGGTCGGTCAACGACCTTTGACCAACAATATCTCACAATATGTTCATGCTATGACGTTGATTCAAGTTCCAGTGTAAAGACCTCATAGCATACTACAAGATCAAGGCTTTAAACAACAAAAACACATAACATACAAAGATTTACACGGTCTGACATTACGTTGTCAGACACATAAAAATTTTTCCCAGATTTTCTTAAAACTTGATTTTGAGCATATTAATGTTATGGATCTAGGAAGTAACAACCCATATCACTTATATATACTACAAATAACATGTTTAAACATAAAATCATAACATCTAACAACAAATCAAAGGTCAGATTATAAGTTAGGGTTTTATACCTTGATGATCAATTTCTTGATGCTAGCTACTGATTTGGTTAAGAGCAGTAGTGGGGCTGTGTTTTGGGACTGGTACACTACAATATTTCGTAGGTTTTGAGAGAGAGAGAATTGGTTGAGTGTTGGAACAAAAAATGAGCTAAGTTATGAACATTCTCTCTCTTGATCCTTAAATATGACTTGCATACAATGTATTTGGATTAAGAAATGGCTGGGAGCTAAAGTTTTGTAGCCCATGGCTAGAGTAAGGTTAGCCAACAACTCTCACTAGGTCAAACTCTAAATTTTAGCTTCAATAATGCAAGTGACAAAGTGGTCATTGGCTTACAAAATTTAATGGCATAAAAGTAAACTTGGCAAATCCTTAGGGTTTGACCCTTATGATTTAACCCTAAGGTTCCCAAAAATTTAAATTTGTATTTAGGGTTTAAAAATGTTAAAATTTTAGTTTCTAAAAATAAAATTCAAGTTTTCCTTAATTAGATTAGATTTCAAATTATACAAACTTGAAAATTAAATTAAGAATTTATTAATTATAATTAACCTCACTAATTTAGCAATTAGGGCACCAATTAGCAAATTAGGGTTCCTAATTCTAACAATTAGGGTTATTAATTTGTAATTAGAGTTTCTAAAAATTAGGATTTCTAAATATTAATTAGTGTTCCTCTAATTAATAATAAATTCTATAATACGTAACATAATTCATTTAACAGAATTACATAATAGTCTCGAACTCATAATTTAGTTTCAAATTAGGGTTTTCAAATTTAGAAATTAGGGTTTCTAATTTAATTAAGGTTTTCCATAATTAGTGTTAAAATCAATAACACATGATATTCGTAATTACTTGAAAATCTTATAGTCTTATTTGACTATCAAATTAGGGTTTATTAAAATAATACTAGGGTTTTGTAATACGGTATCATAATTGACCAACCATTCACAGTCTACACATATATAGTACATATTCACAGCACTGAAATATAAATAATATTATAATAAATGTCATTAATCACGTAACATAATTACTAGACAGATTTTAAAGTCTCATTTGACTTGAAAACTAGGATTTATTAGTAACATTAGGGTTTTGCAGGTTATACTAAAACTGCTCCCCAGATTAACCATACACACATAGCATATATATTTATAACACTGAAAAAATCAAAATATAATTAATATTATATTATTATTCTCATTCCTTGATCAAAATTCAAAATTAGGGTTTGGATTCCATTTCTGATTTATCTGTCATATATAACACTATTAATTAAGTTAAATAATTAGCTTAATTAATCTGAAATAAATTCATAAAATAAAATAGTTATTATAAAAATTCTATAATCGTTTCATATATTAATTAAATAATATAATAATCATATTTTCTTGGAAATAAATAATAAAAATATTTCTACTATAAAATTAATTATTATAAGAATATAATTTATAATGATCAATAATTTTAAAATAAAATTATTTGAAATTATTCATGTAATAAATAAATTTTATTTATCATATAAATACATACACATTACCTGACACATATTCCCACCTTTATATAAAATAAAATTTATACGCAAAATTTCTGATTTAATTATATAGAAAATATCGGGTTATTACAGTAACAAATTAAAAGATGTAACTAAAGTGTAGCGATAAGGTTTATTTAATTAATAATAATAAACCTTATTCACATAACGTGATAAAATGGAAGATCTTAAAGACTTAACTAGATGTTAAGTAATACTTTAAAAGAAAAATAATAGAAACGTGATATGAAGGTTCCTAATTAGATTGAATAAATCTAATGCAATGTAAAGGTGGAGTTTAAAGACTTAACCGAGTGTTAAGTGTCAATTATTTGGGAACGTGAACGATTATAAGAGGAATGTTAACTTAATTAATGTTAATAAATGTAATACATTTAATGTGATGTAAGGTTAACTATGGAAACTTAACCAAGCGTTAAGTGTCGATTAAAGAGAAGTATAAAGGAGAGTGATTCCTATGTTAAGTTAGTGACTTAATGTTAAATGTTAAGCAACGAAGAGTAAAACCTGAAGATAGGTTATAAGTTTCAAAGAAACACAAGTTAAAAGGGAATATGAATAAGAGTTGAATAGGATTCAATTATGTATATATAATGATGATTGTGTATATAAACCTTTTAACTGGTTTAGGATATATGCGAAATAGTTAAGCTATAAGTGGTAATTTACGAGTCAGGCAAGTCTTTCAGTTCTTATTTGCTATGTGAACTTGATGATGAACTATTTTAAATCTATATTGCAAAGAGAATGATGTGTTATATATGTTATAAGTATGAAATGTTAAAGTCAATTTATGACTATGTTGATTGAGTAAAGAATGCTGATTGAGTAAGGAACTTAATCTTTATACTTTTTATGTGAACTGCAACATGTATGTTATGTTAGTCCAATGATTATGAGATGTATGTTGAGCATGTTATTATGTGCTATGTGATGCATGAAAACTATTAAATTTACTAGGATGTTGAGCTCAACCTTGCAAATAACCGTTTTTGTAGGTTAAGGATTCAAGGTAACGCTATGTGCTACTTGAATGACATTGATCAGATGCAATGCATGAAGATTAAATTCTTTAGCTATAGTTGTTATTCTTTTAAACCATGTTTAAAGTTTTGAGAAATGTACGTGATAAATTATGATGTGAAAATTTATATTTAGTTGTAAAGTTTGAGTTACCTAATGTATAAGGGATATCGAGCTGAGATGAAAGATTTTATACAATAACTCTGATGAAGAGAATGATGAAAATAAATGTGATTCAGAGATGTGTAGATGATAAAGGTTATACTTTAGGGAAATAAATAAGTAAGAAGACAGAAAATTTTAAATTATTCCATAATTTTATTAAGTTTAACATCGAATAATGATGAAAAGTTAGAAATTAGATGTATTGTTAACGACCGAAGTCGAGATTTGGATTGTATGAATTTTGGGGTTGTTACAATCTCTTGGAGTTTGCCATGCTAAATGACTTTAGCATCAAATGAATATATGTTCATTGGGTTAAGTCGAGCATCATTTTAAATCTATCTATATAGATTTGTATCCCCAATTAAGATACTATTCCCAAATCATTCATAGAGGAATGTTTAGAAAACTTTATCTTTACTAATTGTACCATTGGTGTGGCATTCCTTATCTGTAGTATATCAACATATAATACTAGGAATGTCACGGCGCTGCCACTGACCATTTTGTACACACTAGGTTCATTCTCATTTTTGATAAAATCAAACTCTTTTGATTGTTTCATCAAAACAAATGTTCCATCTTTGAGAAGCTTGCTTCAATCCATAAATGGATTATTGTAGCTCATATACATGATTTCTTCAACCATTGAAATAAATCCATTTGGGTGTATCATACATACTTTCTCCTCTAATAATTTATATTTGAGGAAGGGCGTCTCCACGTTCGTTTGCCAGATTTAGTAATAATAAGATGTAATCACAAGCAAAATCCAAATGGATTTGACCATTACTATCGGTAAAAAGGTTTTATCGCAGTCAAATCCTTGACTTATTTGAAACCTTATTCAAACAGGTTTGGTCTTATAGGTTTCCACCTTGTCATTTGTTCTAAAGATTCATATTAGATTTCATGGTTATATGCCATTTCTCTGAGTGTCTAAAACCCTTAGCCTCATCGTATGTAATTATATCATCATCTTCTATAATGCGTACCTCATCATAAATGATGAATCTATATCTCCCAGGTATCTTCGGTACTATTTCAAATTTACGATTCGGTTGTGGTACAAGAAGTCTATCTACAAGTTCCTCTTTTTGATTTATAGTACTTTGTGGTTCTTGAACTCTTCAATATCTTTATCCTCCCACTAGCCCCTTCAATGATAAACACATTTATCTTATAAGGTACTGTGTTTTGCAACAAAAACCCTTTTACTCAATAAGATTATAAAACATATACCCTAAACTTACTTTAGGATGTCTGTTAGGTAAAATCTAGTTACGCACAACACGCAAGTATACATGGTCAACAAGTAATAAAGTGTAAGTAGAGTATCGTTCCCACGAGGAATTATTAATACAAATTACCAAATACTAACTCTTAATCAAACTAATTTTATTTAAATAGACAATTTAAGATTATTGAATTAAATTATTCAATTACACTAATTTTAATTACCACTAATTAAAAATCAGATTATGGAGATTTAAGATCACAACTTCACTTATTGCTTCACTTAAATTAATACACTTCTTATCAATTAAGCTCACTATTCTGAATTGTTAATCAAGAACACATAAATAAATATGACCATCTCTCAATGTATCACACTCAAATCAACTTAAATCCATAGATGATAGAATTAAGAAGAACACCCTAATTAACTAATTCACTATATCTCTATGTAAATTACAATTAAAAAGGATTATAAGCATAAGTTCTCTATCAGATTACATGCGATGTATATGTATATCTCTATCCTAGACATAAATTATGTATTCCAACGCCATGCAGAAAACACAATCACATGTTATTATGATCAGATCTAAATCTATAATTCATCTCTCGAGTTCATATAGATTATCACGGTAATTGTTAGCTAGATAATTAAGCAATAAACATAAACCATAATAGACAATTCAAGAATAATCACAATAATTAATAGAGAAGCATACTAAAAATAAACTATGCAATAAGTTCCGTTGTAATCTTAAACAAAAGATTTAGTTCATAATTAATGAATTAAAACTAAGCGAATCCAAAATTGAATAAACATTAAAAGACAAAAATAAGAGTAGAGTGAAGAATAAATCTGTTGTCAGCAAATCTCCATCTTCCTCAAGCTCCTGCTCTTGATCTTCAATGGTCTCCAAGTTGCTTCAATCTCCAAAACTAATAAGAATTAGGATTTTGTTCTAATCTACTCTAATATAATCTAATGGAATCCTCTCCCTTTCAGGCTCTCTAATGGCTTACAAAAAGACGTCCAATATAGTCTCAATCCATGCCAAAGTCTTCCAACCACACAGCTACAGAATTCTAATCAAAGCAAAAGACTTTCTCTCTCTCCGTACCCCCGCCCCGGCGGGGGTTTTGTACTGGTAAGTGTGACACCCCCAAATCTGGGTACTTCATTCCCACAAGACTTCGTGTTCACTTTCCATTCATTCATGTCTAACTACCCAATTGTAATAACATTTAGACAGTAAATCCTCCCATTAAAAAGGGTTACATAATTAAATTAATACGTCTCCCAGGTTATCTAACCTTTAACATACATCAAGTGCGAAAATTAAAGTAATTACATCACATCATTTAAAATAAAGTCTATCATCATGAAAGCCAATAAATTACAAGTCTTCATCACTTGTTCATTTTTCCTTTCATTTTGTTAGTGGTAGGTTTATCGACCTTCTCAACCTTAGCTGCAATAATTATATATATGCAAGAGTGAGCAAAATAAATGTTCACTTGAAATAGCAATGAATAACAATAGTATGATAATTGCCAATGAATATGTTCATCAGAACTGCATACTACTCTGTCAATGATAACAAAAAACTGGAATCAAAATATGAAATATATCAGAGGAACATAAGACCACGAACTATGTCCAAGGTTACAAGTAATCTTTCAAGTTTAACCTAAACAGTCATAACTATAGCGACTCCTCGTACTTAGGGCGATTAACCCTTTCGTACCATGTATTCTGCACAAACATCTAAACGCATCACGTACCCCTATAATAGGGTTGTTTATCTCAGTTTTAGAGTACAAGTCCGCACCAAAGAAAGTTTGGTTTGGATAAGCTTCAAGGGTAATTTAGAGTTTAACAATCATCAAATAAAGGATTAGTTGAATCAACAAAGTTCAATAATACTACGAATGATCAATAACAACATAATATGGAATAATTTACGAATCATAAGTGAACCAACACTATATATCGAACTTATGCTTAGAAATAAACTAAAAAGCACAAGCATTGGATAATACAATAAACCTTGCTTGAATAATATTAAGCTCAGGCTATAATCTTGTCGAATAAGAAATTTGAATTATTAAACATGGAATAATGAATAACAAGTTGAAAACAAAAACTTGCTCAATATGACAATAAGATTACAACTTGTGTAAAATAAATGAAATAGGACAATTCAATTAGAGATTAGAGTTCAAGAACTTGCATTCATTATAGAAAGAATGAAACTAGGAAAACTTTCTTAACTATAAATAAGTTAAGATAAATCAAACAACGATTAGAGTTCAAAACTTGCTCGAATAAAATTAGGGTTAGAGCTTGCTCAAATAAAGTTTGGGGTTAAGGGAACTTACCTCGTGCGTAAGCTATAAATTATAACTCACGTTCACCTACACATATTATTAGAATCACAACATCTATTAGATATACCAATATTCACTTTCCAAATTAAAACTCATTCTTAAGTAAACTTGTTACAATGGGTTTTTAAGATCTGCATAACCAATAGGCATTATTGCCTTTGATCTGGGTATAGCACAGCTGCGCCATACATATACCTGGAACCGGCGCAGCTGTACCGTTTTTGACCTTAACACTAGCGCAGCTGCGCTAGTGTACAGACAGAAACTACGTAGTCTGTTCCTATACTCTGTTCAGCCCAACTATCACGAATTTCATTCACAAAACAGTAATTTAAACATACCCAAATGATATAGAGCCCATATAAACATTGTTCCTCACATATATACCATCTTAAAACAATTAAATACCAAAACCAACTTAAATCCTTTGAATTCCATGTTTTATACAAAAACTTCATTTTTGACATCCTTGACAAAATTAACACTGAGGTCTCAATGATACACCAAATTAACTCATTCAAATTGTGTTTTCTTCATTTCTTACCGAACTAACATATTCAAAGCTTAATTTACAGACTAGTTTACAAACTAACTACTATTTTTTATACTTTCACAAGACATATATACACACATGCACTGTAACAATTTTCTTTTTTTTGAACGTAATTAGCACACTAATTCCTTGTTTAGAAGATAATTCTAACATCACAACCTTACTAATAAATACAATTAATCAATTGGTATATCAATAAATCATCTAATTTGAATTTACAGATAATACAAAGTTCAAAATACACAACTTTCACATACGAAATTTAAGGTTTTGGAAGTTATACCTTCAATTGATTGGTGATAATTCTTGATAGAACACAAAGAATTACTTGGAATCACAGAAATCTTTCTTAAACTCTCTCTCAAATTTCTCTGTAAACTCTCTTCTCTCTTCTTCTTAGTATCAGTATAAGCTAACTAGCACGTATGCGTAAAAATAATAAAATGATAGCCATGATACGCATATATAATAAATAGTAGTTACAAAAATTTAAACGTATATCAGTTATAAAAATATTAATTATTTATTTTATTTTTATTTTATTAAAAATCAATTTCAAATTTAAAAGCCATAAGACTTTGTTTGGCAAAACACTTTTAATATAAAGACTTAATATTTTTAAGCCTTGTTTGGTAAATCCATTTAAAACTACTTTAATTTATTTCAATAAATCATTTATACTATAGTTTATAGTCCCATATTATTTATTTGGATTTTCATATCCAATCTTAGTTAAATAAACTAAATACAACATATTAAATAAATTCTCCACTTAACCAATTACCATAAAATTATAATCTCATTATAATTTTATTTAATAAATTAACATATCACTTTAATTATTAAATTAAAACAGTACTATAGCAACTCATGTAATCTTTAACAACTCTCTAACTATTAAATTAAATTAGAATATTATCTTATAAATTTAATTCACAAATATCTACTAACAACAACCACATCAATAAAAAAATATTTATTTAATTTAATAAATATTTGAAGTTATAAATAATATTATGGATTATTACATCCTTCCCTCCTTACAAGGATTCTGTCCCCAGAATCACAACTCAAATAATTCATTCGTCACATTCTTCCCTCCTTACAAAGATTATGTCCCCAGAATCGAAGACACAGATTAAACAAATAACTCTGGATAGTTCTTCATCGTTTCATCTTCGAGTTCCCATGTAGTCTCTTCGATATTGTGGTTTATCCATATCACTTTCACAGAAGGTATCACCTTATTCTTGAGCACTTGTTCTTTCCTGTCAACTATCTAGATAGGAACCTCCTCATAAGACAAATCTTTACTGAACTGTAACAGTTCATACTCGATCACATGTTTGTAATCGGGTTTATACGGTCGTAACACTAACACATGAAAAATGTTGTGGACATGTTCTAATTCTGGAGGTAAAGCTACCTCGTAAGCTACTTCTCCCACTCTTCGCAGTATCTCAAAGGAGCCAATAATCCTCGGACTTAGCTTTCCTTTCTTGCCAAAACGAATCTTCCCCTTCCAAGGAGAAACTTTCAGGAAAAATAAATTTCCTACGTCAAATTTGCGATCTTGTCTGTGTTGATAAGCATACTTCTTCTACATGTCTTGAGCAGCTACTAGTCTTGTTCTGATGAGTTTGATCACTTCAGTAGTCTGCTATACTAGTTCTGGTCCTAACAATTAACGTTCACCAACTTCATCCCAGCACATTGGAGTTCAGCATTTCATGTCGTATAAGGCTTAGTATGGCGGCATGCCAATGCTTGCGTGGTAACTGTTGTTGTAGGCAAATTCTACCTTCGGTAAATAATCGTCCCAATTTCCTTTGAAATTCATGATGCATGCTCTAAGCATATCTTCTAACGTTTGGATTGTTCGTTCGCTTTGGCCATCGGTTTATGGATGGTATGTCGTACTCTTTTTCAATTGTGTTCCCATGCATTCTTATAGTCTCATCCAGAAGTTTAATGTGAATCTCGAATCTCTGTTTGATACAATTGACACTAGAACTCCATGTCTCGAAATGATCTCCTTGACGTACAATTTTGTCAGCTGATCAAGATTAAATCTAATATTTATTGGAAAAAAGTGTGTTGATTTCGTTAATCTAACCACTATCACCCAAATTGCATCGTATCCTTTCTGAATCGTTGGAAGACCTACCACAAAATCTATTGTGATATGCTCCCACTTCTATTCCGGTATTTCTAACGGTTGAAGTAATCCACTTGGTCTCTGATGCTCTGCCTTTACTCTCTGACATGTCAAGCATTTCGCAACACATTCTGTAACGTCTCTTTTCATATTTGGCCACCAAAAATATCGTCGCAAATCTTAATACATTTTCGTACTTCCCGGATGGATTGAATATCTTGAGTTATGAGCTTTTGTCAAGATTTCTTCTTTAATATCCGGTACTACTGGAACCCAAATTTGTCTCTCGAATCTTAGCACTCCTTCGGTGTCAACCTTGTACTTCATCTCACTACCATCGACCATACTTTCCTATATTTTTCTGCATTCTTCATCTTATAGTTGAGCATTCTTTACCTTGTCCACCAAAATTGGACTAGCTTCCATCTAGAATAGTCATTCATCGGATTCTTTTGGAAGTTTTATTTCCAACTCTAACCTTGTCATTGCTGAAATAAGCTCCTCCTAGGTGGTTAACAATATCAACTTTTCCCGACCTTTCCTGCTCAAAGCATCTGCAACCACATTTGCTTTACCTGAATGATAAAAGATCTCACAATTGTAATCTTTTATTAATTCCATCCATCTCCTTTGACACATTTTCAGGTCCTTCTGTGTGGAAATATACTTCAGACTCTTATGGTCTGTGTATATCTCATATTTCTCTCTATAGAGATAGTGTCTCCATATCTTCAGAGCAAATATCACCGTAGCCAACTTTAAATCATGAGTCGGATATCCTTTCTCACAATCATTCAGTTGTCTTGATGCATACGCAATGACTTTGTTGTTCTGCATAAGGACACAACCTAATCCTTTATCTGATGCATCACTATACATCACAAAGTTTCTGGTGTTATCTGGTAATGACAACACAGGGGCCACGCTAAGCCTCTTCTTCAATTCCCTAAAACTCTCTTCGCACTTTTTCGTCCAAACAAATTTTTTAGCTTTCCTTGTCAAATTTGTCAATGGAGTGGCAATCTTGGAAAAGTCCTGAATAAACCGTCTGTAATAGCCTGCCAGTCCCAAGAAACTTCTTACTTCTGATGGAGTCTTTAGTTGTTCCCAATTTATCACAGCTTCGACTTTTGATGGATCCACTGAAATCCCATCTTTGTCAATTACATGCCCAAGAAATTGTACACGTTCTAGCCAAAATTCACATTTAGAGAACTTTGCGTACAAATTTTCTTTTCTTAGCGTCTCCAGCGTCAGACGTAAATGTTCCACGTGTTCTTCTTGAGATTTGGAGTACAACAAAATATCATCAATGAATACCACCATAAACTTGTCTAGAAATGGTTTAAACACCCTGTTCATCAAATCTATGAATGCTGCAAGGGCATTGGTCAAACCAAAAGACATACAAGAAACTCGTAGTGTCTATACCGAGTTCTGAATGCCATCTTCGGTACATCCTCCTTCCTTACTTTCAATTGATGATATCCACTTCTCAAATCTATTTTCGAGAAGTATCTAGCACCCTTCAATTGATCAAACAAGTCATCTATTCTTGGCAACAGATATTTATTCTTATTCGTGACTTTGTTTAATTCCCTATAATCTATGCAAAGACGCATTGACCCATCTTTCTTCTTCACGAATAACACCGGCGCTCCCCACGGTGACACGCTCGGTTGAATATGTTTCTTATCTAACAATTCTTGTAGTTGTACCATCAGTTCCTTCATCTCTACCGGAGCCATCTGGTACGGGGCCTTCGATATTGGAGCAGTTCCTGGCACTAAGTCGATCACAAACTCAATCTCTCTATCAGGCGGAAGTCCTGACAAATCTTTCAAAAATACATCTACAAATTCCCTAACCACTGGTATCTCCTCCAGTTTCACACCTTTCTTCTTTTGAGTATCGACTATGTAAGCTAGGTACCCTACACAGCCCTGACTCAACAACTTCTTGGCCTGCATAATCGTCAGACATCTAGCTTGTCTAAGCGATTTGCTACCATAGAAAACTACCTTTGACGGAGTCATAAGGTTTACGCATTTCTTTTGGCAGTCAATTATTGCTCCATAATTGAATAGTTAATCCATTCCCAATATAACATCAAACTCTCCAAGTTTAATCGGAATTAAATCTACTGTCATAATATTCACCCTACAATTCTTGTATACGAAATTAACAAGAATCACCTCCCTATTCGTAATTTCTATGTTTAAAGGGAAATTCAATTCTTCAATAGGTAATTCTAACCTCTTAGCAAATTCATCAGATATAAATGAGCAAGTAGCACCCGAATCAAATAATACATATGCATTTATATCATTGATTGGGATAATACATGACATGACATCTTTTGATTGCATCGCGTCTTGCACTGTCATGTTGAAGGTTCTGGCTGTGGGCTTATTTAATGATGTTGGTCCAGCAATGGTCAATGTACCTCCACTACTACCTCCCTTGCTTCATGTTGTCTCACTAGCTTTCCTCTTAAGGCACTCGCGAGCAAAATGATCCTTTGATTCGCATGTGTAGCAAGCATTCTTCTTTGGTTAATGGCAATTTGGGGCAATGTGACCCTCCTAGCCACAGTTAAATCATACTCGTTTCCCCCTTAAACACATGCCAGTGTGATACCTTTCGCATGTAACACATGCTTCAAATTTCTTTTTCTGCTGGCCACTCTGTTGGCTTCCAACACCCACACTTGCATTCCACTTTCTCTTCAGGTTATTATTACCACTACCACCACCATTCTTAACCTCACTCTCACTCTTCTTCTTTCTTTGTTCTTGATTATACTTCATTACAATCTCACCTCCACCCTCAGCAATAATTGGCTTTTCCAGCTCCGCTGTAAATGTCTTCAGCTGAAACATGGATACCCTACTGTACAACCAGAGTTTCAGTCCCTATTCAAACCTCTTTGCCATGCGCTCATCCGTGTTGACTTGATATGACGCAAACCTCGCCAACTCATTGAACTTTGCAGCATACTCCGATACCGTCATTGAGCCCTGCTTCAGCTCTAAAAATTGCACTTCCATCTGACTCTTCAAACTCTCTAGAAAATATGTCTCAAAGAATATTTCCTTGAACCTATCCCAAGTCATCACTCCCTGACCTGCTTGAGTTTTATTGGCTTGCCACCAATAGCTAGCCTCTTCTTTTAACATAAATGTTGTGACGCCCCCAAAATAGGTATACATCACCCATCTTGAGTCGTCAAATATATGGTACAAAATTTAAATACAACTTAATAATACAACTGTCGTGTAAAATACGACAAAACATAAACTGAGAGTTTTAAAATGAATATTGTCATCTAGACAATATCCACACTCAATGGAGTCCTCATTACATTTTATTATCACACTATTTAATAGAATAGTGAGGACTACTAATGCTATCATCTAGACCATCACTACGTTCCCCGACTAGTCCCAACTATATTCTCATTTCCTGAAGAGAACAATGAAAACAAAGGGTGAGCTCAACTAGCCCAGTAAGAAATATTATGACTAAGATAATGCAGAATAATTTATCGTTAGACTTCAACAATGTTAAACTGATAAAATATAACAACCATCAAGTTTAACTGCAGTGGAATAAGTAATCCATTAGAAGAGTCAAGTAGAGCATAAAATCTACTATCTTCTATGAATTAAAAGGTTTTTTATCACTTTTATCGCTGAGACTCAGCTTAATAAATAATCTACATTATCGAATCACCCCTGCACTACGGCCAAGGATAATCTTTAGTATCACGACCATAAATTATCCATGCACTACGGGCCAAGGATATTCGTGTATTTATCAATGGACATGATCATGCCAACAACTATCCACCAATGCACTACGGGCCAATGAGGACTTTTATCACATCTTTTGTAACATTACGGTCATGATTATACTGAATAATCCCTGGTCATAGTCATACCAAGTCCATCTATGCACTACAGGCCACAGATGACTTTCAACATAATATAAACATGAGGATGATGACAATGATTAAAAATTTAATAAAACAAGTTCAAGGATAAATTTTTAAATACTTATAATTTAATTTATCCAGAAATTAATAACGTCCAAATTGTCAACATGATACTGCTTTGTGGTGTAAAATTTAAGAATAATATTGTACTAAAAATAATTTGGACCGAAAACGAATTAATTTTTATTATGAATAGTACCCCGGGTGAATAGTACTCGAGTGAATAGTATCACGTGAATAGTACTTTAGGAATAGTAACCCTGTGAATAGTAATCCGGCATGAAAAAGTTAAAACTTATCAAGAATGCTCAGAATAATATTTCTATGAAAAGATACTGGATGAAGCGCAAATATCTAAGATATTCTACTAATTTCATAGAATTTAGAAGCCAAAACTTTAACAAAACGAGTATAGAATTCGAAATCTGAAATAAAATAATATTACTTACATACTACAGAGTATGGAAGAAAATATTATTTCAAGCGAATATTAAACAAAAATAACATCCCTTACCTTGAAAAGAAGAGAATTTCAACTGGTATAGCGGGGATATTCTTGAAGAAAACTTTCACTATTTTCTACGCTCAAAGCTTTCTAAAACTCTAAAGAAATACGTTCAAGATTATAGAAGAAGAATTCTCTGATCCTGGTGTGATTTTTAATTTTAACTAAGCATCATATTTATAGGAGAATGGAAGGGGCACTGTGTAAGAAAAAATCACAGACGCAACAGTTATTTCATTCACGGATGCTTATTTCATTGACTGATGCATTATTTCATTCACGGATGTATGATTTCAACCAAAATAATAATATAATACATATATATACATAAACACATGTTATATATATAAACATATATATATATATATATATAAATATATATATATATATATAATATTAGTTACCTCCCAAGTACGCTTCCTCCCCCCCCCCCCCACCCCATTTTCATTTCATCCATTTTTTCCACACGTGGGCCCCAAATGTGGCCCCCACTTTTTTTATATTAAATAATTTTCTACCGATTATTTTAAAAAATGGGTAAATGAGTTATTACAATTCACAATATTTAACAACCAGGTCGTTCTCAGAAAAGAGGGGGCTTTCCGATAAGGATTTCTCCCTATCGGCGCGCAATTAGGTGACCAAACCTCTCATTGACATAACTTCTAGACATCGTCAATATTAAAAATAATAATATTAGTAACTTTGTCATCTCAATTATTGATTTAATAATATAAAATATTATGCAGATGATACTGTGATAATAATTGAATCAATAATATAAGAGATATGATGCAGCAATTACTGTAGCAATAATTGAGTATAACTGAGTGACTTCTCATGTAAGCATCAATAATCAATACCGTGTGTTACTATGCAACTACGCGTATTACTGTGCTTTTAACACCGGTTATTTCAACAATTAACGGTAAAACTTCTACCGTTATTTTCATAAAAATATATTTCTGTCGTTTTCTCATTCCGACAATAATTACGTTGTGGGGTCCACCAATGATTGTGCCGTCGTACGAATATTCCCTGTTAAAACGAATATTTCCCGACTAATCGAATATTATATAACAACTTGCGTACTTTACAAAATTTATAAATATTACCCATAACTATTATATCAAATTCACTCCATAATATTCAAAAATGATATTTATAAAAAATTCATCTTTATTCATCTCAAGTCTGTGCCTCAACCAGATTCATGGACCCACGGAATTCTGGTGGCCCAACTGCCTTGAAGTCCTTAAATGTCGCAGCTTGATTCTGCGACTGATTCTGTAATGCTCTCATCAGTAACGTCACTAACTGTTGAACTGGGTTAGCCTCAGCATTGTTGATATTAGTAGATCCCTCAGGGGTTCGTTGTCGTGGTTGACGTTTTGGAGGCATTTTCTGTTAAAATATACTCATTAGATTATTATTCAACCCTCTAAGTATTATCTACTTAACTCGCACATCACAAAAATCATCATGCAACACACAATATCTTGAATAAATAATAACTTTTATTCATTCATAATAATGATAGCATTCCCGCTATCTACATCACTTTCCTGACCTACAAAAGTTTCAGGATAACTTCATCATCATATCCCATTGGTTATATAATACTCGGGATTTACATCTTATTTACTCATTAATCACATAATAATTACACTCCTTACGACGACCTACTAAAATACTGCATAGCCTTACGACGCTCCTCTTCCACAATACGGAACATTGTTTGACGATCTAACATGTACCATGGCAGCATCTCGAACTGGATCGAATAATACATGACTCGGTCTTGAGCTCGGTTGATCACAGTATTAAAAACGCCATTCATCTCCTCTATCTTGATCTTCTTTGCTTGTACTTCTCTCTCTGCTACTCCTGCACGCTGAGAAGCTTTCTCATACGCATCTTTGACTCTTACCCTCTTTGTGGATTCTTCTTTTAATTTGTTCTTCAACTCTGCAATCTCAGCTGTCATCTCCTCGTTCTCTCCTTCTGTGTGAATCAGCTTCCATTCAACATTACTCAGACGCTCGTCTAGATCTCTGATCTCATCGTCCTTCTGCGCCATCGAAGTCTGGCATTCAACTACTATCTTCTCTAACTCCTCGACTCTATCCTGAAGCTCCACATTGCGGTCATATACTTCGTCATACATACGCGCTATGATAGAGTTTGGCGAAAACTCTTCCTCCTCGTCATCCTCATCCCCATCCGACTGTGGCAGCTCAACAGGGTCCTCCTCATCCGTCTCTACCTCATCGTCCTCATCAAGTAAACCCTCCTGCTCAATCACTGTAACCAACAGAGATGACTCCCTTGGCAGTAGTTGCTCCCAGACCACCTAAATTTTATGAGGCTCCTCCTCTCTAGGCATCTGGGGTCCTTCTTCCCTAGCATGACTGAATTCTCCTACATTATCATCTTGACAACAAAATTTTAAATTTTAATTATTAATCATCACTACTCGATACTCACAAGCACATAGGTTGCAACCACATAAGCATGTAGAGTGTTTTATTACTTCTTTCTTAAAACTCAATAAGAGTTCATCACCACTATCTTTCTATAAGGTTATTTCCTAAGGCTTTTTCCCCACCTAAGGTTCATAATCTAAGGCTTTGATACCAACTTGTGACACCCCTAAATCTGGATACTTCATTCCCACAAGACTTGGTGTTCACTTTCCATTCATTCATGTCTAACTACCTAATTGTAATAACATTTAGATAGTAAATCCTCCCATTAAAAAGGGTTACATAATTAAATTAATACGTCTCCCAGGTTATCTAACCTTTAACATACATCAAGTGCAAAAATTAAAGTAATTACATCACATCATTTAAAATAAAGTCTATCATCATGAAAGCCAATAAATTATAAGTCTTCATCTCTTGTTCATTTTTCCTTTCCCTTTGCTAGTGGTATGTTCATCGACCTTCTCAACCTTAGCTGCAATAATTATATATATGCAAGAGTGAGCAAAACAAATGCTCACTTGAAATAGCAATGAATAATAATAGTATGATAATTTCCAATGAATAAGTTCATCAGAACTGAATACTACTCTGTCAATGATAACCAAAAATTAGAATCAAAATATGAAATATATCTGAGGATCATAAGACCACGAACTATGTCCAAGGTTACAAGTAATCTTTCAAGTTTAACCTAAATAGTCATAACTGTAGCAACTCCCCGTACTTAGGGTGATCAACCCTTCGTACCATGTATTGTGCACAAACATCTAAACGCATCGCGTACCCCTATAATAGGGTTGTTTTTCTCAGTTTTAGAGTACAAGTCCGCACCAAAGAAAGTTTGGTTTGGATAAGCTTCATGGGTAATTTAGAGTTTAACGATCATCAACTAAAGGATTAGTTGAATCAACAAAGTTCAATAATACTACGAATGATCAATAACAACATAATGTAGAATAATTTATGAATCATAAGTGAACCAGCACTATATATCGAACTTATGCTTAGAAATAAACTAAAAAGCACAAGCATTAGATAATACAATAAACCTAGCTTGAACAATATTAAGCTAAGGCTATAATCTTATCGAATAAGAAAATTGAATTATTGAACATGGAATAATGAATAACAAGTTGAAAATAAAAACTTGCTCAATATGACAATAAGATTACAACTTGTGAAAAATAAATGAAATAGGACAATTCAATTAGAGATTAGAGTTCAAGAACTTGCATTCATTATAGAAGGAATGAAACTAGGGAAACTTGCTTAACTATAAACAAGTTAGGATTAATCAAACAACGATTAGAGTTCAAAACTTGCTCGAATAAAATTAGGGTTAGAGCTTGCTCAAATAAAGTTTAGGATTAAGGGAACTTGCCTCTTGCATAAGCTAAAAATTATAACTCACGTTCACCTACACATATTATTAGAATCACAACATCTATTAGATATACCAATATTCATTTTTCAAATTAAAACTCATTCTTAAGTAAACTTGTTACAGTGGGTTTTAAAGGTCTGCATAACCAACAACCATTACTGCCTCTGATCTGGGTATGGCGCAGCTACGCCATACATATACCTAGAACCGGAGCAGCTGCGCTGCAGCGTTGTTGCGTCGTTTTTGGCCTTGACACTAGCGCAGCTGCGCTGGTGCACAGACATAAACTATGCAGTCTATTTCTATACTCTATTCAACCCAACTATCACGAATTTCATTCATAAAAAAGTAATTTAAACATACCCAAATGATATAGAACCCACATAAACATTGTTCCTCACATATATACCATCTTAGAATAATTAAATAACAACTACAACCAATTTAAATCCTTTGAATTCCATGTTTTATACAAAACCTCCATTTTTGACATCCTTGACAAAATTAACACTGAGGTCTCAATGATACACCAAATTAACTCATTCAAATTGCGTTCTCTTCGTTTCTTACCGAACTAACATATTCAAGGCTTAATTTACAGATTAGTTTACAAACAAACTACCAATATTTGTACTTTCACAAGACATATATATACACATGCACTGTAACAATTTTCTTTCTTTTGAAAGTAATTAGCACATTAATTCCTTGTCTAGATGCTAATTCTAACATCATAACCTTACTAATAAACACAATTAATTAGTTCGTATATCAACAAATCATCTAATTTGAATTTACAGAGAATACAAAGTTCAAAATACACAACTTTCACATACGAAATTTAAGGTTTTGGAAGTTATACCTTCAATTGCTTAGTGATAATTCTTGATAGAACACAAAGAATTATTTGGAATCACAAAAATCTTTCTCAAACTCTCTCTCAAATTTCTCTGTAAACTCTCTTCTCTCTTCTTCTTAGTATTAGTATAAGCCAACTAGCACTTATGCGTAAAAATAATAAACTGATAGCCATAATACGCATACTTAATAAATAGCAGTTACAAAAATTTAACGTATATCCGTTTTAAAAATATTAATTATTTATTTTATTTTTATTTTATTAAAAATTAATTTCAAATTTAAAAGTCATAAGACTTTGTTTGGCAAAACACTTTTAATATAAAGACTTAATATTTTTAAGCCTTGTTTGGTAAATCCATTTAAAACTACTTTAATTTATTTCAATAAATCATTGATACTATAGTTTATAGTCCCATATTATTTATTTAGATTTTCATATCCAATCTTAGTTAAATAAACTAATTACAACATATTAAATAAATTCTCCACTTAACCAATTACCACAAAATTATAATCTCATTATTATTTTATTTAATAAATTAACATATCACTTTAATTATTAAATTAAAACAATAATATAGCAACTCATGTAATCTTAAACAACTCTCTAACTATTAAACTAAATTAGAATGTTATCTCATAAATTTAATTCATAAATATCTACTAACAACAACCACATCAATAAAAAATATTTATTTAATTTAATAAATATTTGAAGTTACAAATAAAATTCTGGATTGTTACATCCTTCCCTCCTTACAAGGATTCTGTCCCCAAAATCACAACTCAAACAATTCATCCGTCACAGTAGTAGCCCGCCCTGGCGGGGGGTGCTACTATAATTGATCTTGTACCCCCGCCCCGGCGGGGGTTTTCTTTGCAAATATGCTCGCCCTGGCGGGGGGGGTATATTTCTGCAGTTGTGCTTTTTTTACTCATTTTGTTGCCAAGTCTTGCCGTAATGCGGCCATTATACCACCATGTCACATATTGCACTCCTAAACATAAAACAAACACAAAATACATAAAAACAAACATAAATAGACATGATCAACATTGTTTAAGTCCAGCTTAGAAGTCGATTCGTAGGAATAAAACTCACTCATCAATGTCCCACAAATCGACACTTGTTAAATCGTATCCCAAGCTTATCCTTTTGAAACCTTTTCACATAAGTTGGACAACCCCTTATCTTAACATACCTAAGATTAGGAATCCTCCATGTCCATAACTCTTATGGAGTCTTGGGGCCAGATTTTGAGGTTACCTATTCATAGATATGTAGTCATTTCTAGGATATTACCCTAGAAGGATACTGGAATGTCGGTAAAATCATTATGGACCGTACCATGTCCAATAAGGTATGATTTTTTTTTATATACACCAATCAATTATTACGTATCAGGAGGCGTCTATTATGAGAAAATCATTTAAGATGATCTAGAAACTTATTGTACAAGAATTTCTTCCTCGATCCGATCGAAGAATCCTAATACTTTGCCAATTAATTTCACTTCTGAATTCTTTGAACCTTTCAAATGTTTCAGACTTATATTTCATCAAATACACATATTCAACTCTTTGAATGATCATCTCCTTTTCTTATATTAGTTTGTTCAATTTGCAAAATTATTTTTCATGTAAGTTAAGTATACAAAGTCCATTAACTAATATCTCAGTTCTGTACAAAATATTATTATTATAAATAGAACAACAATTGTTCTTAAATATAATACCAAATTATTTTTTTCCAACAACAAAATGAAAATAATGTTTTTAACGAGAACTGGAATATAATAACAACTTATTGACTTAATAGACTTGCCCGTAGACAATGCTAAATTATAAGTTCCTATGGCTAATGCAACAACCTTTGCTTCATTTCACACTCATAGGATTATTTATCCTTTGTTTAGCTTTCTACATCTACTTGGTCCCTTTTTAAATCTATATTTATGAGAACCAAAGTCGATATCTAATACTCAAGTAGAAACTTGACTTACAGAAAGATTTATTTTGATTATGAACAAACATGTATCTATAACCGAAGCTTCACTAAGCTTTTTCTAGCTAACCTCTATAAGATTCTTTTCATATTTTTTTCCCAGTGTCCAGGCTTATTGCAGTGGAAGCAAACTCCTTTGTTATCCATATCAGTTTTGTTCTTATTATCTTTTATTTTTGTCTTTATATTTACCTTCTTTGAATTGTTCTTCTTTTCAGAAGATCCTTTAGCTCCTACCAATAAGACTTAGTCTTTTTTGGTTGGAAAGTGACTCTCAGCATTTTTCAACATGTTAATCAAATCAGCGAGGCTGATATCTAGCTTGTTCATATGAAAAATTCACAACAATTGTGAGAAGGAGTCCGGGAGTGAGTGCAAGATCAAATCTTGACTCAACTCTCCATCCATGACAAAACATGTTGTTCTAATTGTTCAATCAAATTGATCATGTTAATGACTTATGTCTATACTATAGTATTATTGGTAATTCTAGGTCGGAAGATCTCCTTAAATATCTGATATCTATCCGTCCTACTTTCCTCACCATCAAGTAATTGATGCGCAGGAGTATAATAGGAGTATCCATTGTTTTATGTTAATGATGAAGCTCGTTACTCATTGATGCGAGCATGATGCATTGAGCCAACTGTGGATCATCTTGCCAGTTTCTAAAAGTAACAACCTTTTCCTCAGAGGCATTGTCTTCAACCATTGTAAAGATAGACGTATTAAGGACATAAGATAGCTTTTCAGCCTTGAGAACAATTTTAAAATTCCTTAACCAATCCGTTTAATTTGGTTCTTTTAAATAACTTCTAATTTGCTCCGCAGTGATAGTAATTTTAGACATTGTAAATTTTTGTAAATAAATTTGTAATTAACAATATTTTTAACATACATTCTTTTATTAATTAATTAATTATCAAGATAAATTAAGTATTATTTTAAATTGGTATCTCCCACTATTTTCTTCAAACTATATTACCCTCACTTATATAGTTTGGCAAAATATAATTAAAGATTTGCTAGTGAGAATAAGGATCCCATTTCAAATGTATATAACCTTGTGGTGACACAACAAACTATATATAAATAAATAGGTAAACAACTCTTGTCAATTACATCATCATGTAATTCTTTTTATTTTGTCTCTTAGAATATTTTGATCAAGTGGTGACACATCCAAATCAAAATTATCCAAGTTAAGTCTAACCTAGCACTCCATATATTCAAAAGAAAAACAATGTCCTTGTGGTGACACAACAATACAACATTCTTCAATCTATTTATAAGCATCAAATATGATAAAATAACATCTCAAAAATTAAGAAAAGTCTTGTGGTGACACAACAAACTTATAATAATTAATTGATACACTATTATTTTTTATCATGCTAGAAGGCGACATTCGATATTCCAAATATTTTTGAACGCTTAAGACTTAATATAATTTCTTTGAATAGTTTATTATTAATTTATCTCATCTTGTTAAGCGCGTATGAACACATATATATAAAATATACGTCATATTAATTACATGCGAAGCATATTGCATAATATATATATATATATATATATATATATATATATATATATATATATATATATTATAACCATGCACATATATAATACTATATTATACCCGGATTGATTATAAACTTTATTTTAGTTTGGTTCACTAGAGCCACCAAGTAAACCAAGAGATCAAACCTATGGTGCAAGAATTAAATTTAAATATGACTATTACATTTAAATTTGAGCTTCATTACAAGCGGTTCTTCAAGTGCTCCTTACTCCTTTATCTCCAATTCTTCAAAATTAATTCAAACAATTTCTATTACAAAATTATTTACAACAAATAAAAACCTTGATCAGCAGTCAATGGGAAGTACATAAGAGGGAAATAGAATTTATATTAAGAAAAATTAGAGAAGACAATGTATGAAGACCACATTTATAAAACTCATATATTCATGCATCCAACTAAAATAAAATCCAATCACATAGGTCAATAGTCCATAATCAACACCATTTATTATCATACATATCACTATATGCACCAATAAATAATATTCATCTCATGAATAATAAATCTATTCCATATATGCATTGACATCATTTAATGTGCAATTAAAAATTTACTAGAAATCCAATTTTAAAACAAAATAAACTCCTTTATTTTAATTAAAATTTAAATAACAATAAACTTCTTTATTTTATTTTATCCAATTTTGATTAAAGTTAAACTCCTTTATTTTTAATCAAATTCCAAATCAAAATAAACTCCTTCATTTTAATTAACATGAAATCTAATTTCAAGTACAAAATAAACTCCTTTATTTTAACTTAAAATTGCTGAAAAATAAAATATGCTGAATTCTATTCCTTATAAAAATAAACACCTTTATTTTTAAAAAAACATGGAATCCTATTTCATATGTGAATAAACTTCATTATTCTAGGAAACATGGAACCTATGCCATATGTGAATAAACTCTTATATTCAAGTTAACGTGAAATCCAATTCCAAGTTAAAATAAAAACTTTTATTTTTAATCATATTCCAATTTAAAATAAACCAAAAATTTTAATTGAAATAAATAAAAATATTTTTTTTCAAATTCTGGTGTTGGCTACGCTGCAACCTCAGAAACGTTTTTTGAGTTAGGGCGCTGCCGCACTATAGAATGAATCGGAGGCCTCCTTAGCAATCATTTATCATTTATTCTGCAATAATGATAAGCCTCCTTAGCGATCAACGGCTTTTCAGATAATATAGATTTTAACATTAATCATAAAAGAACATTTGAGTTAATAGTTACCTTATAATTCAATTCTTTCTCCATACAATGTCACAATTAAATACAAGACATGAAATTACTGTCAAGTCTTATTTTATTTAATTATATGTATTTCGATTCTTAAATATACAACTCCAAATAATGCAAATTAGAAACTCTTTTCTAATTTCATTCGGCCTTGGCCAAGGATTACTGGGTTGTCATTTATCAAACCACATAGGACATTCTATTCTTTTACTAAAAGCAGTAGATTCTTTGTTGATCATTTATTATCTCCATATATAACTTATTACACCCAAACATACCCTTTGATGTAAGACCCCAACTTTTATGAATAAAAATTTAATTTTTCTCTAAATATTATTTTGAATAATAAGGTGTGAATATGATATAATATTATAGTTGTGGGTAATATTTATAAATTTTGTAGAGTAAGGAAGTTGTCATAAAATATTCGTTTGGTCGGGGAATATTCGTTTTATCAGAGAATATTCGTACAACGGTACAATCATTGGTGGACCCCACAACGGAATTACTGTCGGAGTTAGAAAACGACAGAAATAACTTTTTTATAAAAATAACAGCAAAACTTTTATCGTTAACTATTGAAATACCCGGTGATAAAAGTACAGTAATACGCGTGGTTACATAGTTGCACACGGTATTGTACAGTATCTTTGATTATTGATGTTTACGTGAGAAGTCACTCAGATTTACTCAATTATTGTAACAGTAGTTGTTGCATAGTATCTCACATTATTGATTCAATTATTGTCATAGTATCATCTCCATAATATTTTATATTATTAAATCAATAATTGAGACGACACAGTTATTCATATTATTAATTGCATTATTGACAATGTCTAAAAAGTTTTGTCGAGAAAAAGGGTTTGGTCATCTAATTACGCGCTAATAAGGAGAAGTCCTTATCGGAAAGACCCCTCTTTCCTGAGAATGATCTGGTTGTTAATATTGCGAGTTATAATATTAATGATGAATAAATATTATTAAAAATGTGTTTAGTGAAGCCAAGTGAGTTGTGATAAATAGAGGGGGGTTTTATGAAGTATTTGTTGTAAATTTGACTTATTACATGGACCCGCACTTACTCATTTTTTAAAATCGTCGGGAGAAAGTTATCTCAATTTTATTTTATTACTTATATATACATAATATATATAACTCTTATATATGTGTGTGTGTGTGTGTGTGTGTGTGTGTGTATATATATATATATATTAAGTTTTGTTTTTATTATTATTATAATAGTAGTAAAACAGAATTTTTTTTATATAAAATAGAATATTTTTTTATAAAGTTATTCATTTTATTAGATTATAAATAGAATATATTATATTTTATTTAAAGTTTTTGTTTTATTAGAATATTTTATAGCATAGTGTTGCATAGTAAAAATCAAAAAAATTAGTTTTCGCCTGTGAACGTTCGCTCGTGATTCTTCCCTACTGTGCGTCCAAATATTATCATGTCATTCTCCTATAAATAGGATGTAAGTTTAGAAAAGAAAATTACACCAGAATCAGAGAATTCTTTTTTTATAATATTGAACGTATTTCTTTTGAGTTTAAGGAAGCTTTGAGTGTAGAAAACAGTATAAGTTTTCTTCAAGAATATCTCCGCTATACCAGAAAGAATTACTCTCCTTTAGAGGTAATGAGTATTATTTATTTCATATTTGTAAGAGATATTCTTTTTCGGATTCATAAGGAATATTATTTTCGTTCAATATTCGTAAGGAATATTATTTTCGTTCAATATTCATACGGAATATTGTCTTCGTTCAATATTCGTAAGGAATATTATTTTCGTTCAATATTCGTAACAGATATTATTTTGTTCAATATTCGTAAGAAATAATATTTTCTTTCATACTCTGTAGTTTGTAAGTAATATTATTTCGTTTCATATTCCTAAATCTACACTTATTTTGATAATTATTGCTTCTATACTCCTTGAAATTAGTAGAATATCCTTGAAATTTCTAGTTCATCTAGTATCGTTTCACTAAAATATTTTTCTGGACATTCTTGTTAAATTTTATTTTTTTCATGTCGAAGTACTATTCACGGGTACTATTCATACATACGATACTATTCATATATACAGTACTATTTATACATATGGTACTATTCACGGGATACTATTCACGAAGTACTATTTATAGAATATTATTCACTCGGGTACTATTCACTCAGAGTACTATTCACGACAAAAAATGATTTCTTTTCTGTCCAAATTATTTTTGATACATTGATATTATTCTTGAATTTTACTCCACGAAGCAGTTATCATGTTAAAAATTTGGACATTCTTGAACTCTGGATAAATTGAATTATAAATCTTTAAAATTTATCATTGCTCTCACATAATTGAATTCTTATATCATTGTCATCATCCTCATACTTAAATTGTGATGAAAGTCATCTTTGGCCCGTAGTCCATAGATGGACTGTTGATTGGTATAATTATGACCAGGAATTATGTATCGGTATAATCATGACCTGTAATATTACAAATGATGTGGTAAAAGTCCTCATTGGCCCGTAGTGCATTGATGAACAGTTATTTGGCATGATCATGACCATTGGTGATACTAACGAATATCCTTAGCCCGTAGTGCATGGATAATTCGTGGATGTGATACTAACGAATATCCTTGGCCCGTAGTGCATGGATAATTTGGTAATGTGGATTATTTATTGAGACGTGTTACAGAGATAAAATATTGATGATGAACTTTTAAATCCTAGAAGATAGTAGACATCATGCTCTACTTAACTCCTCTAATGGATTGCTTGTTCCGCTGCAGTTAAACTTGTTATCTATTGTATTCTATCAGTTTTTATTCTGTTGAAGACTAAGGATAATTTATTCTGCATTATCTTAGTCATAATATCATTTACTGGGCTAGTTGAGCTCACCCTTTTCTTTCATTGTTCTCCTCTGAAAATGAGAATATAGCTGGGACTAGTCGGGGAATGGAGTGATGGTCTAAGATGGTAGCTATAGTAGTCCTCATTATTCTATGAAATAGTGTGATAATAAATATAATGAGGACTTCATTTGATTTTGGATATTGTCTAGGAGACAATATTCGTGTTAAAATTTTCAACTTACATTTGTCGTATTGTATAAATTAAGTTTGTATTTGAGTTATGTACCATGTATTTGGTGACTCAGAATGGGTTGTGTATACCTATTTTTGGGGCATCACAGTTGGTATCAAAGCTTAGGGATATGATCCCTAGCTAAGATTTAAGGCTAGAACTAGAAGGGGAGAGACGGGTAAATCCTTCGCTAGTATAACCTGCCTAAGTTTATTTGTTATTTAATTGGTTGGTCGGAATATAGGGATAATATGTGACATGTCAATTAACCCATATTTTATGGTAGTGTTTGAGAATGGCATCTGAAAATTTAGAGATAAGCTATGGAGCACATGCGACCATTGAGTCACCGCCGATCAATAACCAGGATAATGTGCATCAGGAAGACAATAATCCTCATGTAAACAACAACATCGACCAAATGACGAATGATGGTATGTTTAGGAGCTTTCTAGAATTCATACAAAACCAAACGAGAGAGACTCTTGTTCAAAATGCAGGTGAAAATAATGGCAACTCATGGCTAGTCACTGCTAAGCAATTCAAGGAGCTAGAATCATCAGAGTTTTTGGAAAAGCCTGAGCCACTTTAAGGCAGAGACGTGAATTAAGTAGATCAACAAGATATTTGATGTCTTGAGATGCTCAAAAGAGCAAAAGGTTCCCTTCGCCACATTTATATTGCGAGAAGAGGCAGATTACTGGTGAGAATCTGTAAAACATACTCATCTTTTCGAACTGAAGATGTCTTGGGAGAAATTCTAGGAATTGTTTAACAACAAGTACTTTCTTGAAAGTATTCGTCACATGAAGGATGTGGAATTCATCAAGCTAGAATAGAACAACATGACCATATCGCAATACGAGGCAAAATTTATGCAGTTATCCCGATTTGCATCCCATTTGGTATATAATGAGGAGTGTATGACGCGAATGTTTCTGCGAGGTTTGAAGCCCAAAATTCGTTAATACCTCATTTCTCACAAACTTTGTTTATATTCAGATGTTTTGAATAGGGCTCAGTTATTGGAGCGCGATAATGAGTCAGTCCAACCAAAAGACAACGACCAACAACACGATAATAATCGTACCGGTGGCAACGGCCATCGGGACAATGATAATCATCGTGGAAGAAATTATCATGCCAGAAATGGTAACCATTTCGGTGGTAATCATGGCCAAGATAATAGGAGAGGTGAACCAAATGAAAATTTCAAAAAGAGAAGATTCAACAATGACGAAAAGATGTCGACAGTAGCACCAGCACCCGTTTCCAAGGAAGGAGAATGACCACTGGTCGTATGTTACAGATGCGAAGAGGAGGGACATATCAGCCCAAACTGTACGCAACAACCTAAAGATTATTTTAATTACAGAAGAGAAGGTCACCTAACTCGATTTTGTCGTGTAGTGAAGTCAAGTCCAGCCGGGATGGCGACACCAAAGGCTGTCCTAGACAAGTCAAAGTCAGTAGTTTAAGGGAGAGCATTTTTCGTGACTTCCCAAAAAGTAAGGAATCCAAATGAGGTTATCACAGGTTATCTAATCATAAATTCTTGCGAAGTTTATACCTTATTTAATACCGGTTCTATCCACTCTTTTATTTCACCTACATGTGCTCAACGTTTGAACTTGACTTCTGAGAAATTAAACTTTGACTTATCTATTGAAACTCTATTGGGAGAAACCTTCATTACATCCATTGTTTAAAAATCTTATTTGATTCAAATCGGCACCCACACGTTACCTGTCGATCTTATCTCTTTGAAAATACTTGTATTTGATGTGATTTTAGGGATTGATTGGTTAATTACTCATCATGCTAAAATTGATTGTTTACGTAAGGTTGTCAGCTTTCATATTCCTAACCAACCTATTATGTGAATTCAAGCAACCAAACCACTAAAGTCAATCATTGTCATATCACACCATAAAGCCATTCGTTTATTGAAAAACGGATGTCAAGTTTTCTTAGCCCATGTCACGGATTTAAACAAAAATAAGTCAAATTTGAATGATATTTCTATTGTTAATAAATTTCCTGACGTATTCCCTGAAGAACTTCCTGGCCTACCCCCAGAGCGCGAAATCAAATTTTCTATTGACCTTGAACCCGATACAAAACCCTCAAATATTTCTTCACCTAGAACGAACATAACATGCGCCAAAGACGTTGTCTCGAGCTGGTTAAAAGATTACAATCATACCATTCAATACCATCCTAAAAAAGCGAACGTAGTAGCTGACGCGTTGAGTAGAAGATCATATGCGGGTACGAATGCGATGTTGTTAACATAAAGACCCATTTTGTATGACTTATAAATGATGGAGATAGAGTTAAAGACTCCAAAGACCCACGTGAAGATGACGAATATACGATTAGGATCGACTTTAATCGATAAATTTAAAGTTGCTCAAGCTACAGACCTAGAGCTAATGAATATGAAAAAGAAGGTGCAAGAAGTCATTGTTCCAAAAGCGAGAATCGACGAAGTGAGGAAAGCTCAAATCTTTAATTTATTGGTCTATTTGAAATCCTCGATCGAGTAGGAATTGTGGCCTATAGACTCGCCTTACCGCCAAGTATGTCTCGTATTTTTCACATATCTATGTTACGTAAATATGTGGACGACGACCCGAACCACATTATTAAATTATAAATAAACGACATAGCAAAAGATTTAACGTATGAGGAGATACCTGTTAAAATCATGGATAAGAAAAAACATATTCTATGCTCAAAGATTATGCCTCAAGAGTTAGAATCTGAAATAAAAACAAGGTATCCTCACCTCTTCGACATACCAGGTACGTACACCATCTTCGAGGACAAAATTTTATAAGAAGGGGACGTTGTAAAACTCCAACTTTTATGAATAAAGATTTAATTTTTCTCTAAATATTATTTTGAATAATAAGGTGTGGATTTGATATAATATTATAGTTGTGGGTAATATTTACAAATTTTGCAATGTAAATAAGTTGTCATAAAATATTCGTTTGGTCGGAGAATATTCGTTTTATCAGGGAACACTACAAGAAATTTGACCTATAGCAACAAGCTTTAGCGACGGTCAGTTCGCAACCGTAGCAATAGGGCTATAGTTATGAAGGTCACCTCTTGGCTGACGTAATAAAGGGGAAAAATAGGCTTAGACTAGGCCTTTTATTTGGCCGTAGGTAATGAAAGCTTCAAGCTCCCTCCTAAATGAAATTATCTGCCAAAATCTCCCTCCATTATTTTAACTCTCCTAAAATCTCTTATACCTAGACCCTAAATTTCCATCTTCATCGCAAACCTAAATCCCAATTGGAAGAATAATTCTCTCTTATACCCAGCCCTAAATCTGTCGTACCCAGCCCCTAAATCTCCATCTTCATCGCAAACCTAAATCCATGTTTTGTTCAGTTTCACTCTGGCTCTAGTTCTTACACCCTCCCTCTCTAGTTCATTCATATTGTGTTCTATCATGACTAGCCCTTGTTGTTTACTTTTTAATAGCTGGAATAACAGCTGCTCTTTTTGCCGTTTGTTATGCCGAGCTTGCAAGTCGATGTCCATTAATTGGGAGTTCCTATCATTATTCTTATATATGTGTTGGGGAAGGGTAATTTCATAGTCCTTTGAAATGACTTTGTTATCATGCCCTTATTTATATTTCTGGGTTTGTGATATAGTTCTTTGTTTTAGGTAAGTGTTCACTTTTTCCCCGTGAGACAATATAGTGTGACAACCGACATTTTGTAATTTAATTTTAATAATTATTGGATTGAATAAATATTTTTTCGATGAATTAATTATTAGATTAAATAATTAATTGATGAAGTTGTGTTAAATTAATTTAATTATATGTGTCACATTTATTAAATTAATGTGGAGAATTATTATTATTATTCAAGTATATATTTATGTGAGCTTATTGAATTAAATAAAATATTTAATAAGCATAATGTTATAATTAATTAGAGATTTAATAAATTGGCATTATTAATAAATGAGAATTTAATTATTTGACTATGCGAATTAATGAGAAATTATTATATTTTATTTAAATTAAAGTAAATAAGATATTTGATTATTTTGTAATTGGGTGTGACATGAAACAAACTATAGGATAAAAGAATTATTAAATTAAATGGTTTGAAATCTTTTATTGTCAGCCAAACGAGGTCCTAAGAGGAGTTGGTGGCAGTTAACCATTTATGGGTAACTGACCACCACTCAGCGCGTCAGTTCTTTATTATATACGCCTTCCTTTTTGTTTTATTTGCTAAGTCTGGAAAAGCAAAATAGAGAAGGAAAGAGAGAGTTTGTGGAATTGTCATAGAGAATTGAGAAATTATTAAGGAATTTGGGAGTTGAGTAATCGAATTAGCATCCAAAAAGGGTTTCTCCATTAATCTGCACTCTATACTCTGGGTAATTCCTTTAAACCCAATTTTTTATTATGTCGTATAAGTTTCTTAGAAAATGGCTTTCAAAATTCTGTAAAGTCTCTGTAAATGGGAAATTGTGTTGTTATATGGATATATGTAATAATATGATTAGCATAACATGTTTATTTATATGTTATATAGGTTTCTATATCATCAATTCATAATTTTATAACGTATGTTATTTACAGAGTATAGAATATGGCCATATGGCCCTTATACGTAAAATTAATATGTCAAACATAAATTGTTCTGCAAAATTTACACTGGTATATAATTATGCATGTTAAAACGAAGGAAACGAAACTTGAATGAATGGAATTGGTGTTATAACGAATTCGTGGCGTTGAATTTTATGATTTATGTTCAAAACCTTCAAGAACATCAAGAACAGTGAAATTTTCATGTTTTAATTCTGTAATTATGTGTTTTAATGGGTTTAAATCATTCTAAAAATGTTGGGTAATGATTATGTAGGAATTCTAGCATGTGGGTATGTTAAATTGGTGAAATTAATGATCACGTAGGGTTTATTTCGTTGAACTATGTGTTCTTCGCGAACTGAGAATCAAAATCTGGAGTTTCGCGCCGCGGCGCCAACTCCAGAACTGAAGTCCCACGCCGCAGCGCCACTGCGCCGCAGCGCCAAGTATCCGACTGCAGCGCCACGGCGCCGCAGCGCGAAGACCATGTATAACTGTGGCGCCGCAGCGCCACCTAGCAGAATGTCCAGAAATGCAAATTTTTTTAAGTGTTCAAGTATAAAAATGTAATAGTAACTCAACCTAATGAATATAAAATTAGGTTAAACATATAATGAGATGTTAAAGTAGATTCTTAACACGTCCATAACACAATTACGTGTAAATTGAATGATTGAATGCATAGTTGGCTTAATGTTCGTGAGACGTAAATTATGTGACAATGAATGTAGTAATTTGACTAAGTATGGTCATAATCAAAGTTAGACAAAGAGAATGAACTCGTGATGACTAGTACGTTATAATTGACTAGTATTATGAATGTAAATGATATGTAGGATTTAAATCAAGGAACGTGTTTAACTAACGTGTAATTTATGCACGAGGCAAGTTTCCTATCCCTATTTAATTTCATTATTCAAGTTTATAAATCAAGTTCAATTTTTTTTTTGAGTCAAAAAAAAAAAAAAAAAAAATCAAGTTCATTTGTTATGTTAAAGATTTACTATCTTTTCAAAGTATGATTATGTTATACAATAATTGTTCTATTGTATACATATCGAGACTGTTATTCATTATAAATAGCATTTATTGTTGAACCTTGTTAGGCTAGCGAATCCTTATTGATTCAACTAGTCCATAGTTGATGAACGTTCTAAATTCAGAACCCTTATTGATTTATCCAAACCAAACTTCCTTTGGTGCGGACTCTAATGTCAAACTGAGATGAACAACCCTGTATAGGGGATTACTTATGCGTTTGCGTTAAGATATTGGGCACCGTATGGTACTAAGGGTTGATCCCCCTAAGTACGAGAAGAAGAGTCCATAGTCTTATGACTGTTAAAAGTTTCAAGTATAACCCTTGATAACCTAGGACATAGGTCTTATGACCCTCAGATTTCTTTTAATTCTTGTTATTCATTCTTGATTCAAAAGTTGAGCTTTATTTCAGAAGTCTTTGATTCACTCGCATGTTATTATATAGTTACTTTCATTATTATACTTGTGGGCAATTGTGCTTACTCTTGCGAATAATAACATTGCAGTTAAGAACGAAAGAACAGACGAACCTTCTACTAGCAAAGGCAAGGGCAAGATTAACAAGTGATGAAGATTTGTTGTTTATGTGATGTTGAATTTATGTGTTAAGACTTATGTTAATGTTGTTTAAGACTTATTATTTGTTTATGTTTCTGCACAAATGTTTAAGGTTAGTATGACCAGGGATTGTATTTATTATTCAGATGTTGTAACCCCATAAGGGGAGGAATTATTTCTATCTATTGCATGGTTTGTACTTATTATGGGTAGATAGATATATGATATTGTATCGTGAACACCAAATCATGTGGGAGTGGAAGTACCCGGATTTGGGGGTGTCACATATAGCTTATGAAACCTAATTTTTCTAAATTATCTCCACATTATCGAAAATACAAGAGGGTGTGTGCGGTGTCTACAGCCGAGGAGAGAATTAGCATCAATTCAATGTTCCTATTCAATTAATCTTTCAATCAGTGGTTTAACCTTTCTTATTACTTGCAGTCTTGCTTGGTTGATTGGATGGGCTCTGGTATTGGAATAGACAATTGGTGGTTCTACAGTTGCTCGTGGGATATCACCAAATTTGGTGTAGTTTTCTCTCTCTGATGTTTAGTTCAATAATTATTTGGCATCTGAGAGTTAATAGGTGTTATTATTTGTAGCTCAAGTTTAGATATGTTGCTTTGTAATGATTATGTACCAAGAAAAAGTAAGCTCCTCTTCCTGTTACTTTTGCATCTAGAAACATCGTTCTCATTTTAAGGACACATATAATCAGATAAAATGATATAGTGGACCATGTTACTTTATATATATGGTTTTGAGATGGGGTGATCTTTTCCATTCTTGGCTTGCTTTTGTTGCATCTCATTCTGATGTTTTGAGTTGTTTGATCTGGATTTACCGCGAAAGGTTGCTAATAAATAGTGTTCCTCTTTTATACTGCAAAAACTGAAATACAATTTGTTTACCATGAATATGGAAATAGAATTCTATATATAGACAAATAAAACTAACATTGACTCCTAGAAATGAGAACGAGTTGTAGCAATAGTTTGTAATGAGTTAATAATAATTTTGGACAATTCAACCTATAAATAAACAAGAGAAACATTGTTATCCTTTGGAGTGCTAGTGGCAAAAATAGGCATCAACAGTGGATTGAGAATTACTAGTGTTTAGCGTTATAGGTGATAGCAAAAACCATCATCTAGTACCCAATTATTTGTGATTAGTGTTTTGTTATTGTTATAATACACGACGACATAAAAACCTGCTCCTCTTTAGGTCGGTCCACTATATGAATGGAACGAACAATGGATCGTCCTCTTCAAGAACCAAGTATCCAATATTATTTCTTAGATTCCTTCTTAGTTATAGGTTGGAATATCTAAAATTTCATATTATTATATTCTTACCTTCTTATTATTTGTTCATTTTAACAAATATAGTGGACCATGTGATTATATGAGTCCCATGAACATACTGATGATAATCTTATATTTTTTTTTAGGGCTTTGACACAAATTGAAAAAGATGTTGGCAGATCTCATTACCAGAGTTCGTGTACGTCATCATCCCCTTCTTTTTACTCTCTGTGATGTTATTAAATTAGTCCATAATTGGTTTCTAATTTTGGGGGTGATAGGATATACATATCCCGCGTTTGAATGTTTCCAGAAGAATAAGGTCCATATTCTGAGTTTTGGTGTCAATATTTGGTATGCCTACTTAATACTTAAATAATATAAACATCATTCCCATCATGTGATTATATGAGTCACTATAAAATGATATAGTGGACCGTCAAATTTAGAAATATCGGCTGAAATGGTTTTTGATTATTTTATAGGTGCAAGGCATAGTCCACGATAGTATTAGGAAGACAGTTGCAACTTTTTTTGGGAAGTGGGACGAGAGCATGCATTATATGGATGGAGACTTCTCTGGCAAAGGAAAGGGGTTTGATATGTCAGATGCTCATTTGCTTTGGAAGCGTAGCAAACCTCCTAAGTTTCCCACTAGATATAATTTGACAGGCTTTGCAATCACACTGAATGAGCTCACCCCTGGATTGAAGGTAATTCTTCATGCCATCTTCAAAGTGGTGCTTATATTTTTGTTTTAATTTATTTTTTATAAACTTAATAATGTCAATTTCATGTTTGAAAGTATAAATGCCTCAAATACACGTGGACATAGACATACTATTCACTTTCAAATTAACTTAAGGTCATCCATCATTCATGTACCAAAATAATTAGTTGAGATGTTTTGTTAACGTAACATTCGGCAGTCATCTTTCCAAAATCTGTCAAAATATGCAAATAATTTTCATGCTAATACTCAAATCTTTTGCAGGACCAGCTGCCGCCAACAGATTCAAGGCTAAGACCTGATCAGAGGTGCCTGGAAAACGGGGAGTATGAAAAGGCAAATACTGAAAAGCTGTGACTAGAGCAGCGGCAGCGGAAGGTAATTTTAGAGTTGATAACACAACTTGAAGATATATCTAGAGCAGTATGTAATTGTTGTTTTATTGATTTTTCAAGCGCATGCCAAGCCCGTGATCCATTTTGAGCCTATTGATTAGCATTATTAGTATATCACATGGACTTTACATAAGAATAGAACTAATGTAGGAGTTGCAAGAAAAGGAACTAGGATTTTACTTTGGAAGAAATATGATGATACTAGCACTACTAGAATTTTAAGCTAAAGTGACCACATTTACCGACGGTCGGGACGGAACCCTCGCTATTAGGGTCTAGTGCGAGGATCATTTTATATGGAAGCATATTGTAGAACTTGACTTTCATAAAATTTAACAGTTCTTGTTAATTGAACCGTGTAATATGACTAAAATCTACTGATACATGCTTTCTTCTCTATGTAATTGTGTTCAAATGTGCTTTCTCTATTGATTAGAAGTTCATCCTAAATTCCATAATAGATTCAAAAGTTTATATATACATTATTGTGAAGCCCACTTCTTTACATATACTACAGAATGTGGCAATGTGCTGCCCTTTTTCTGTAATACTACCTCGTCATTCCAAATTATAAGATCATTGTTGACTTTTGAAAGTCAATTTAAGCCATTTTAAAAAGTTGATCTTATATTTTTGAACGTAGGGGGTACTTGGCATTTTTATCTAATTATATAGTTATCACTTTATGGTTTTACAGACAGTTCGTGTATGGCAAGGTTCAGAGAATGGGAGCTATGATTGTAGGCACATCTTAAAGGATAATACTGCTGAGATTATCTAATTATTAGTATCTTGTTTGTCTGCAGGCAAATGTTGCAAGATTTGATGGTCATGTCGGGGCAGTAACTTCCATATCTTTTTCAGAAAATGGTTACTTTCTAGCGGTATGTGTTGTTTAACTGACAAATGCAAATTATGTTAGCTGATTAAACATGTAATTGACTCTTTTTCCCCTCAACTTGTCAGACTGTTGATCAAGATGGTGTTAAGCTTTGGGATCTAAGAAAATTGAGGAATTTCAGGACCTTCACACCATATGATGAAAATACACCAACACAATCTGGTATCTATTTGAAAAAAATAATTTTCTGTTGTTTTACAAGAACACTAATGAATAAGTACTTACTTGTATCAGACATAAAATGTGTATAATTTGGTAGTCATACTTTTTGGTTGTATGCTGTTGGACAATTGCTTCTAAAGGATATGCATTTTTTTTACTTTTTTATTTTATAACATTTAGGAAATGCAGTTAGTTTTTTTTACAAGTACTACCTGCAAGGTAATACAGTTCTAGACAAATTGATGCTCTGTGAATTACTTTTTAGAATTGCTCCAAGTTGCTTGAATAATTCAACTTAATGAAGTAATTTACTAGTTGCTAACAAGGCATAAACAAAGAAACAAGTCATCTAGGCCCTCGTGTCCAAGTATTTTTCATCTTTTATTATTTTTTTTGGGGGTGGGGGTGGGGGTGGTCTTTCTCTTTACAATAGGCATGTAACATATTCTGCTTTAAATTATGCTTAAATATGAGCTAGAAAGCCCAGAACTTTGTTTTATTCAGTTGATGATGTAACGTCAATTATAATTTCTTAAACTTTGTCATTCCCTATAGATTGATAAAGCTTTTTATCAACTGTGTTTCTAATACAGTTGTGTGAATCTAGACAATTCACGACTAATTGAAACTAGATATTTTGAGTAATGGTATACTAGTTTCGTAGGCATATGAAATAATTTGATCTGGGGAAAAATATGAGCCAAGTAGACTGACAATAAATAATGTTACTGGGTATACTGTTTGAGTGGCTAATCCTGTCTTTGCATTTAGTATGATGTAATTAATGTTTTAAATGGTGGTATTAGCGTTTGAAACTATTCAAATGTTTTAATGTCTTTTGGCCTATAGCGACGGTCGGCAACCATCACTATAAGTCGATTTTCTAGTAGTGTGAATATTCGTACAACGGCACAATCATTGGTGGACCCCACAACGGAATTACTGTCAGAGTTAGAAAACGACATAAATAACTTTTTATAAAAATAACGGCAAAACTTTTACCGTTAACTGTTAAAATACCCGATGATAAAAGTACAGTAATATGTGTGGTTGCATAGTAGCACATGGTATTGTACAATGTCTTTGATTATTGATGCTTACATGAGAAGTCACTCAGTTTTACTCAATTATTATAACAATAGTTATTGCATAGTATCTCACATTATTGATTCAATTATTGTCACAGTATCATCTGCACAATATTTTATATTATTAAATCAATAATTGAGACGACACAATTATTTATATTATTATTTGCATTATTGACAATATCTAGAAAGTTCTGTCGAGGAAAGGTGTTTGGTCATCTAATTGCGCGCTAATAAGGAGAAGTCATTATCGAAAAGCCCCCTCTTTCCTGGGAATGATCTGGTTGTTAATATTGCGAGTTATGATATTAATGATGAATAAATATTATTAAAAATGTATTTAGTGAAGCTAAGTGAGTTGTGATAAATAGAGGGGGGTTTTATGAAATATTTGTTGTAAATTTGACTTATTACATGGACCCCCACTTACTCATTTTTTAAAATCGTCGGGAGAAAGTTATCTCAATTTTGTTTTATTACTTATATATATATATATATGTATACGGTCCGGATCTTAAGCTCACCCCTTATTCAACTCACCCGAGCTCACCCCCACTTTAGCGACGGACCTGGCGACGGTTCGGTCATACAACTATCGTTTATACTTTTAGAGACGCTATATGTTATCCGTCGCTAAAAGTATAGATGACGGTTGGATGACCGAACCGTCGCCGGGTCCATCGCTAAAAGGGGGTGAGCTCGGGTGAGTTGGATAAGGGATGCGCTTAAGATCCAGACTATATATATATATATATATATATATATATATATATATATATATATATATATAAGTTTTGTTTTTATTATTATTATAATAGTAATAAAACAAAATACTTTTTATAAAGTTATTCATTTTATTAGATTATAAATAGAATATATTATATTTTATTTAAAGTTTTTGTTTTATTAGAATATTTTATAGCATAGTGTTGCATAGTAACAATTAGAAAAAATCAGTTTTCGCCCGTGATTCTTCCCTACCGTGCGTCCAAATAGTATCCTGTCATTCTCCTATAAATAGGATGCTCAGTTTAGAAAAGAAAATCACACTAGAATAAGAGAATTCTTCTTCTATAATATTGAGCGTATTTCTTTTGAGTTTAAGGAAGCTTTGAGTGTAAAAAACAGTACAAGTTTTTTTCAGGAATATCTCCGATATACCAAACAGAATATATTACTCTCCTTTTGAGGTAAGGGGTATTATTTATTTCATATTCGTAAGAGATATTCTTTTTCGTATTCATAAGGAATATTATTTTTGTTCAATATTCGTAAGGAATATTATTTTCGTTCAATATTCATAAGGGATATTGTCTTCGTTCAATATTCGTAAGGAATATTATTTTCGTTCAATATTCGTAAGGGATATTATTTTGTTCAATATTCGTAAGAAATAATATTTTCTTCAATACTTTGTAGTATGTAAGTAATATTATTTCGTTTCATATTCCTAAATCTACACTTATTTTGATAAGTATTGCTTCTATACTCCTTGAAATTAGTAGAATATCCTTGAAATTTGCGCTTCATCTAGTATCGTTTTATTGAAATATTTTTCTGGACATTCTTGTTAAATTTTAATCTTTTCATGTCGGAGTACTATTCACGGGTACTATTCATACATACGGCACTATTCATATATACGGTATTATTTATGCATACGGTACTATTCACGGGATACTATTCATGAAGTACTATTCATGTAGTACTATTCACTCGGGTACTATTCACCCGTGATACTATTTATGACAAAAATTAATTTCTTTTCTGTCCAAATTATTTTTGATACATGAATATTATTCTTGAATTTTACTCCACAAAGCAGTTATCATATTGAAAATTTGGACATTCTTGAACTCTAGATAAATTGAATTATAATTTTTTAAAATTTATCCTTGCTCTCACATAATTGAATTCTTATATCATTGTCATCATCCTCATGCTTAAATTGTGATGAAAGTCATCTTTGGCTTGTAGTGCATAGATGAACTGTTGATTGGTATGATTATGACCAGAAATTATGTATCGGTATAATCATGACTTGTAATGTTACAAATGATGTAGTAAAAGTCCTCATTGGTCCGTAGTGCATTGATGGACAGTTTTTTGGCATGATCATGACCATTGGTGATACTAACGAATATCATTGGTCCGTAGTGTATAAACAATTCGTGGATGTGATACTAACAAATATCATTGGCCCGTGGTGCATGGATAATTCGGTGATGTGGATTATTTATTGAGATGTGTTACAGAGATAAAATATTGAAAATAAACTTTTAAATCATAGAAGATAGTAGACATTATGCTCTACTTCACTCTTCTAATATATTGCTTGTTCCGCTGCAGTTAAACTTATTGTCTATTGTATTCTATCAGTTTTTTTACTGTTGAAGACTAAGGATAATTTATTCTTCATTATCTTAGTCATAATATTCTATACTGGGCTAGTTGAGCTCACCCTTTTTTATCATTGTTCTCTTTAGGAAATGAGAATATAGCTGGGACTAGTCGGGGAATGGAGTGATGGTCCAAGATGGTGGCTATAGTAGTCCTCACTATTCTATGAAATAGTGTGATAATAAATGTAATAAGAATATCATTTGAGTTTGAATATTGTCTACGAGATAATATTTGTGTTAAAATTCTCAACTTATGTTTGTCGTATTGTATAAATTATGTTTGTATTTGAGTTATGTATCATGTATTTGGCGACTCAGAATGGGTTGTGTATACCTATCTTGGGGGCGTCACATTTGATATACCCTAAGAGTCTTAAGGGACATGTCAAAGTATTACTCATCATACACAAGATACTATGATGATCTCAAGTCTAAGGATTACTTGTACTACTATATATCACTACATGAATTCCTATTGACAGGCAAGTAAAACTCCATTTGGTATTCCTTAGCGAGTTACGTTCGGTGAACTTATTCTCCAATAAGCATCTACATACTTGCTTATGTGTTTTCATACAAATGATCATGAGATCAATCATCCTCATCCAATGAGCAAGTAATGTATGCACCAATCTATCCAGATTCACTAATCCCCTTTTTAGTAATCCAACGATTGATAACAATTTTAGTTTATAAGTTATCTAAGAATTTAGATCTCATTAGCATGATCATAATCATGATTGTAACGCCCCCAAAATAGGTCCATTCCACCCAACCTATTCTGAGTCACCACGAAATACACTCAATGCAATTTCCAAATACAAACTTCATTATTACAATTGTCGTGCAAAATACAACGACACATAAGTTGTGAGTTTTGATACAATTATATATCAACTGCGACTCTCATCCCAACCTTGGATAGCATGTCACAAAGGCATCTTACATAAAGGTACAGTCAATAACTATTTTAGAAATTAAAATCTTTGAGAAGTGCTCATGAAAACCTTCGTACATGGGAGGCCATGCGTTTAGGTTATGATAGATATCATATGCCCACATAATTATCCTTGGTTGACCCAATAGACCCCAAAGAAAAACGAGAAGATTACTATCATGTTCTTTCCAATGGTGAGTCTTCTCTTGACATATAATTATCTCCATTATTTCTAATTGAGAATTATATTTTAGCCAAACTCCAAGATTATATAGGTAGTGCTCGTAGATATACTCAGCGAGTGGATGTGCACAACCCTGTCTTATGATAACACGAAGTCGCATGTCATTAAACATCTTGTATGATAGTGGCAAAACACCCTTCCAACGTTGGGTTCGCCTCACCCTATTGGATTCACCAAATATAACTACTAAATGATGTATAAAATACAACCCACTATTTTAAAGTTCTCAATAAAATTATTTTCATACTGTTTAGGGAGAACCTCCACAGCTAGAGACCACCGTTTTATTCCCCTGTTACCCTCGCTCAACCCAGCTACACTCTTATTACCTGAAAGGAATTGTGAAGCAAAAGGGTGAGCACAATTAGCCTAGTAAAGAATAACATGACTAAAGATAATTAAATTATCAATAGCCTTCATTAGTAATAAATCAGAGATTTAGAACATATGGTAGATGATAAAACTTTTCAACCATAGTTGCAGCGGAACAAGCAATTCATTAGAAGAGTCAAATAGACCATATGGTCTATTATCTTCTCCATGTTAAAAGTCCACCAACAACGTTTTATCCCTGTAATATCAAATAACAGTTTCTCTCCATAATCACGTGTATAACTCATAATCATAATTGTGGTTCTAAATTCCTCTTCTCATCCAAGATGAAGATAATTTTCATCACATGTCTTTACCTGAAACATCAAAAATTATGGTTATACCAAATCACAGTTCCTGTTCATAATCATACTAATAAATTCATCTTTGCACTATGGGCCAAAGATATTCGTCAACGGTTCATCTTTGCACTACTGGCCAAAGATATTCAACAACAGGTCATCTTTGCACTACATGCCAAAGATATTCAACAACAGATCATCTTTGCACAACAAGCCAAAGATATTCAACAACAGATCATCTTTGCACTACAGGCCAAAGATATTAATATCTCAAAGAAATATATAATCATTTCAGAATTTATGTAAACAATAATTATAACCATGTTAATCAATTCACCTTTTCACTTAAGTTAAAGATATTCAATTATAAATTCAATGGTCATGATCATACCAGTCAACAATTCAACTTTGCACTACTGGCAAAAGAGAACCCATAGTCACGATCATACCAATAATCTACCCATCTTTACACTCAAGTCAAAGAGAAATTTCATCACCAGGATTATAAAAATATTATATATGATAATAAAAATAATATGATCAAAACATGGATTTAATTTCAAGAGTAATATTCATAAATCAACGATAATTTGGTCAGAAAAAGAAACCAATTTTGTCGTGAATAGTACCTATGAATAGTAACTCATGAATAGTAACTCGTGAATAGTAACTCATGAATAGTAACTCGTAAATAGTAACTCGTAAATAGTAACTTGTGAATAGTACTCCGTATTTATACATAGTACCAAATACGTAAGTAATGTCATATACGTAAATAGTGGCATATACATGAATAGTGTCGTATACGTGAATAGTATTGTATACGTGAATAGTAACTCCGACACAAAAAGGTAAAGATTTCACAATAAAATTCATACCAATATTTCGGTATAATGATATTAAAAGTAATAACATTATTACGAAAAAATAACATCCCTTACCATCCCTTACAATCCCTTAGTATCCCTTCCAATACCTTACCTCAAAAGAACAGTATTTCTGAATGAAATATCGGATATGATGCTGAAGAAAACTTGCACTGAATAGCAACTCTCAAAGTATCTAAATACTCACAAAATACGCTTGATAATATAGAGAGAGAGAAAAAAAAAACTTGTTTCTGGTGTGATTTTTAATTTTAACTAAGCACCCTATTTATAGGAAAATGTTAGAACGCCAAAGCAGACTTAACCTACTACCTGATGGCTTTACCTGTTACTATTCATGCCGACCACATTTGAAATAAAATTTTAGCACATTTCTCACCAACCAAAAGTGGGGCCCACTCATTCTATAATTTTTCACCAAATTATTTATAAATTCAGAAACTTCAACAATTTCTGAATTAGTCACCTCTTAAAATTCATAACAAATCATACGTTCATTTTTAACGGTTCAAAATTTGTGGACATATACTCAACTTATATATGTATAACATATCCAAAAATCACAACGATCCAACGGACGGATTAAAATTATAACTCACGCAATAGAGCTTTAAGAACACCGATTTAATTTTTTAATACCTCCAATCCGACAAAATACTGATAAAACACCTCAACATTAATTCCTTCATTTATAACCACATAAAATAAATATTTTCCTATCCATCATTTATGTCCACATAAAATAAATATTTCCTTATCATATAAATCAATAATTAATAATTCACAAATAATATTACAGAATCACAATAATGATAATCAGGTGGTTCCCAGGAAAGAGGGGGCTTTCCGATAAGGATTTCTCCCTATTGGCGCTCAATTAGATGACCTAACCTCTCTTTGACAGAACTTTCTATACATTACCAAATAATGTTATCTAATAATATTATTCAAATAATATGAATTATTGGTCTGATAATAGAAATACTGTGCCATGACAATTATTGAAACAACAATAATATAAAACATCAACGTAGCAATTATTGAATTAATAAAATAAAATACTGAACAGTAATTACTGTAACAATAATTGAGTAGTGCCCTCTTACGTAAGAATCAATAATCTAAAAATATTGTGCAATACCGTGTGCTACTGTGCAACCACGTATTACTGTATTTTAACCATTAGGTATTTCAACAGTGTTAACGGTAACAACTACAGCGTTATTTATAAAAACTCAAACTCGGCATTTTTTCATCCGACATTTATTCTGTTATGAGACCCATAAATGGCTGCGTCGTTGTGATAACCGACATTTTGTAATTTAATTTTAATATTTATTGAATTGAATAAATATTTTTTCGATGAATTAATTATTAGATTAAATAATTAATTGATGAACTTGTGTTAGATTAATTTAATTATATGTGTCATATTTATTAAATTAATGTGGAGAATTATTATTATTTGAAGTATGTAATTATGTGAGCTTATTGAATTAAAAAGGAATATTTATTGAGCCTAATAGTATTTTAATTAATTCAATAATTAATTAGAAATTTAATAATTTGACATTATTAATGAATGAGAAAATTCAATTATGCGACTATGTGAATTTAATGAGAAATTATTTTATGTCATTTAAAATAAATTAAACTAGATAGTTGATTTATTTTATAAAGGGTGTGACATTTTTTTCCAAACTATATTATAAAGGTTTTATTAAATTAATTTGATATAAGCCTTTTAAGGCTAGCCAAAGATGACATTAGTGGAGGTTAAGGGCAGTTGACCCATGATGGGTAACTGACCTCAACGCGTCAGTTCTTATTCTTTTTATATACGTCTTCTTCCTCCTGTTATTTCTAAGTCTAGCAAAGCATCACAGAGAGAGATTGAGAAATTGTTGAAGGAGAGTGTGAGTTGTGTGATCTAAAGGATTAATTGTGAAATGTTTCAATTCTACTCATTCACACTTTGGGTAATCTCTTCAATCCAATTTCTTTTTTTACGTCATTAAGATTTCATGAATATGGCTTTCAATTTTTCTGTTAAAATCCATGCAATTGGAAATTTCTTTGATTATGAGTTTGTGTATATGTTAACATGTATCATATCGTATTTAATTATATATATATATATATATATATATATATATATATATATATATATATATATATTATAACCCATATCATCAGTTCATAATTTTATAACGTATATTATTTACAAAGCATAAAATATGGTCATATGGCCTTACGTACCAAATTTGATACGTCTATCATGGGTTATATCATAAATTTACACTTGTATGTTATTATGCATGTTGATACGAAGAGACCAAACTTTAAATGAATGGATTCGGTGTTATAACGAACCCGTAGTACTGATTTACATGTTTTGTTTTCAAAACCTTCAAGAACATCAAGAATAGTAAATTATTTGTGTTGATTTTTGTTAATTATGTGTTTTAACATGTTAAAATCATGCTAGAAGGGTTACTTAATGATTATGTACGAATTCTAGAATGTGGGTATGTTTAAATTGGTGAATTTAGTGACCATATAATGATAATTTTGCTGAACTCTGTGTTCTTCGCGAACTAAGAATCAAAATCTAGAGTTTCGCGCCGCGGTGCCAACTCCAGAACTGAAGTCCCGCGCCACAGTGCCAAGTATCCGGCCGCAGCGCCACGGCGCCGCAGCGTGAAGACTAAGTATAACTGTGGCGCCACAGCGCCACTTAGCAGAATGTCCAGAAATGCAAATTTTTAAGTGTTCAAGTATAGAAATGTAATAGTAACTCAACCTAATGATTATAAAATTAGGTTAAACATATAATGAGATGTTAAAGTAGATTCTTAACACGTCCATAACACAATTACGTGTGAATTGAACGATTGAATGCATAGTTAGCTTAATGTTCGTGAGATGTAAATTATGTGACAATGAATGTAGTAATTTGACTAAGTATGGTCATAATCAAAGTTAGACAAAGATAATGAGCTTATGATGACTAGTTACATATTAATTAACTGGAGTTGTGAATGGAAATGGTATGTAGGATTAAATCAAGGAATGTGTATAAATTAACGTGTAATCTACGCACGAGGCAAGTTTTCTAACCCTACTTGTTATCACTATTCAAGTTTGTAAATTACTTCAAGCAATTCTCGTTATTATTAAATCAAGTTTGATTTGTTATATTAAAGATTACTTATATTTTCAAAGTAAGAATCTGTTATACAATACTTGTTCTATTGTATACCTCTTGAGATTATTATTCAATTTAAATACCATTTATTGTTAAAACTTGTTAGACTAGCGAACCCTTATTGATTTGACTAGTCCGTAGTTGATGAGCGTTCTAAATTTCAGAACCCCTGATGAATTATCCAAACCAAAATTCATTTGGTGCGGATTCTAATGTCAAACTGAGATGAACAACCCTGTATAGGGAATTACTTATGCGTTAGCGTTAAGATATTGTGCACAATATGGTACTAAGGGCTGATCCCCCTAAGTACGAGAAGAAGAGTTCATAGTCTTATGAATGTTAAAGGTTTCAAGTATAACCCTTGATAACCTAGGATATAGTTCAAGGTCTTATGACCCTCAGATTTCTTTTGATTCTTGTTATTCGTTCTTGATTCAAAAGTTGAGCTTTATTTCAGAAGTCTTTGATTCACTCGCATGTTATTATATTGTTACTTTTGTTATTATATTTGTGGGCAATTGTGCTCACTCTTGCGAATAATAACATTGCAGTTAAGAACGAAAGAACAGACGAACCTTCTACTAGCAAAGGCAAGGGCAAGATTAACAAGTGATGAAGACTTGTTGTTTATGTGATGTTGAATTTATGAGTTAAGACTTATGTTAATGTTGTTTAAGACTTATTATTTATTTATATTTCCGCACAGATGTTTAAGATTAGTATGACCTGTGATTGTATTTATTATTCAGATGTTGTAACCCCATAAGGGGATGATTTAATTCTATCTATTGCATGGTTTGCATTTATTATGGGTAGATAGATATATGATGTTTGTATAGTGAACACCAAATCATGTGGGAATAGAAGTACCCGGATTTGGGGGTGTCACAGGTTGGTATCAGAGCTGTAGGTTATGAACCTTAGGTAGGGGAAAAACCTTAGGTAATAGTCTTATAAGAAGAACATAGTGAAAGAAAACTCTTATCAAGTTCTAAGAGATGAATTTCTTAATTCATTGAAGATAATAAAAGACTTTATGTGCTTATGTGTTAAATTATGTGCTCACTGGTACGACTTTGTAACTAAAACTTGAAACTATATTGTCAGGATGTCGGATGTTGGAGGAGTTAGTCGAGCTGGGGAGGAGGAACCCCGAGTACCTACTGAAGAGGAGCCCCGGGACATTCATGTTGTCAGGGAGCAGTTGATTCAGAGGGAGCCATCTCCGTTGATCACTGTTGTTGGTCAGGAGCATGAGCCTGAGACTGATCTAGAGGAGGATCCTAAGGAGGAAGAGGAAGAAGAGAAGTTCCCACCGAACTCTATTGATGCTGAGATGTACGATGAGCTATATGACCGTAACGTAGAGTTAAGTGACACTGTCCAGGATTTGACTGAGCGGACGATTATCCAGCAGATTAACATCGAGCAGAAGGATAGGGAGATTGTGACTCTTCACACACGTGTGGGAAACGTGGAGTGGGATTTGGTTCACGAGAAGGATCAAAACAAGGAGAAGTTCGAAGAAATAGAGAAGTTAAAGAAGGAACTGAAGGAAAGCTCAAAGAGGCTGATCATAGCAGAGGAGGTCTGGGTAAGAGAATCACATCGTGCTGATCTTGCAGAAAGGGATTGTCGTGTAAAGAAGGCTAAGCTTGGGGAGACATACTCTACACTTAATAATGCAATGGATGAAGCCCAGGATTGAGTTTTGAGGTACCCAATCCAGTTTGAAGGTATACCATCGTACGTGGTGGATCGTAGAACGATGTCTCACATCATGGAAGAGGAACGTAGCAAGGCTATTCGGCGCTTTAAAAGGCAGTGATAATATTTGTTTAATTCTGTGAAAAACTTATCTGGTTTTTAGATGTAAATTCAGACGTGTTTATGAACAAATGAATATTTTAATATTTTAAATCCTGTAGATTCTTTATCTCGAGATAGTTGATGTAAATAGCAGTGATGCTATCGTTTGATGTTAAAACTTTTGATTTGAATAAATATATCAAGTTGTTTGAGATAATGTGTTAAGTGATTATATTAAATTGTTGAGTTAATCCTTAACTATTTAGATAACTTAATAAAAATCTAATAAGCATATATTTTAACAGAAATATGCCGCCGAAAAGAAGACAAAACCGTCAACCAGCTCAGGAAGAGTCAACGAATAATAACAATAATGCCAATGCTAATCCCGTCCAACAATTAATGAACTTACTAGCTGGAGCAATGAATAATCAACCTCAAGCTCCACCGAATACAACATTCAAAGATTTCAAGGCGGTGGGACAACAAGAATTTAAAGGCTCCATGGACCCGATCGAAGCTCAGACTTGGGTTATGGAGATGGAGAAGGTTTTTGAGGTTGCAAGAGTTAGAGAGGACCAGAAGACCGCTTTTGTAATGTTTATGATGAAATTTGAAGCCAGTTTTTGGTGGCAAGCAAACAAGGTCCGTGGAGGAGAAGGTATGATTACCTGGGAGAGGTTCAAGGAGATGTTTTTCGAGATGTATTTCCCGACTACCTCGCAGAACCAATTAGAGGTTCAGTTTCTAGAATTGAAGTAGGGGAATATGTCTGTATCAGATTATGCGACTAGATTCAACGAGTTGGCAAGGTTCGCCACATATCAAGTGCACACTGACGAGAGAAAAGCAAGAAGGTTCGAACAAGGACTGAAGCCATGGTTGTATAGTAAGGTGTCGATGTTTCAGTTGAAGACATTCATCGGGGTACTAGAGAAAGCCATGCTCACTGAAGGTGGAAGCGATGCGGTAACCAAATACAATCAGGATCAGAAGAAGAAGAAGAATAAAAGTGAAGAAAATAACAAGGCTAATGGAAGTAATACGGGAAGAGGTAATAATAATCAGAAGAGATAGTGGTCTGACAACACATCAACCGAAAACCAGCAAGGAGGTCAGAAGAAAAGGATTGAAGTGTGCCCGACCTGCGGAAAAGCTCATTTGAGAGTGTGTATGAAGGATAAACGTGTGTGCTACAATTGTAGTCAAGAAGGCCACATAGCACCTAACTGTCGTAACCCAAAGAAAGGTGCCTCCTTCACTTGTGGTTCAAAGGATTATTTGGAAAGAGACTGTCCTAAGAAAGGATCTGGAGGGGCAGGATCAGGAGGAAACAGGGGAAATAGCAGTGGAAGCATTCTGACCATCACAGGACAAACCGTAACTAATCGACCAACCGCCAGGACTTTCAATATGACGGTGCAGGATGCAGTGCAGTTGCGTGATGTGGTATCAGGTATCATTCCGATCAATAGAGTTAACGCTTACGTATTATTTGATTCGGGTGCTACTTGTTCATTTATATCCGCTGACTTTGCTAAGAATTTAAAATTGCCTAAGGATGAGTTAGAATACCCCATGAACATAGAAATCGCGAATAGAGAAATAATCCCTGTTAAGTACGTGCATAAGAACTGTAGAGTGGATATTAAGGGTAATATCATAAACGTAGATCTTATTCCTATTTGACTTGGGGAATTTGACGTTATCTTAGGAATGGACTGGTTATTCAATTATGGGGCGGTAATTGATTGCCAAAAGAAGCGTATTAACCTTATGACTCCGTCAAAGGTTGTGTTTTAGGGTAGCAAGTTGCCTAGACAAGCGAGTTGTCTGACGATGATGCAGGCCAGGAAGTTGTTACGACAAGGATGTGTAGGATATTTAGCTTACATAGTCGACAGTCGTAAAGAGAATCTGAAAGTAAAGGAGATACCAGTAGTGAGAGACTTCGCCGACGTATTTCCAAATAATTTGCCAGGACTTCCGCCAGATAGAGAGGTCGAATTTGTGATCGATTTGGCTCCAGGAACGACTCCAATATTGAAGGCACCGTACCGAATGGCATCGGTAGAAATGAAAGAATTGATGGTACAACTACAAGAATTACTGAACAAGAAGTACATTCAACTGAGTGTATCGCCGTGGGGAGCGCCGGTATTGTTTGCAAAGAAGAAAGACGGGACGATGCGACTTTGCATCGATTATAGAGAACTGAATAAGGTCACGATTAAGAATAGATATCCATTACTGAGGATCGATGATCTGTTTGATTAATTGAAGGGAGCAAAATATTTTTCCAAGATAGATTTGAGGAGTGGTTATCATCAATTGAAGGTGAGACCAGAGGATGTACCGAAGACAGCATTCAGAACACGATATGGTCACTACAAATTTTTAGTAATGTCGTTTGGTCTAACGAATGCTCCTGCAGCATTTATGGGACTAATGAATGGTGTGTTCAAGCCGTTTTTGGACAGGTTCGTAGTGGTATTTATAGATGATATTTTGGTATATTCAAAAACCAAGGAAGAACATGAAGAGCATTTGAGATTAACGTTGGAAGTGTTAAGAAGAGAGAAGTTGTATGCCAAGTTTTCAAAATGCGAATTCTGGATTGAGCGGGTACAATTTCTTGGACATGTGATCGATAGGAACGGAATTTCGGTGGATCCCTCCAAGGTTGAAGCTGTGATTAACTGGGATCAGCTGAAGAAGCCATTAGAAGTAAGAAGTTTTCTTAGATTGGCAGGTTATTATAAAAGATTCATTTAAGACTTTTCCAAAATTACAACTCCGTTAACGAATTTGACTCGAAAAGCTGTGAAATTTATTTGGACGGAGAAGTGTGAGGTAAGCTTTCAAGAATTGAAGAAGAGGTTGAGTACAACACATGTGTTGTCTCTTCCGGACGATACAGGAAATTTTATGGTTTATAGTGATGCGTTGCATAAGGGACTTGGCTGTGTGCTTATGTAGAACGGTAGAGTCATTGCGTATGCGTCACGACAATTCAAAGATTATGAGAAGGGGTATCCGACCCACGACTTGGAGTTAGCTGCAGTGGTTTCCGCTTTGAAAATCTGGAGGTACTATCTCTACGGGGAGAAGTGTGAAATATATACAGACTACAAGAGTCTGAAATATATTTTTACACAGAAAGAATTGAATATGCGCCAAAGAAGGTGATTGAAATTAATTAAGGACTACGATTGTGAGATTCTATACCATCCAGGTAAGGCAAACGTGGTTGCCGACGCCTTAAGTAGAAAGGGTCGGGAAAAGTTGATGACGTTGACTGCTCAGAAGGAATTGATTTCAGCAATGGAGAAGTTGGAGTTGGAAGTGAAGTATCCTATGGAAATTGATGAGAAGCTATTTCAGATGCAATCTGGTACAACCCAACTGGATAAAGTTAAGGAGGCTCAACTTTAGGACGATGAATGCAAAAAGGTGATAAGGAAGATATCTGAAGGAACCGAACTAAGATTTAAGATGGATAAGGAAGGAATACTAAGATTCGAGAACAGAATTTAGGTACCGCCAGTAGCAGACATTAAGGAAGATATTTTGAGTGAGGCTCATAGCTCACGATATTCGATTCACCCTGGTAGTACCAAGATGTACCAAGATCTTCGATAATTTTTTTGGTGGCCTAATCTGAAACGAGATGTTGTAGAGTGTGTTGCCAAGTGTCTGACCTGCCAGAAAGTGAAAGCAGAATATCAGAGACCGAGTGGGTTGCTACAATTGCTAGAGATCCCAGAATGGAAATGGGAACATATTACAATGGACTTCGTGGTTGGCCTTCCGACGACTCAGAAAGGCTACGACGTAGTATGGGTTATCGTTGACCGACTGACAAAATCCGCACACTTCCTTTCGATCAAAATCAAATTTAACTTAGATCAGTTGGCAAAGTTATATGTAAAAGAGATTGTTTCGAGGCACGGAGTGCCGGTGTCAATTATTTCTGATAGGGATCCGCGCTTTACATCTAACTTCTGGAAATGTCTACAAGAATGCATGGGTACGCAGCTGAGGATGAGTACAGCATACCACCCTCAAACAAATGGACAGAGTGAGAGAACGATTCAGACATTAGAAGATATGTTAAGAGCCTATGTAATGGACTTTAAAGGAAATTGGGACGATCACCTACCGCTTGTAGAGTTCGGCTACAACAACAGTTACCACGCTAGTATTGGCATGCCGCCTTATGAAGCGTTATACGGCAAAAAGTGTAGAACTCTGCTTTACTGGGATGAAGTTGGCGAAAGACAGTTGCTAGAGCCAGAATTGGTACAACAAACAACAGAAATAGTCAAAGTGATCCGAACAAGACTGATAGCAGCCCAAGATAGACAGAAAAAATACGCCGATCCACACCGTAAGAATGTTGAGTTTGAACCGGGTAGTTATGTATTCTTGAAGGTCTCTCCATGGAAGGGAAAGATCAGGTTCGAAAAGAAAGGAAAATTAAGTCAACGATTCATTGGACCATTTGAAGTACTGCAAAGAATCGGAGAAGTTGCATATGAGGCAGCGTTACCTCCAGCACTCGAGAATGTCCACAATGTCTTCCATGTTTCGGTATTACGACCCTACAAACCCGATTACAAGCATATAATTGAATATAAACCCCTACATTTTGAAAAAGACTTATCTTACGAAGAAATTCCTGTTCAAATTGTCGACAGAAAAGAGCAAGTTCTCAGAAATAAAGTAATACCTTCTGTTAAGGTAATTTAGAGGAACCACAACGCTGAAAAAGCTACGTGGGAACTCGAAGAGAATATGATAAAAAATTACTCTAATTTATTTACTTAAATTATGTGTAAGCGATTTTGAGGACAGAATCTTTGTAGGGGGGAGAATGTAACGGGGTCGAACTTATTGAGCCGTGATTCTGGGAACAGAATCCTTTTAAGGGGGGAAAGATGTGACAACCGACATTTTGTAATTTAATTTTAATATTTATTGAATTGAAGACATATTTTTTCGATGAATTAATTATTAGATTAAATAATTAATTGATGAAGTTGTGTTAGATTAATTTAATTATATGTGTCATATTTATTAAATTAATGTGGATAATTATTATTATTCGAAGTATGTAATTATGTGAGCTTATTGAATTAAAAAGGAATATTTATTGAGCCTAATAGTATTTTAATTAATTCAATAATTAATTTAAAATTTAATAATTTGACATTATTAATGAATGAGAAAATTCAATTATGCGACTATGTGAATTTAATGAGAAATTATTTTATTTCATTTAAAATAAATTAAACTAGATAGTTGATTTATTTTATAAAGGGTGTGACATTTTTTTTCAAACTATATTATAAAGGTTTTATTAAATTAATTTGATATAAGCCTTTTAAGGCTAGCCAAACATGGCATTAGTGGAGGTTGAGGGCAGTTGACCTATGATGGGTAACTGACCTCAACACGTCAGTTCTTATTCTTTTTATATACGTCTTCTTCCTCCTGTTATTTCTAAGTCTAGCAAAGTATCACAGAGAGAGATTGAGAAATTGTTGAAGGAGAGTGTGAGTTGTGTGATCTAAAGGATTAATTGTGAAAGGTTTCAATTCTACTCATTCACACTTTGGGTAATCTCTTAAATCCAATTTCTTTTTTTACGTCATTAAGATTTCATGAATATGGCTTTCAATTTTTCTGTTAAAATCCCTGCAATTGGAAATTTCTTTGATTATGAGCTTGTGTATATGTTAACATGTATCATATCGTATTTAATTTTATATATATATATATATATATATATATATATATATATATATATATATATATTATAAACCATATCATCAGCTCATAATTTTATAACGTATGTTATTTACAGAGCATAAAATATGGCCATATGGCCTTACGTACCAAATTTAATACGTCTATCATGGGTTATATCATAAATTTACACTTGTATATTATTATGCATGTTGATACGAAGAGACCAAACTTTAAATGAACGGATTCGGTGTTATAACGAACCCGTAGTACTGATTTACATGTTTTATTTTGAAAACCTTCAAGAACATCAAGAACAGTAAATTAATTGTGTTGATTTTTGTTAATTATGTGTTTTAACATGTTAAAATCATGCTAGAAGGGTTAATTAATGATTATGTACGAATTCTAGAATGTGGGTATGTTTAATTTGGTGAATTTAGTGACCATATAATGATAATTTCGTTGAACTCTGCGTTCTTCGCGAGCTGAGAATCAAAATCTGGAGTTTCGCGCCGCGGCGCCAACTCCAGAACTGAAGTCACGCGCCGCAGCTCCAAGTATTCGGCCGCAGCGCCACGGCGCCGCAGTACCGCAGCGCGAAGACCAAGTATAACTGTGGCGCCGCAGCGCCACTTAGCATAATGTCTAGAAATGCAAATTTTTAAGTGTTCAAGTATAGAAATGTAATAGTAACTCAACTTAATGAATATAAAATTAGGTTAAACATATAATGAGATGTTAAAGTAGATTCTTAACACGTCCATAACACAATTACGTGTGAATTGAACGATTGAATGCATAGTTAGCTTAATGTTTGTGAGATGTAAATTATGTGACAATGAATGTAGTAATTTGACTAAGTATGGTCATAATCAAAGTTAGACAAAGATAATGAGCTTAGGATGACTAGTTACATATTAATTAACTGGAGTTGTGAATGGAAATGGTATGTAGGATTAAATCAAGGAACGTGTATAAATTAACGTGTAATCTACGCACGAAGCAAGTTTTCTAACCCTACTTGTTATCACTATTCAAGTTTGTAAATTACTTCAAGCAATTCTCATTATTATTAAATCAAGTTTGATTAGTTATATTAAAGATTACTTATATTTTCAAAGTAAGAATCTGTTATACAATACTTATTCTATTGTAAACCTCTTGAGATTGTTATTCAATTTAAATACCATTTATTATTGAACATTGTTAGACTAGCGAACCCTTATTGATTCGACTAGTCCATAGTTGATGAGCGTTCTAAATTTCAGAACCCCTGATAAATTATCCAAACCAAACTTCCTTTGGTACGGATTCTAATGTCAAACTGAGATGAATAGCCCTGTATAGGGGATTACTTATGCGTTAGCGTTAAGATATTGTGCACAGTATGGTACTAAGGGTTGATCCCCCTAAGTACGAGAAGAAGAGTCAGTAGTCTTATGAATATTAAAGGTTTTAAGTATAACCCTTGATAACCTATGACATAGTTCAAGGACTTATGACCCTCAGTTTTCTTTTGATTTTTGTTATTCATTCTTGATTCAAAAGTTGAGCTTTATTTCAGAAGTCTTTGATTCACTCGCATGTTATTATATTGTTACTTTCGTTATTATACTTGTGGGTAATTGTGCTCACTCTTGCGAATAATAACATTGCAGTTAAGAACGAAAGAACAGACGAACCTTCTACTAGCAAAGGCAAGGGCAAGATTAACAAGTAATGAAGACTTGTTGTTTATGTGATGTTGAATTTATGAGTGAAGACTTATGTTAATGTTGTTTAAGACTTATTATTTGTTTATGTTTCCGCACAGATGTTTAAGGTTAGTATGACCTACGATTGTATTTATTATTCAGATGTTGTAACCCCATAAGGGGAGGATTTAATTCTATCTATTGCATGGTTTGCATTTATTATGGGTAGATAGATATATGATGTTTGTATAGTGAACACCAAATCATGTGGGAATGGAAGTACCCGGATTTAGGGGTGTCACAGCCGTCGTACGAATATTCCCCGACAACAAGAATATTCCACGACCAAACGAATATTCCCCAATAACAATAAGTATTTTATAGCCACTTTCTTATTTTAAAAATTTTCATATGTCACCCTTAACTTTAACTTTTTATCAATTTAACCATTTACTGCATAATAATTATAAGAAAAATTGAATACTTTTATTTCATAAAATTTGGGGTCTTACAATCTCCCTTCCTTATGAAATTTCGTCCCCGAAATTTACGTACCTAGTATTTCAAAGAGTTGAGAATACCTTACTATCTTTTCAAATTCTATCTCACCGGTCATCATGATTTCTCCATTGCTTATCTCCTGTATTTCAGATATCATTCTAGAATACAGCTTCAAAACAAAAGTTAATTGACATATCACAATTTATCAACTCAAGTAAGAAAATTTAGCTTAGGTAGGACACACACTAGCGAAGGATATTACTCGTCTCTCCCCTCCTAGTTCTATTTCCTGATCTCCGCCAAAGACCATATCCCTAAGCTCTGATACCAAATGTAACGCCCCAAAAACAGGTCCATTCCACCCAACCTATTCTGAGTCACCACGAAATACACTCAATACAATTTCCAAATACAAACTTCATTATTACAATTATCGTGCAAAATACAACGACACATAAGTTATGAGTTTTGATACAATTATATATCAACTATGACTCTCATCCCAACCTTGGATAGCATGTCACAAAGGCATCTTACATAAATGTATAGTCAATAACTGTTTTAGAAATTAAAATCTTTGGGAAGTGCTCAAGGAAACCTTCGTACATGGGAGGCCATGCGTCTAGGTTATGATAGATATCATATGCCCACAGAATTATCCTTGGTTGATCCAATAGACCCCAAAGAAAAATGAGAAGATTACTATCATGTTCTTTCCAATGGTGAGTCTTCTCTTGACATATAATTATCTTCATTGTCTCCAAGTGAGAATTATATTTTAGCCAAACTCCAAGATTATATAGGTAGTGCTCGTAGATATACTCAGCGAGTGGATGTGCACAACCCTGTCTTATGATAACACGAAGTCGCATGTCATTAGACATCTTGTATGATAGTGGCAAAACACCCTTCCAACGTTGGGTTCACCTCACCCTATTGGATTCACAAAATATAACTACTAAATGATGTATAAAATACAACCCACTATTTTAAAGTTCTCAATAAAATTATTTTTATACTGTTTAGGTAGAACTTTCACAGCTAGAGACCACCGTTCTACTTCCCTGTTACCCCCGCTCGACCCAGCTACACTCTTATTACCTGAAAGGAATTGTGAAGCAAAAGGGTGAGCACAATTAGCCCAGTAAAGAATATCATGACTAAAGATAATTAAATTTTCAATAGCCTTCATTAGTAATAAATCAGAGATTTAGAACATATGGTAGATGATAAAACTTTTTAACCATAGTTGCAGCGGAACGAGCAATCCATTAGAAGAGTCAAATAGACCATATGGTCTATTATCTTCTCCATGTTAAAAGTCCACCAACAACGTTTTATCCCTGTAATATCAAATAACAGTTTCTCTCCACAATCACGTGTATAACTCATAATCATAATTGTGGTTCTAAATTCCTCTTCTCATCCAAGATGAAGATAATTTTCATCACCTGTCTTTACCTGAAACATCAAAGATCATGGTTATACCAAATCACAGTTGCTGTTCATAATCATACTAATAAATTCATCTTTGCACTATGGGCCAAAGATATTCGTCAACAGTTCATCTTTGCACTACTGGCCAAAGATATTCAACAACTGGTCATCTTTGCACTACATGCTAAAGATATTCAACAACAGATCATCTTTGTACTACAAGCCAAAGATATTCAACAACAGATCATCTTTGCACTACAGGCCAAAGATATTAATATCTCAAAGAAATATATAATCATTTCAGAATTTATGTAAACAATAATTATAATCATGTTAATCAATTCACCTTTGCACTTAAGCTAAAGATATTCAATTATAAATTCAATGGTCATGATCATACCAATCAACAATTTAACTTTGCACTATTGGCCAAAGAGAACTCATAGTCACGATCATACCAATAATCTACCCATCTTTACACTCAAGTCAAAGAGAAATTTCATCATCAGGATTATAAAAATGTTATATATGATAATAAAAACAATATGATCAAAACATGGATTTAATTTTAAGAGCAATATTCATAAATCAACGATAATTTGGTCAGAAAAAGAAACTAATTTTGTCGTAAATAGTACCTGTAAATAGTAACTCGTGAATAGTAACTCATGAATAGTAACTCGTGAATAGTAACTCAAAAATAGTAACTCGTAAATAGTAACTCGTAAATAGTAACTCGTGAATAGTTGTAAGACCCCAAATTATTAATGAAAAAAATCAAATTTTCTCTAAATATTATTGTGAATAATAAGGGGTTAATTTGATATAATACTTTGGTTATGGGTGAAATGTGCAAATTTTGCAAAATAAGCAAGTAGTTATAAAATATTCATTTTGTTAGGAAATATTCGTTTGGTCGTGGAATATTCTTGCTGTCGGGGAATATTCGTACGACGGCGCAGCCTTGTGTGGGCCCCATAACGGAAAGCGATTGGATGAAGAAAACGACAAGTATAAGTTATTTATAAATAATGGCGCAGTTGTTACCGTTAATACTGTTGGAATACCCGATGGTTAAAATACAGTAGCACACGGTATTGCACTAATTATTGATTCTTACGTAAGAAGGCACTACTCAATAATTGTTACAGTAGTTAGTGTTCAATATTTTATTTTATTGATTCAATAATTGTTGCGTTGATATTTTATATTATTGTTATTTCAATAATTGTTGATGCACAATATTTTCTTTTATCAGATCAATAATTCATATTATTTGAATAATATTATTAGATAACATTATTGACAATGTCTAGAAAGTTTTGTCTAAGGAGAGGTTTGGTCATCTAATTACGCGCCAGTAAGGAGAAATCCTTATTGGAAAGCCCCCTCTTTTCTGGGAACGGCCTGGTTGTCATAAATATGATTCTGTAATATTATTTGTGAATAATTAATTATTGATTCATATGATAAGGAAATATTTATTTTATGTGGATATAAATAAGGGATATATTTTTGTGGTTAAAAATGAAGGAGTTAATGTTGAGGTTTTTATCAGTATTTTTGTCGGAATGGAGGTATTAAAAATCAGGGTTTTTGAGATATTTTGCAGGGGTTATAGACCGTTGGATCGTGGTAATTTTTGGATATGTTATACATATATAAGTTGAGTATATGTCCACAAATTTTGAACCGTTAAAAATGAACGTATGATTTATTATGAATTTTACGAGATGACTGGTTCAGAAATTGTTGAATTTTTGGAGTTAATCATTTTGGTGGAAAATTCTAGAATTGGTGGGCCCCACTCTTGGTTGGTGAATAAATGTGCTGAGATTTTTATTCAAATGTGGTGGGTGGGAATAGTAGCAGGTAAAGCCATCAGGTTGCAGGTTAAGTTTGCTTCGGCGTGCTAACATTTTTTTATAAATAGAGGGCTAAGTTAGAATTGAAAATCACACCAGAAACAAGTTTTCTCTCTTTCTCTCTCTAGATTATTGAGTGTATTTTGTGAGTATTTAGATACTTTGAGAGTTTCTATTCATCAGAGAAAGTTTCTTTCAACCTTATACCGGTATTCCGACAAGAAGTACTGATATTTTGAGGTAAGGGATATTATTTTCTTCTTAAATGATATTATTTTCTTCAATATCATTATGCTGAAATATTGATATGAGTTTTTATCAAATTTGGAACTTTTTATGTCGGGGTTACTATTCACGTATACGATACTATTCACGTATACGGTACTATTCACGAAGACGGCACTATTCATCGAAAAATAAAAATTTTCTCTTTTTGTCCAAGATGTCTATTATGGTTACTATCTTTGATTGTATCCATGTTTTGATCTTTATTTTTGAATTCTGCTTCACAATTGATTATTATGAAGTATTATTGATCTTGGATAAATTGTTATACGAATCCCTAATATTTGTCCTTCTATCTCACTGGATTCGTTCTTTTTAAGATATTTTTCATCATCCTCAGTCCTAAATGATGATATTACTGAATATCTTTGGCATGTAGTGCAAAGATGTATGATTACTTGATGAATATCTTTGGCCTGTAGTGCAAAGATGAACAGGTGTTGAGATGAACATGACTGACAGGTGATACAAATGAATATCTTTGGCCTGTAGTGCAAAGATGAATATTTGGATAAAGATGATTATTAATTGATGTTACAGGGATAAAATATTGATGGTGGACTTTTAAATCTTAGAAGATAATTGAATTCTTTCTCTACTTGACTCTTCTAATGGTTTGCTTTTTCCGCTGCAGTTGTTGATCTAAAACTTGTTGTCGATTATATTCTATCAGATTTTTCCCTGTTGAAGACTAATGATAATTTGTTGTATATTATCTTAGTCATAATATTCTTTACTGGGCTAGTTGAGCTAACCCTTTTCCTTTTTGTTCCATTTTTCTTCTCAAGAGGTGAGAACATAGTAGGATCTAGTCGGGGTATGGAGTGATGGTTCTAGAAAGATGTTTTAGCAGTCCTCACTATTTCTGTAAAATTGTGTTTGAATAATTGTAATGAGGATTTATTTGAGTGTGGATATTGTCCAGAAGACAATATTTGTATTTAAACTCACAGTATGTGTTGTCGTATTTTGCACGACAATTGTATTATTGAAGTTGTAGTTTGCTTTCTGTACCATGTATTTGGCGACTCAGAATGGGTGTTGTATACCTATTTTGGGGGCGTCACAGTTGGTATCAGAGTTTAGGGATATGATCTCTGGCTGAGATGTGAGACAAGAACTAGGAAGGGAGAGACGGGGAATTCCTTCGCTAGTATGACCTGACTAAGTTTATTTGATGTTTATTTGGTCGGTCAGAGTATAGGGATATTATATGACATGACTATTAACCCTTGTTTTATGGCAGTATTTAAGAATGGCAGCTGAGAACGTTAATAATGGAGTAAATCAGACCGTGGAGACACCTTTGATCACCACCCAGGGGAACGTGCAACAGAAAGGCAATATTCCTTCTGTAAACAACGTTACAGAGCAAACGATGAATGATGGAATGTTTAGGAGCTTTTTGCAGTTCATGCAAAATCAGACGAGGGAGACTCGTGTGCAGAATATAGGTGGAAATGATAACAACGCGCGGTTTGTCACAGCCAAGCAGTTCAAAGAATTGGGACCACCAGAATTTAAGGGAAAGCCGGATCCGATCATGGCGGAAACGTGGGTCAAGCAAATTACCAAGATATTCGATGTCTTGGGATGCACGGAGGAACAGAAGGTTCCATTCACCACCTTTATGTTCTGCGGTGAGGCAGACTACTGGTGGGAGTCTGTGAAGCGTACCCAGCCTGACGCACTCAACATGTCCTGGGAAACATTTCAAAAAATGTTCAATGACAAGTACTTTCCTGAAAGTATTCGTCATATGAAGGAGGTTGAGTTTATCAGACTGGAACAAAATAACATGACGGTGTCCCAGTACGAGGCGAAGTTTGCAGAGTTATCTAGGTTTGCACCTCATTTGGTCGAAAATGAGGAACGAATGACAAGGATGTTTCTAAGAGGTCTAAAACCCGAGATTCGGCAATATCTTATCTCTCATAAATTTTCTTTATATTCAGATGTTGTAAACAGGGCTCAATTATTAGAGCGAGATAATGAGTATGTGCAACCGAGGGACCACAACCAGGGTCATACCGGTGGCGGCAGTCATCGAAGCAATGAAAACCAGCAGGGAGAAAAATATTCGGACAAAAGCGGTAACCACTCTGGTGGTAATCGTGGTCGTGATAATAGAAGGAGCGAGTCGGGAGGAGATTTCAAGAAGAGAAGGTACAACAATGATATCGTGAAGACGTCAGCACAATCATCAACTATTTCTAGGGGAGGAGAACGGCCACCGGTCGTATGTTACAAATGTGGAAAAGAGGGACATATCAGCCCAAACTGCCCACAACAATCCAAGGTATGTTATAACTGTGAAAAGGAGGGTCATATAGCTCGAGAGTGTTCTGTAGCAAAACCAAGTTCAGCGGGGATGGTGACTCCAAAAGTTGTCCCGGATAAGTCGAAATCAGCGGTTCCTGGAAGGGCATTTGTCGTGACTGGCTAAAACGCGAGAAACCCGAACGAGGTAATCACGGGTAAGCTAATCTTGAATTCTTGCGAAGTTTATACTTTACTAGATACCGGTTCTACCCATTCTTTTATCTCTCCTGCTTGTGCTCAACGTTTAAACTTGACTCCGGAGAAATTGGACTTTGACTTGTCTGTTGAAACTCCGTTGGGTGAAACCTTCGTTACATCTACAGTTTATAAATCTTGCATGATCCAAGTTGGCACTATCACATTACCTATTGATCTTATCTCTTTAAAGATACTTGCTTTTGATGTGATTTTAGGAATTGATTGGTTAACCACTCATCATGCTAAAATTGATTGTTTTCGTAAGGTTGTTAGTTTTCATATTCCTAACCAACCTGTCATACGAATTCAAACCACTAAACCACTAAAATTAGTCACTGTCATATCAAGCCACAAAACTATTCGTTTATTAAAAAATGGATGTCAAGCTTTCTTAGCCCATGTCATGGACTTGAACAAAAATACGTCAGATTTGAATGATATTTCTGTTGTTAGTGAATTTCCTGACATATTTCCTGAAGAATTTCTTGGCCTAACCCAGAGCGTGATATTGAATTTTTGTATTGATCTTCAACCCGATACAAAACTCATTTCTAAAATCTCATATTGAATAGCTCCTATTGAACTTCAGGAGTTAAAAACCCAACTATAGAAGTTGGTACCCGAGCCTTTATCTGGTGATTTCCTTTGTGGAATGCACCAAAGCCAGACTCTCCATAGGGGACTCTATATTTGTGTGGTGGTAAAACAATAGGTGCCATTGTAACGTGCTATCCAAGATTGGGATATGAATCACAATTAAGAGCAACCGAAGTCGGTGACCAAAGTACGTAGCTTTCTGGACTTAGCTGGTTACTATCGGAGATTCGTGGAAGGATTTTCTCGAATCACTACTCCGTTAACTTAGATGACTCAGAAAGATACAAAATTCGTATGGAGCGAGGAATGCGAGAAGATTTTCCAATAGCTCAAGAGGCGACTCATTCGGAACCTGTTCTGACCATACCATCCTGGAAAAGCGAACGTGGTAGCTGACGCGTTGAGTAGAAGATTGTACGTGAGTACGAGTGTGATATTGTTGAACACAAAGACCTATTTTGTATAATTTATAAATGATAGAGATAGAGTTAATGACTCTAGGGATCCACGTGATGATATACGAGTAAAATTGACTTTAATCGATAAAGTTAAAGCTGCTCAAGCTACGGACATGGAGCTGATGCGTATGAAGAAGAAAGTGCAAGAAGGTGCTATTCCAGAAGCAAGAATCGATGAAGAAGGAATACTTCGAGTCAACTCCAGACTTTGTGTTCCTAACAATTTTGACTTGAAGCATAGAATAATGATGGAGGCACACAACACACCGTTTGCAATCCATCCTGGGAGTACCAAAATGTATCACGATCTTCGACATACATTTTGGTGGAGCAATATGAAAAGAGAGATCGCGGAGTTTATCTCGAGATGTTTAACTTGTCAACGTGTAAAAGCGGAGCATCAAGTACCAAAGGGTCCATTGCAACCACTTGAGATTCCGAAATGGAAGTAGGAACACATTACTATGGATTTTGTTACGGGTCTTCCCAAGGTTTCTCAAGGCATAGATGCGATTTGGGTTATTGTGATAGATTAACCAAGTCCGCTCATTTCTTGCCGATACGTGAGACTTATTCCCTTGAACGTCTTGCTAGTATGTACGTGAACGAGATTATGAGATTGCATGGCATGCCAGTATCCATAGTTTCGGATCGTGACCCAAGATTCACTTCACGATTTTGGGTTAGCTTGCAGAAAGCTATGGGCACGGATTTACGATTCAGTTCGGCATACCATCCTCAAACGGACGGACAATCAGAGAGGACTATTCAAACTCTTGAAAATCTATTAAGACTTTGTGTCCTAGATCTCAAAGGGAGTTGGGATAAGTACTTACCATTGGTGGAATTCTCCTACAACAACAGTTATCAGGCGAGCATAGGTGTGGCTCCATTTGAGGCGTTGTATGGAAGAAAATGTCGTTCTCCAGTATACTGGGACGAGGTGGGTGAAGCAACATTGTTGGGACCAGAGTTGATACGCATTACTACAGAGAAGATCCAAACGATTCGACAACGTATACAAACGGCACAGGATCGACAAAAGAGTTATGCGGATCTTCATCGGAAGGACGTGGAATTTAATATTGGGGATCATGTATTATTACGTGTTGCACCATGGAAGGGAGTTACAAGATTTGGGAAGAGAGGAAAGCTCAATCCAAGATTTGTTGGTCCATTTGAGATTCTTGAGCGAATAGGAAATGTGGCATATAGACTCGCATTACCTCCAAGCATGTCTCGTGTTCATAATGTTTTTCACATATCTATGCTTCGAAAATATGTTAAAGACCCGAACCACATTATTGAGTTAGAATCAGACGAGATAGCTGAAGATTTAACGTACGAGGAGGTACCTGTTAAGATCTTGGATAGGAAAGAGCATGTCCTACGCACGAAGGTTATACCACAAGTTAAGGTTTTGTGGAGAAATCATGCTATTGAAGAAATGACCTGGGAGTTGGAATCAGAAATGAAAGCGAGGTATCCTCACCTTTTTGAAACATCAGGTACGTACGTCAATTTCGAGGACGAAATTTCATAAGGAGGGGAGGTTGTAAGACCCCAACTTATTAATGAATAAAATCAAATTTTCTCTAAATATTATTGTGAATAATAAGGGGTTAATTTGATATAATACTTTGGTTATGGGTGAAATGTGCAAATTTTGCAAAATAAGTAAGTAGTTATAAAATATTCATTTTGTCAGGAAATATTCGTTTGGTCGTGGAATATTCTTGCTATCGGGGAATATTCATGCGACGGCGCAGCCTTGTGTGGGCCCCATAACGGAAAGTGATTGGATGAAGAAAACGACAAGTATAAGTTGTTTATAAATAACGGCGTAGTTGTTACCATTAATACTGTTGAAATACCCGGTGGTTAAAATACAGTAGCACACGGTATTGCACCAATTATTGATTCTTACGTAAGAAGGCACTACTCAATAATTATTACAGTAGTTAGTGTTCAATATTTTATTTTATTGATTCAATAATTATTGCGTTGATATTTTATATTATTGTTGTTTCAATAATTGTTGCTGCACAGTATTTTCTTTTATCAGATCAATAATTCATATTATTTGAATAATATTATTAGATAACATTATTGGCAATATCTAGAAAGTTCTGTCTAAGGAGAGGTTTGGTCATCTAATTGCGCGCCAGTAAGGAGAAATCATTATTGGAAAGCCCCCTCTTTCCTGGGAACGGCCTGGTTGTCATAAATGTGATTCTGTAATATTATTTATGAATAATTAATTATTGATTCATATGATAAGGAAATATTTATTTTATGTAGATATAAATGAGGGATATATTTTTGTGGTTAAAAATGAAGGAGTTAATGTTGAGGTTTTTATTAGTATTTTTGTCGGAATGGAGGTATTAAAAATCAGGATTTTTGAGATATTTTGCAGGGGTTATAATTTTTAATCCGACCGTTGGATCGTCGTAATTTTTGGATATGTTATACATATATAAGTTAAGTATATGTCCACAAATTTTGAACCGTTAAACATGAATGTATGATTTATTATGAATTTTACGAGATGACTGGTTCAGAAATTGTTGAATTTTCGGAGTTAATCATTTTGGTAGAAAATTCTAGAATTGGTAGGCCCCACTCTTGGTTGGTGAATAAATGTGCTGAGATTTTTATTCAAATGTGGTGGGTGGAAATAGTAGCAGGTAAAGCCATCAGGTTGTAGGTTAAGTCTGCTTCGGCGTGCTAACATTTTCCTATAAATAGAGGGCTAAGTTAGAATTAAAAATCACACCAGAAACAAGTTTTTTCTCTTTCTCTCTCTAGATTATTGAGTGTATTTTGTGAGTATTTATATACTTTGAGAGTTTCTATTCATCAGAGCAAGTTTCTTTCAGCCTTATACCGGTATTCCGACAAGAAGTACTGATATTTTGAGGTAAGGGATATTATTTTCTTCTTAAATGATATTATTTTCTTTAATATCATTATGCTGAAATATTGATATGAGTTTTTATCAAATTTGGAACTTTTTGTGTCGGGGTTACTATTCACGTATACGACACTATTCACGTATATGGAACTATTCACTAATACGACACTATTCACCGAAAAATAAAAATTTTCTCTTTTTATCCAAGATGTCTATTATGGTTACTATCTTTGATTGTATCCATGTTTTGATCTTTATTTTTGAATTCTGCTTCACAATTGATTATTATGAAGTATTATTAATCTTGGATAAACTGTTATACGAATCCCTAATATTTGTCCTTCTGTCTCACTGGATTCGTTCTTTTTAAGATATTTTTCATCATCCTCAGTCCTAAATGATGATATTACTGAATATCTTTGGCCTGTAGTGCAAAGATGTATGATTACTTGATGAATATCTTTGGCCTGTAGTGCAAAGATGAACAGGTGTTGAGATGAACATGACTGACAGGTGATACAAATGAATATCTTTGGCTTGTAGTGCAAAGATGAATATTTGGATAAAGATGATTATTAATTGATGTTACAGGGATAAAATATTGATGATAGACTTTTAAATCTTAGAAGATAATAGAATTCTTTCTCTACTTGACTCTTCTAATGGTTTGCTTTTTTCGCTGCAGTTGTTGATCTAAAACTTGTTGTCGATTATATTCTATCAGATTTTTCCCTGTTGAAGGCTAACGATAATTTGTTGTATATTATTTTAGTCATAATATTCTTTACTGGGCTAGTTGAGCTAACCTTTTTCCTTTTTGTTCCATTTTTCTTCTCAGGAGGTGAGAACATAGCAGGATCTAGTCGGGGTATGGAGTGATGGTTCTAGAAAGATGTTTTAGCAGTCCTCACTATTTCTGTAAAATAGTGTTTGAATAATTGTAATGAGGATTTATTTGAGTGTGGATATTGTCCAGAAGACATTATTTGTATTTAAACTCAGAGTATGTGTTGTCGTATTTTGCACGACAATTATATTATTGAAGTTGTAGTTTGCTTTCTGTACTATGTATTTGGCGACTCAGAATGGGTGTTGTATACCTATTTTGGGGGCGTCACAATAGTACTTCGTATTTGTACATAGTACCGAATACGCAAGTAATGTCATATACGTAAATAGTGTCATATACATGAATAGTGTCATATACGTGAATAGTATTGTATACGTGAATAGTAATCCCGACACAAAAAGGTAAAGATTTCACAATAAAACTCATACCAATATTTCGGTATAATGATATTAAAAGTAATAATATTATTGCGAAAAAATAATATCCCTTACAATAACGTACCTCAAAAGAACAATATTTCTGAATGAAATATCGGATATGATGCTGAAGAAAACTTGCACTGAATAGCAACTCTCAACGTATCTAAATACTCACAAAATACGCTCAATAATATAAATAGAGAGAGAGAAAACTTGTTTCTGGTGTGATTTTCAATTCTAACTAAGCACCCTATTTATAGGAAAATGTTAGAACGCCAAAGCAGACTTAACCTACTACCTAATGGCTTTACCTGTTACTATTCATGCCCACCACATTTGAAATAAAATTTTAGCACATTTCTCACCAACCAAAAGTGGGGCCCACTCATTCTAGAATTTTCTACCAAATTATTTATAAATTCAGAAACTTCAACAATTTCTGAATTAGTCACCTCTTAAAATTCATAACAAATCATACGTTCATTTTTAACGGTTCAAAATTTGTGGACATATACTCAACTTATATATGTATAACATATCAAAAAATCACAACGATCTAACGGACGGATTAAAATTATAACTCACGCAATAGAGCTTTAAGAACACCGATTTGATTTTTTAATACCTCCAATCCGACAAAATACTAATAAAACACCTCAACATTAATTCCTTCATTTATAACCACATAAAATAAATATTTTCCTATCCATCATTTATGTCCACATAAAATAAATATTTCCTTATCATATAAATCAATAATTAATTATTCACAAATAATATTACAGAATCACAATAATGATAATCAGGTGGTTCCCAGGAAAGAGGGGGCTTTCAGATAAGAATTTCTCCCTATTGGCGCGCAATTAGATGACCTAACCTCTCTTTGACAGAACTTTCTAGATATTGCCAAATAATGTTATCTAATAATATTATTCAAATAATATGAATTATTGGTCTGATAATAGAAATACTGTGTCATGACAATTATTGAAACAACAATAATATAAAACATCAACGTAGCAATTATTGAGTCAATAAAATAAAATACTGAACAGTAATTACTGTAACAATAATTGAGTAGTGCCCTCTTACGTAAGAATCAATAATCCAAAAATACTGTGCAATACCGTGTGCTACTGTGTAACCACGTATTACTGTATTTTAACCACCAGGTATTTCAACAGTGTTTACGGTAACAACTACGCCGTTATTTATAAAAACTCAAACTCATCGTTTTCTTTATCCGACAGTTATTCTGTTATGGGACCCACAAATAGTTGCGCCGTTGTGACAACCGACATTTTATAATTTAATTTTAATATTTATTGAATTGAATAAATATTTTTTCGATGAATTAATTATTAGTTTAAATAATTAATTGATGAAGTTGTGTTAGATTAATTTAATTATATGTGTCATATTTATTAAATTAATGTGGAGAATTATTATTATTCGAAGTATGTAATTATGTGAACTTATTGAATTAAAAATGAATATTTATTGAGCCTAATAGTATTTTAATTAATTCAATAATTAATTAGAAATTTAATAATTTGACATTATTAATGAATGAGAAAATTCAATTATGCGACTATGTGAATTTAATGAGAAATTATTTTATTTCATTTAAAATAAATTAAACTAGATAGTTGATTTATTTTATAAAGGGTGTGACATTTTTTTCCAAACTATATTATAAAGGTTTTATTAAATTAATTTGATATAAGCCTTTAAAGGCTAGCCAAAAATGGCATTAGTGAAGGTTGAGGGCAGTTGACCCATGATGGGTAACTGATCTCAACGTGTCAGTTCTTATTCTTTTTATATACGTGTTCTTCCTCCTGTTATTCCTAAGTCTAGCAAAGCATCACAGAGAGAGATTGAGAAATTGTTGAAGGAGAGTGTGAGTTGTGTGATCTAAAGGATTAATTGTGAAAGGTTTCAATTCTACTCATTCACACTTTGGGTAATCTCTTCAATCCAATTTCTTTTTTTTTAAGCCCTTAAGATTTCATGAATATGGCTTTCAATTTTTCTGTTAAAATCCCTGCAATTGGAAATTTCTTTGATTATGAGTTTGTGTATATGTTAACATGTATCATATCGTATTTAATTATATATATATTATAAACCATATCATCAGTTCATAATTTTATAACGTATGTTATTTACAGAGTATAAAATATGGCCATATGGCCTTACATACCAAATTTGATACGTCTATCATGGGTTATATCATAAATTTACACTTTTATGTTATTATGTATGTTGATACGAAGAGACCAAACTTTAAATGAACGGATTCGGTATTATAACGAACCCGTAGTACTGATTTACATGTTTTGTTTTCAAAACCTTCAAGAACATCAAGAACAGTAAATTATTTGTGTTGATTTTTGTTAATTATGTGTTTTAACATGTTAAAATCATGCTAGAAGGGTTAATTAATGATTATGTACGAATTCTAGAATGTGGGTATGTTTAATTTGGTGAATTTAGTGACCATATAATGATAATTTTGCTGAACTCGGTGCTCTTCGCGAACTGAGAATCAAAATCTGGAGTTTCGCGCCGCGGCGCCAACTCCAGAACTGAAGTCCCGCGCCGCAGCGCCAAGTATCCGGCTGCAGCGCCACGACACCGCAGTGTGAAGACCAAGTATAACTGTGGCGCCGCAGCGCCACTTAGCAGAATGTCCAGAAATGCAAATTTTTAAGTGTTCAAGTATAAAAATGTAATAGTAACTCAACCTAATGAATATAAAATTAGGTTAAACATAACACAATTACGTGTGAATTGAACGATTGAATGCATAGTTAGCTTAATGTTCGTGAGATGTAAATTATTTGGCAATGAATGTAGTAATTTGACTAAGTATGGTCATAATCAAAGTTAGACAAACATAATGAGCTTATTATGGCTAGTTACATATTAATTAACTGGAGTTATGAATGGAAATGGTATGTAGGATTAAATCAAGGAACGTGTATAAATAAACGTGTAATCTACGCACGAGACAAGTTTCCTAACCCTACTTGTTATCAATATTCAAGTTTGTAAATTACTTCAAGTAATTCTCGTTATTATTAAATTAAGTTTGATTTGTTATATTAAAGATTACTTATATTTTCACAGTAAGAATATGTTATATAATACTTGTTCTATTGTATACCTCTTGAGATTGTTATTCAATTTAAATACCATTTATTGTTGAACCTTGTTAGACTAGCGAACCCTTATTTATTCGACTAGTCCATAGTTGATGAGCGTTCTAAATTTCAGAACCCCTGATGAATTATCCAAACCAAACTTCCTTTGGTGCGGATTCTAATGTCAAACTGAGTTGAATAACCCTGTTTAGGGAATTACTTATGTGTTAGCGTTAAGATATTGTGCACAGTATGGTACTAAGGGCCGATTCCTTTAAGTACAAGAAGAAGAGTCCATAGTCTTATGACTGTTAAAGAATTCAAGTATAACCCTTGATAACCTAGGACATAGTTCAAGGTCTTATGACCCTCATATTTCTTTTGATTCCTGTTATTCATTCTTGATTCAAAAGTTGAGCTTTATTTCAGAAGTCTTTGATTCACTCGCATGTTATTATATTGTTACTTTTGTTATTATACTTGTGGGCAATTGTGCTCACTCTTACGAATAATAACATTGCAGTTAAGAACGAAAGAATAGACGAACCTTCTACTAGCAAAGGCAAGGGCAAGATTAACAAGTAATGAAGACTTGTTGTTTATGTGATGTTGAATTTATGTGTTAAGACTTATGTTATTGTTGTTAAAGACTTATTATTTGTTTATGTTTCCGAACAGATGTTTAAGGTTAGTATGACCTGGGATTGTATTTATTATTCAGATGTTGAAACCCCATAAGGGGAGGATTTAATTCTATCTATTGCATGGTTTGCATTTATTATGGGTAGATAGATATATGATGTTTGTATAGTGAACACCAAATCATGTGGGAATGGAAGTACCCGGATTTGGGGGTGTCACAGCCGTCGTACGAATATTCCCCGACAACAAGAATATTCCACGACCAAACGAATATTCCCCAATAACAATAAGTATTTTATAGCCACTTTCTTATTTTGAAAATTTTCATATGTCACCCTTAACTTTAACTTTTTATCAATTTAACTATTTACTGCATAATAATTATAAGAAAAATTGAATACTTTTATTTCCTAAAATTCGGGGTCTTACAATCTCCCCTCCTTATGAAATTTCGTCCCCGAAGTTTACGTACCTGGTATTTTAAATAGTTGAGAATACCTTGCTATCATTTCAGATTCTATCTCCCCGGTCATCGTAATTTCTCCATTGCTTATCTCCTGCATTTCAGATATCATTCTAGAATACATCTTCAAAACAAAAGTTAACTGACATATCACAATTTATCAACTAAGGTAAGAAAATTTAGCTTAGGTAGGACACACACTAGCAAAGGATATTACTCGTCTCTCCCCTCCTAGTTCTATTCCATGATCTCCGCCAAAGACCATATCCCTAAGCTCTGATACCAAATGTAATGCCCCAAAAATAGGTTCATTCCACCCAACCTATTCTGAGTCACCACGAAATACACTCAATTTAATTTCCAAATACAAACTTCATTATTACAATTGTCGTGCAAAATACAATGACACATAAGTTATGAGTTTTGATACAATTATATATCAACTGTGACTCTCATCCCAACCTTGGATAGCATGTCACAAAGACATTTTACATAAAGGTATAGTCAGTAACTGTTTTAGAAATTAAAATCTTTAGGAAGTGCTCAAGTAAACCTTCGTACATGGGAGGCCATGCGTCTAGGTTATGATAGATATCATATGCCCACAGAATTATCCTTGGTTGACCCAATAGACCCCAAAGAAAAACGAGAAGATTACTATCATGTTCTTTCCAATGGTGAGTCTTCTCTTGACATATAATTATCTCCATTTTCTCCAATTGAGAATTATATTTTAACCAAACTGCAAGATTATATAGGTAGTGCTCGTAGATATACTCAGCGAGTGGATGTGCATAACCCTGTCTTATGATAACACGAAGTCGCATGTCATTAGACATCTTGTATGATAGTGGCAAAACACCCTTCCAATGTTGGGTTCGCCTCACCCTATTGGATTCACCAAATATAACTACTAAATGATGTATAAAATACAACCCACTATTTTAAAGTTCTAAATAAAATTATTTCCATACTGTTTAGGGAGAACCTCCACAGCTAGAGACCACCGTTCTATTCCCCTGTTACCCACGCTTGACCCAGCTACACTCTTATTACCTGAAAGGAATTGTGAAGCAAAAGGGTGAGCACAACTAGCCCAGTAAAAAATATCATGACTAAAGATAATTAAATTAACAATAGCCTTCATTAGTAATAAATCAGAGATTTAGAACATATGGTAGATGATAAAACTTTTCAACCATAGTTGCAGCGGAACGAGCAATCCATTAGAAGAGTCAAATAGACCATATGATCTATTATCTTCTCCATGTTAAAAGTCCACCAACAATGTTTTATCCCTGTAATATCAAATAACAGTTTCTGTCCACAATCACGTGTATAACTCATAATCATAATTGTGGTTCTAAATTCCGCTTCTCATACAGGATGAAGATAATTTTCATCACCTGTCTTTACCTGAAACATCAAAGATCATGGTTATACCAAATCACAGTTTCTGTTCATAATCATACTAATAAATTCATCTTTGCACTACGTGCCAAAGATATTCGTCAGCAGTTCATCTTTGCACTAATGGCCAAAGATATTCAACAACAGGTCATCATTGCACTACATGCCAAAGATATTCAACAACAGATCATCTTTGCACTACAAGCCAAAGATATTCAACAACAGATCATCTTTGCACTACATGCCAAAGATATTAATATCTCAAAGAAATATATAATCATTTCAAAATTTATATAAATAATAATTATAACCATGTTGATCAATTCACCTTTGCAATTAAGCTAAATATATTCAATTATAAATTCAATGATCATGATCATACCAGTCAACAATTCAACTTTGCACTACTGGCCAAAGAGAATCAATAGTCACGATCATACCAATAATCTACACATCTTTACACTTAAGTCAAAGAGAAATTTTATCACCAGGATTATAAAAATGTTATATATGATAAGAAAAATAATATGATCAAAACATGGATTTAATTTCAAGAGCAATATTCATAAATCAACGATAATTTGGTCAGAAAAAAAAACCAATTTTATCGTAAATAGTACCTATAGTAACTCGTGAATAGTAACTCATGAATAGTAACTCGTCAATAGTAACTCATGAATAGTAACTCATAAATAGTAAATCGTAAATAGTAACTTATGAATAGTACTCCGTATTTGTACATAGTACCGAATACGCAAGTAATGTCATATACGTAAATAGTGTCATATACATGAATAGTGCTGTATACGTGAATAGGGTTGTATACGTGAATAGTAACTCCGACACAAAAAGGTAAAGATTTCACAATAAAACTCATACCAATATTTCGGTATAATGATATTAAAAGAAATAATATTATTACGAAAAAATAACATCCCTTACCATCCCTTACAATCCCTTACTATCCCTTACAATACCTTACCTCAAAAGAACAGAATTTCTGAATGGAATATCGGATATGATGCTGAAGGAAACTTGTACTGAATAGCAACTCTCAAAGTATCTAAATACTCACAAAATATACTCGATAATATAGATAGAGAGAGAAAACTTGTTTTTGGTGTGATTTTCAATTCTAACTAAGCACCCTATTTATAGGAAAATGTTAGAACGCCAAAGCAGACTTAACTTGCTACTTGATAGCTTTACCTGTTACTATTTATACCCACCACATTTGAAATAAAATTTCAGCACATTTCTCACCAACCAAAAGTGGGGCCCACTCATTCTAGAATTTTCCACCAAATTATTTATAAATTCAGAAACTTCAATAATTTCTGAATTAGTCATCTCTTAAAATTCATAACAAATCATACGTTCATTTTTAACGGTTAAAAATTTGTGGACATATACTCAACTTATATATGCATAACATATCCAAAAATCACAACGATCCAACGGTGGGATTAAAATTATAACTCACGCAATAGAGCTTTAAGAACACCGATTTGATTTTTTAATACCTCCAATCCGACAAAATACTGATAAAACACCTCAACATTAATTCTTTCATTTATAACCACATAAAATGAATATTTTCCTATCCATCATTTATGTCCACATAAAATAAATATTTTCTTATCATATAAATCAATAATTAATTATTCACAAATAATATTACAGAATCACAATAATGATAACCAGGTGGTTCTCAGGAAAGAGGGGGCTTTCCAATAATGGCGCACAATTAGATGACATAACCTCTCTTTTACATAACTTTCTAGACATTGCCAAATAATGCTATCTAATAATATTATTTAAATAATTTGAATTATTGGTCTGATAATAGAAATAATGTGCCATGACAATTATTGAAACAACAATAATATAAAACATCAACGTAGCAATTATTAAATCAATAAAATAAAATAATGAATAGTAATTACTGTAACAATAATTGAGTAGTGCCCTCTTACGTAAGAATCAATAATCCAAAAATACTGTGCAATACCGTGTGCTACTATGCAACCACGTATTATTGTATTTTAACCACCAGGTATTCCAACAGTGTTAACGGTAACAACTACGCCATTATTTATAAAAACTCAAACTCGTCATTTTCTTCATCCGACAGTTATTCTGTTATGGGGCCCACAAATGGCTGCACCGTCGTACAAATATTTCCCGATAACAAGAATATTTCACGACCAAACGAATATTTCTCGATAACAATAAGTATTTTATAGCCACTTGCTTATTTTAATAAATTTCATATGTCACCCTAAACTTTAACTTTTTATCAATTTAACCATTTACTGCATAATAATTATAAGAAAAATTGAATACTTTTATTTCATAAAATTTGGGGTCTTACAATGATTCTAAAAGTATTACTCAAAACTATGAGTTTATCACATATTATAAAATAACACCATGTAGATAAATTAAAAACCTTTAATTAAATTATTCTTTTATTAATAAATAAATAAGATTGTTACAAAGTATATGTTTTATCATTAAACATGATTGGCTTGTGTGCATACTACTTTCATAATGGTGGTCGCTTCAACAATAGTCGCGTTGGTGGTAACAATTTCGACGATAATGGATGGGGTTTGGGCTTGGTCATTGGTTACCATTGGAGTTTGGGAGATTGATCAGAACGGTTGGAGACTGATTGAGGTTGCTGGAGTTCGATCAGAGAAGACGGTCGCAGAGAAAAGGTGGTGTTAGCTCGAAAGACAAAATTCAAAATCTGAAATGTTAATTGTGGCGCTTGATTTGGACAGGGAGACTTTTGATATAACTAAGCAATTGTGTACGCTTCCCAAAACACGGCTGATAATGGTGGATGTGGGACCAATGTTTGCACGTGGGGGGAGACGTGTCCATTGGTATTTGCATTAAAGCTACTTTTTGGATTCTTTCATCAAATGTCTCCTTATTAAAAAATATTAGGGGCAATGTTGGGGCATGATTATTTGGGCTCGGATGATTCGGTGGGCATAGTCCACATGGAAGAAGTTTCCCAATGTAGGAATCTGTTCTGGCCAGTTCTAGAATTTTAAGAAATCTAAGATTCCAAATTATATTTAATTTTCAACTCCAAAGGAAAGAATCGTGATATAATCAGACTTCCTTTCTTTAAGGAGATTCAATTCTGTCCCATTAAGTAATCTATCCTAATGAGGAATTCTATTTCCATATGAGGAAGGGCATGTAGGAGGAGGAGTGATCACTATAAATACAAGGCTACACCATGGTTTTCAGGTATCTCATTATTTTCCAGCACTAAAGCTTAATACCTCCATTGTTAATCTAATTCAACCTGTACTTATTCTCACACTCGAGCTATCCCCTGGCGGCCCAAGCCGTTAAGTTTTTTCGTGTTGCTTTGTTTCTGTGCAGGATTTGACGTGCTATTGGTGATTGAGGCGCGCGGACGAATATTGATGTTAACATACATAAATATCTAAGATAATATATATATATATATATATATATATATATATATATATATATATATATAGAGTCCGGATCTTAAGCTCACCTCTTATCCAACTCACCCGAGCTCACCCCCCTTTAGCGACGGATGCGACGACGGTTCGGTCATACAACCGTCATCTATACTTTTAGCGACGGATAACATATAGCGTCGCTAAAAGTATAGACGACGGTTGTATGACCAAACCGTCGTCGGATCTGTCGCTAAAGGGGGGATGAGCTCGGGTGATTTGGATAAGGGGTGAGCTTACGATCTGGACCGTATATATATATATATATATATATATATATATATATATATATATATAAAGTAAAATTTATAAAACAGGACTACATACAGTTTTTAAGTTTCGAACACTGAGCCGCCTCGCTTGAATCCAAGAATATTAAAAAAGAAATTGATGGACCAACTATATACAATATTTCCTTGTTCTAAAGAAAGTCATATAGTTTTTGAGTGTTCAACAAAAGAAATAAAATGTGAGAAATTGTAGTTTTTTCACTATCATGAAATAGAAATTAATACCAAAAATATTAAGGTTCTTTTAATAATTAAGGTTCCTTTTAAAAATCTTTGAAGGAACCTAAAACAATATTTCATGGTTTAAATCTCTGTTAGCATTAATACCAAAAATAAATCAAAGAAAAAGAACTTCTTTTAGTAATCTTCTTTTTATTTCTCAGGTAAGTAACTACGTACCATTAGTTGTAGTTGAGTTTGTGATGTAGGTAGGATGTAAAAGCCATAGCTAAATCCAACCGTCCCAGCCTATGAGAGTCTAAATTAAAATGAATACATACATATTACTATTAAATTTAAAAACATCTCACAATGATTTCTTAAAAAATATTAAAATTAATCTCATGTTTTGCTTGGTAGGATAGGAAGTATTTCTGTTTCAGTATTCTTAACTATAAAAGGGTCTTGAATTTTGATAACTAAAAAATTCAAATGATTCAAGATATTATGTTCCTAGGATTCGAAGGATTCTTAAAGTTAGACGTGATAATATACCATGCATAATAATATTATTATTATCCACATGCATATTATATATATTTATATAGAGCCATTCAGGAACGGACTGGTCCGTTAACGAATCAGCCTAGGAGAACCGAACTATATATATATATATATATATATATATATATATATATATATATATACTACTTTTGGAATTCTAATTAAGAAGATAAATGATGTGTGATAAAAGCTATACACACACACTATTTTATATATAGAGGTACCTTATTCAAAGAGAAATAATGAAAGTGCGTGCAAATGAAGTAGTTGGTATCTGTAGAAAAGCCCAAACGGAGGGTGGATATATATATATATATATATATATATATATATATATATAGGAAATTAATTCATGGCAACCGGTTGCCATGTGCACTATTTGAGTAACCAAGCTTCCAACTATTGATCAATATAATGGTTGACAAGGATTGGATTTGATTAAGACCCTGCCGCTACAGGCTATAGCAGCAGTCACTAATTGCCATAAAGCTATACGTAATTACATAATTGCCCCCTTCAATTAAACCCTCCTTGCCGCTACAGTCTGTAGCAACAATGCCATATTCTCTAATTTCAATGCGCCTGACTGTCTGACTTCACTGCACTAATTTCCATGCGCGTTGACTTGACCCTGAAAGTAGTATGCACACAAGTCAATCATGTTGATGATAAAGCATATATTTTGTAACAATCTTATTCGTTTATTAATAAAAGTATTCATTTACTAAAGGCTTTAATTTATCCACATGGTGTTGTTTTAATAATATGTGATAAACTCATAGTTTTAAGTAATGATTTTATAATCATGATGAGATCATGCTAATGGGATCTAAATTCTTAGATAGCTTAACTACTAAAATATTCCCAATCGATGGATTACTAAAAAGGGGATTAGTGAATCCGAATAGATTAGTACATACGTTGCTTGCTCATTGGATGAAAATGATTGATCTCATGATCATTTGTATGGAGACACTAAAACAAGTATGTAGGTGCTTATTGGAGAATAAGTTCACTGAGCGTGGCTCGCTAAGGAATACTTAATGAAGTTTTACTTACCTATCAATAGGAATTCCTAAATTGATAATAGTAAAAGTGATCCTTAGACTTGAGATCATCATAGTATCTTGTGTATAATGAATTATACTTTGACTTATTCCTTATGACCCTTAGGGTATATCAAAGGGTATGCTTGGGTATAATAAGTTATATATGGAGATAATAAATGATCAATAAAGAATCTATCGCTTCTACTAAAAGAAGAGAAATGTTCTATGTTATTCGATAAATGATAACCCAGTAGTCCTTGGCCAAGGTAGAATGAAATTAGAATTTCTAATTTGCATTATTTGGTGTTGTGCATTTAAGAGTCGAAATACATATAATTAAATAAAATAAGACTTGACAGTAATTTTATGTCTTATATTTAATTGAGACATTGTATAGTGGAATGATTGAATTGTACGATAACTATTTACTCAAAAGTTCTATTATGATTAATGTTGAAATCTATATTATCTGAAAAGTCGTTAATCGCTAGGGAGGTTTATCCCTATTATAGAATAAATATTTTTTATTTAAATAAATTAATAGTTTAATTTATTTATTTAAATAAGATTAGAATTGTTTTAATTGATTTATTCACAACCGGTTTAATATATAGAACCTAAATGGTCACACCATAAAAGAAAGAATAATTATTTAAGAAGTTAATGACATAATCGTAATAATATGTTAAGTGTATTTAATTTAATCTATGATGATAGAATAAATTAAATAACTTAATATTTATTATTTAATATTTTAAAAATATTAAATATTAATTAATAAGAGAAGTCTTATTAATATTATTATAATTATTATTATTTTAATTTTTAAAGGAGTTTGAGAATTAATTTAATATAAGTACTCTCATTTATTTCTAATAATATTATGAGGCTAATTAATTAAAAGAGTTTAATTAATTATTCCTAATAAGATTAGGGAGCTTAATTAATTAAAAGAATTTAATTAATTAAATAATACCCTAATTTCTAATTAGATTAGAATGGTTAACTAATATCTTAATAAGATGAGTCTTATATCAGATATGTATATACGTGATTCCAATTGTTGGAGAGTACGCCCTTTTTTCTATAGAGATAGGAAAAAATAGGGTTAGAGCAAAAATATCCTTCTTCTTGAATCTTTGTTCTTCCTTGGTGGATCACCTCTAGAGGCCAGACACTTGGGTGGCTAACGTTGATCAAAGGAAGGAATCTAACCCGGTAGATTCAAGTTGAATGCAAAAAGGATTGGAGGTGAACTTGTACCTGAGGAAACTAGTTCTACAAGGGTATGAATCTAATCTCCACCTCTTTTCTTTTGATTAATAATTGTACACAAAGTATGATCATGGTGATGAGTTTGTATGAAAATTTTAAATTCCTTTTTTATCGCACTTCCGCACCTTTGTGTAATTTGATTGCATGTTCGCGCTATATACAAACCCAACAGACCCTTGGCGCTACAGGCTGTAGCGATAGTCCTCCATCCAAACCTTCATTCCTTCACATATTAACATTTTGTCTGACCCTCTCCCTCTTATATTCCCTCCCCTGCCGCTTCCCCTCTCCCTCTCCCTCTCATATTCCCTTCCCCTGCCGCTTCCATTCAACTAACATAAGAGAGAAAATACAAAGAAAGAAGAGTAAATTGAGCATCAACTATTTTCCTACATCACATTCATATACAAGTTTTTAGATCCAAGTATCATTTTTGTAAGATTTCTTTTACCAATTTTAATTTAAAAATAAATAAATATTATAATTATTTTTTAAAAATATTTTTATGGTAAAATAGAAGTTTAAACTTTTAGGGGAAATTACCAACCATGACTATATATACATATATGCTTGTGAATTTTAGGGATAGTTTGTGATTTATGTGGTTGGGCAATTATATAACTATGTGCTGAAGTAATTATTATTTTTGCCTTATTGTTAAATAGTTTTGCATAATAATTGGAAGGGAGTATTTTTTTTTATGAATGTTTATTTTGGCAAAATAAAGTGAGTTATGATTTTGTCTTCATGCATTTGTTAAATGGTTCTGCATATATAATAATTGGAAGGGATTAGTATTTGATTAATTGAAAATATTGAATTATGTGTTCGGGATATTATATGCATGTAATAATGTATTGGGACTAATAATAACTATGAAAACTTTGTAAAATAAAATCATTTAAGTTATTGTAAAATTGTTTTTTTTTATTATTATTGGGATATAATTGGGTTACATAATTATTAAATAATTACAAAATACTTTTACGTTACTTTTTTAGGTACTAGATGGACAATTGGAATTATGGATTAATTGACTCAAGTGTTCTTTACGACCAACAAAATTATATGTCAGGTGATGTATATAACAGGAAAGATAGGGAGAAACTACTCTCATGTCAATTATTTGAAAAAATTTATGATCAATGGGTAATAACAAAAGCTCAAAAAATTATTCTAAAAAAATTGTGGATTTTGGGTTTTTAATTATCCGAAAGTTGTTCACTAAACTGACATTTGTCTTGTGTCTGCCTTGGTGGAGCGATGGCGGCCAGAGACTAATAGCTTTCACCTAAATTGTGGAGAAATTACAATAACCTTAGAGGATGTCCACTTTATTTTTGGGTTGCCGGTGGTTGGGAAACCCTTAACTTGTCCCTTATTTGACACTCCACTGACTCAATTTAAAGAATGTTTTGGTAGTGAAGTAGTTGTTGAATATCAACAATAAAAAAAATGAGGCTCTATTTCATTATTATGGATGCAAGAGCATTTTAATAATTGTCCACCTAAAGTAAGTAAGGATATGGTAGGTCAATGCACAAATGCCTACATTCTTTGGTTGTGTGGGGCAATATTGTTCCCTACTAGAAATAAAAATTATGTTCATCCCAAGTATATGTATTTATTGCCAACGCTGAAGACTGTGTAATGTATTCTTGGAGTGCGACTATGTTAAGGTATTTATATAGGTCTTTATATACTGCCACTAGGAAAGGAGTGAAATATATTAATGGTTGTGTTACACTTTTAAAAATTTGGGCCTATGAGCATTTAAAAGTTGGAAGGCCAAGCCCTTGGCATCAATCAGAGTTATGGTTACCTAGGGCCCTAGCGTGGGCATAATCAAAAATTCATAATTACCCTGATAGATGACACAATCCCCATCATCATTTGAAATTTTACCGAGGAGAGTTAGATGTACAACTTTCATGGCAAGTAGTTTGGCGCCCTTACATAAGGTGGGATGATAATATGAATAGATTTAATTTTGAAGGAAGGTTGTTGGGATCTGGTAGACTCCCCTTGATCCATTTTGATATCGTAGAATACCAGATGCCAGACAAGATGATGAGACAATATATGTTCCTGCAAAGTATACCATCTCCGGCAGAAAATCACGACAATCTTAGAAAGGAAAAAGAACATAGATTTGTCGTTGATGATTGCATGGCTTTGAGGCGAGAGTACATCGCACATTGGGAGGCTTACATAGACCATCTTAAGGGACAACAATATGAAATTTCTAACTACGTGAAACTTGATTCATACATGGTTTGGTACGATAAAATTACACGTAGGAGAAACTGCATCGACCCTACTTAAGAGCCACAGACTTTTATAGCCAGCAACATCACCTCATAAATATGGTACACAAACATTATTAAGTTTAACTTTGTGTAGTACATTAAATTTTGCATATTACATTTATTGATGTTATTTACTATTACTAATATTGTGTTCATCTTACATGACAAGTTGAGAGTGCAAAGTCATTACTTGATAAGTGCTTTTTTTTTATTTAGATGCCTCCCAACTATGTAGTTGAGAAATAGGGATGGGACCACCAAAACAGTGTATATAATTTTGAAATCAAAGGGAACAAGGTAACTCAACAGGGGGGGCTCAATGGTGAAGGATCTCATTCCCAATTCTCCCTATGGAACCAATAGTGAAGGAAGCCAAGTAATTATGTCATACAAGAGAGTTACATCTCCATCACGCTGGCTTATGTTCCCTCCTACTCATTTGAGACTGACTTTATAGACAAGGCGGAACTTCAGGTACTTCAAGTGGTCATGTTAATATTATTATGCATATTAGTATTAATAATAATATTAATGTTTTTAATAATAATATTAATATATTAAATATTAAGATTAATATGATTTTTATTATTATCAATATATCTTTCAGGTACAAGATATAGAGGAAGGGCACATCTCTTATGGACAAAAAAAGTGTCTCACCAAAAAACTTAGGGAACACAAGGTAGAGTTCATAAATATTCATTTGTTTGGGGTCGTGGTGGTTGATCCAACAATATTTCCTGTATTACATCCACGAAACTTGTATACATTACATCACAAGGAGTTCAAGTCCTTATGCCATGAAAATTGGATTTACGAGCATGTCTTTGACACGTATATGGTATTACTGCGTGATACAGAGGAGTACTATAGGACGCGGGAAATTAGAAGGTGGGCAAGATTTGCATTCATAGAATCATTCTTCATGCATCTTGGCAAGAGCTGTGTGCCCCCCAACGAGGCAAATTATGTAGAGAGTTTTTGCCAACCCTATGTCTACCTAGATGTGGACCCGGCGTTACATGAATGGACGTATATATTCATCTTGGTGTGTAATCTAGATAATAAGCATTTTATCTTGTTCGTATTCTCGGTTGCCGAATGGGTAGTCACCATCTTTGACCATTTCTACAATGATACCCCGTATATAACGATCTAGGAAATGTATAAAGATTTTGTTGACGTAGCGGTATGTATATTAATCATTAGTATTGTACTTTTATAATTATGTCATAAATTTTACTTGTTAGTAACCAACTACTTTGTGCATGCAGGTAAAATTGATACTAGTTTGTTTGCGAATTGGTGATACGATGCGTGAGTGGCCAATTCAGGATCCTCGCCTGCTCGTACCAAAGACCCGACCTATGCAACCTAACTACACACATTGTGGTATTTTCGTTTGCAAATACATTGACTACTTTGTCAGGGGCAGTACTGTAAATATTTGCAAAGAAAAATGGTCCATAGAAGATTTAACGGTATTTCGATACCGAATTGCGTGGGAATTCATTAGACGTCAACCCAAACTACTTCTTGCAGATGATATCTAGATAAATGTTTTAGCTCATAATTCATGTACTGAATATGTTTTCATGTTTAGATAAATGTACGGATGATATTTTCATGTTTAACGTTGTTTTTGTTTTATTGTTTTAAGGGTTATGTGAATTATTTTTTAAAGGACATACTACAAAGTTTATTCTAAAAAGTTATAAAATATTTATTCTTTTAATAAAAAATTTTAAAAAAATTAAAATGAGTAAAGTCTCATAAAATATGTACTCAAAAAAATATATATAATAAGAAAATTGCAACATTATGTAAAACTTTACTTCCTTGGAAAAAAAGTTATTAACCAAACCATTATTATTATATTATTATTAATATTATAATAACTATTAAACATAGTAATACGAATATTAATATTATTATTTCTATTACCATTACTATTATTAATATTATTATGACTATTAAACATAATAATACTAATATTAATATTATTATTAATATTACTATTACTATTATTAATATTATTATGACTATTAATCATAGTAATACTACTATTAATAATAATAATAATAATAATAATAATAATAATAATAATAATAATAATAATAATAATAATATGAATATGAATATGAATATGAATATGAATATGAATATGAATATGAATATGAATATGAATATGAATATGAATATGAATATGAATATTATTATTATTATTATTATTATTATTATTATTATTATTATTATTATTATTATTATTATTATTATTATTATTATTATTATTATGTACACATGAATTAATATGCATTTAAGAAGACAATTAGTTCATGATGTATTCGATTTATAATTATAGTAATTAATAATAATAAAATTATTTATTATTTTAAGCATGCATAATTATTATGTATGTCCTTGAATTCTCAATTTTTTTCTCTTAAAATAATAATTAATTTTAATTACTATTATCTTTATGCATGCTTCTTAATCAAATACTATGTATGTGACGCCCCCAAATCCGGGTTACCTGACCCCCGAGTTTGGTATTCACGATCCACAATATAATAACATCTAACTACCCATTTAAATATAAATAGGAATACATAACTCATTAACATAAGTTGTTAATACATAAGTCCCAGGTTTGCTAATCTTAAAATTACAAACATACTCCTTAGATATATAAAAAGAGTTTACAATACAACATTGTAATAATATTGTTCATTATACTACTCCAGCATCTTGCCTTTGCCTTTGTTCATCTTCGATCCACTGGCCTCTTCGATCCTAACTGAAATATTTTATTTATAGCAAGGGTGAGCAACAAGTTTACCCCGCAAGTTAACATACAATAAATGTATACGAATCAATAAGAACAGACTATCTATTTTGATATAATGAAACCAAAGTTCGGTGAACTTTGAAATAGATGAACAAATCGTTAATTAATAACAAGTCTTCTCGTATTCTAGGCAGCGCAATATTCTGATAATGAAAGAGTACTACGCTTTCAAAGTTTCTGCGATATTCTAATGAATAATCAAGAATCAATTCTACGCAATTACCAAGTGAAATATTTTTCAGATTTATGCTGAGTGATCCATTGGATCTTGAACTTCTATCTTCTCGGGTATCTATCAAAGATTTACTTTGATACATACGCAGGAGTATCAAATAACCATAAAGATTAAATTATACCCCTCTGCAAGTACTTAGAGCCGGCCAACTCCTTGTACCCTATATTATGCATAATACTTAGGTCGCGCGCAATGGTCGAATATACGACTTAAAAATTTTGTTCCCTTTATATAAAAGGTTGTTCTTCTCAGTCTCAGAATTAAGATTTGATTTAACAACGAAAATCAATGATTTCAATTTCTATTTACTTATCGATCTAGCTGAAATAATGGGCATCGATCTACTAATAATAATTGAATTCTCTTCTCGAATTTATCAAGTTTTAACAAATGTTCATCTAGCCAGAATAATTAGCAAAGATATTTCTCAACATAATTTGACAATAAACAAGAATTATCTGTACTGTCAATTTTATCTTCTACGAATATGAATATCCAACAACAGTTATTCTACAAATGTTTATTCTCCGAATCAGTAATTCAATTTGAATTATTAAACATGCACTAACTACGAATAATCAACAATAAATTCCTGGATGTGGTATAATTAACAATAATTAACCATTATAATAATTGAACAATATTAACTCAAGGTTGAGTTAGGAAACTTGCCTGATTCGCTAATTACTGCTACACAATATAATTAACTGCGTTCGTAAGACCTATAATTAATAATGTCGGTCTCACAATTAGCACAATCATTTATAAACACGTAATACTGTATTCTACAATCAAACTTCTCCTAGGCACATTACCACATAGCCACATCAATGTTTATAACCTATATAAACACTTATCAAGTATAACTATTTCGGTCTGGTTGGACTTCGGTCCATTCTCGGTGTTCTGGTCACCCTATCTGACAATTAACACATTGATTGTCAATTAAACTTGGTCTCTAAGCTTCAATATTATTTTAGATAAGTCAAATATTGTTTATAATATTTTTCGGAAGCTTTTAATAATTTATAAACAATTGTTATAATTTATAATAATTTTTTAAACACATAAATCATTTTTAAATGATTTAATTATCAAATAATCTTATCATTATTAATATTTAATAATATAAAAATATTAATAACATACTTGTCAAAATATTAAAGTTATTTTTAATAACTTAAAATATTTTTAAATCATTAATATTCCATTTAAATGATTTTTAAAATAATTAAAATCATTTTTAAATCATCACCATTAATATTTAAATATTAATGAAATTATTATCAAAATATTAAAAGTCATTAATTATAACTTAAAATATTTTTAAAACCTTTATCTCATTTTTAAATAATTTTTAAATCAATAAAATTATTTTTAATTCCTTTATTTAATAGAATAATTAAATAAATCTAATATCATTAATATTAATTTATTAATGAAAATTCTCCAAAAATATTAAAAATTATATTTTATAATTTAAAATATTTTCTAACACTTTATTCCTATTTAAAATGAATTTTAAATTAATAAAATCATTTTTAACTTATTTATTTAATTTAATAATTAATTAAATCTAATATCATTAATATTAAATTATTAATGAAAATTCTTTAAAAATATCAAAAGTCACATTTTATTACTCAAAATATTTTTTAAATAAATTATTCTTATTTAAAATAATTTTTCATAATATTAAATTATTTTTCTTTAATTTATTTAACACACTAATTAAATAAATTAAATATCATTAATATCCAAATAATTATAAATATTAATGAAAAATGTCTCAAATAATTAAAAGTTATTTTTCAGAATTTAAAATGATTTTTAAAACCATTTTTAGTAATTTTTATAATTTATTTCTATTTTTAAATAATTTCCGGAATATTCAGAAAATAAAATAAATAAAACTGTCGCTAAAGCCTATAGCGACACTTATCTGTCGTCTTAGGTGTTCTTGAGCTCAAGAACACTGTCAGACCCGAGTTCAAGGTGGCTCGTTTGACTGTCTTTAATTTCCAATATAACATGTTTCTTGGCATTTTCGAACCATGATCTTGTAGTGTTTAGGTAACACTACAAGAATCAACCATCATCAAAGACATAACATTACCCAGATGTAAGATCAAAGCCCTCAAACTCATTGTCAGAGTGTTTCTGGGTTTTCCCAGAAACCCAGCAGTTTGAGTGGCCACTTTCTAATTTAATTTTATATACGTTCCATTCATGATTCATGTAATATAATAGTTCAAGTATGAAGTCCTTATGTCAAGGAACATCCCTAAAGCAACATATCAGTCTAACAACAAAACACTAGCCAGATTTAGCTTGGTCAAACATGGTCAGAAAGTTGTGTTCTACCTGTTTCTAGAAATTCAGAAACGCCAAGTCATGGCCGTCTGGCCTAGTTTGACCATCTACCCTGTTCCATCTGTTGATGTTTTAAGAGGCCTAAAGACTCAGATCTATAGTCCATTATACAAGCTACAACATGGTTACCATAAAATTATCAAAACATAAAACAACTGTCAGATATCAAGCCAACAAAATGTTGTCAGACGGTGTTCATGCAATTCTGGGTTGCCCAAAAATGGACTGGTCAACGTCGGTCAACGGGTTTTGAACGTTAATAAAATGAAATCTAGACATCTAATGACATTGATTCCACTTGCAGATTAAAGACCACATACCAGGCTACATGTAAAAACTTTAAAACAACAAACATAGTAAACGAGCGATGATCTGTGGCCACTGACATTTCTTGTCAGACCACAAAAATTGCTCAAGAACAGATTTTGTAAAACATCATTTTAAGGCACTTTGATGCTATGAATTCATGATAGATCATCATTGATCTTCATAAAACATCTATTAGCAAGATTCTAAACACAAAAACACAAAATTTATCCAAGCATACAAGATCAAATTAGGCTTCAGGGTTTATACCTTTGTTGATTGATTTCGCAATAAATGAATACGTGTAAGTATACACGGTCAACAAGTAATAAAGTGAAAGTAGAGTATCGTTCCCACGAGGAATTAATTTAATAAAAATCACCAAGTACTAATTCTTAACCAAATCAATTTTATTTAAACAACCAATAATTGTGATTTCTAGATTTAAGAAAACTAAATTAAACAAAACAAAAAGATTATTCTAAAAGAAAGAAAATAAACAACTAAGAATTAATGGAATTCAGAAAAATAAGAATTAAGACTCCAATATCCCCAATTATGAATTAGAAATCAATTATTCAACTATCCCAATTATTATATCTACTGAATTGTTAACATGAATTCTCAAATGCCAAAAGTCCTCTCTCGAGTGATCAATTGCCTTCTATTTAACCCATATTAATTTTGCTATATCTCTATGCAAAACAATTGAATTAAACTCGCTACAAACCCAATTCCTCTTATGTTACATGCGGCAAATAGATATTCTCATTCTATTCACAAACCTAATTATTCACTGTGCAAATAACTAAGTCACATGTAACCAAGCCCAGTTCTAACCCTAGAATTCCTTTCCCAATTCCTTCTAGAGTAACAAGGTAATTATTGATCAGATAATTAATCAATAAGCTCAAAGCAAGATGAACAATTCACTTCAACAAAAAGAATTGGAATAAATCAAATAACTAATTTATAGCCATAAAAAGTTCAATTGAAATCTTAATAAAAGAGTTAGTTCATAATTAATGAATTAAAACCAAGAATCCACAATTGAATAGACATTAAAAGATAAAAGTATGATAAGAGAAGATAATATAATCTGTTGTCAGCAAATTTGATGCTCCCCTCTTGCTCCTACTCTTGATCTTCAATGATCTCCAAGTTGCTTCAATCTCCTAAACTAATAAGAACTAGGGTTAATGTCTAATCTAATGGAGTGTATCTCTAATCTAAGCTATGTAATCCCCCTTTATTTTATGCCTTACATCATGTATTTATAGGTTACAAGTCCAATTTTTAGCTTAGGAACAAACTCAATCCTATTTGGAGTCAAAAAGGTGTCAAAATTCGCCCAAAACGCGTCCAGGCCGCACCAACCTCTTCCCCCAGCGCCCCAGCGCTGGGCACGGCACTGGGATTCTACCCCCTAGCGCCCCGGCGCTGAGATTACATAGAGAAATAGTGCCCCGGCGCTGGAAGTTTTTCTGGAATTTTCTGCTCCGATGTCCTTTGGGAAAATGGCCATAACCTATTCATCTAAACTCCGATTTCGATGATTCAAGATGATCCGGAAAGAGGAGAAGTAGATCTACAACTTTCATTCTTTAAGTTTTTCCAAATAAGGTCCGTAGAAATACTCAAATTGGCTCTGAAGTGACTCCTGTGTAAATGGCAAGCCGAAAATGCGAATCTAGCCACCCCAAACGTCGATCCACGTAACTTTTGTCCCAATTCCTATAAAATAATGTAAAACATGCATGAATGGATACAAATACTTAAAAACTATTCTAAAAGACTTGAGAATAACAATAAATTAAGCCCGAATGTATCTAATTCATGTGTGTAAAACTCACTCATCAAATACCCCCAAACTTAAACATTTGCCTGTCCTCAAGCAAAAACACAAAAGAACTAAAAAATAAACAAACAAACTCAACTACATGAATACATATGCAAGATCTACTTCCTAATATACATACGAACCTAGCAATAAATCAGTATAATATATAGCAATAGGCCTCAAAGTTACCATTGGTACTCAAACAATATATCCAATCAAGTCAAAATCCATAACTCTAACTAATTAGTCAATCCAAACCTGTCATCACCCATGTTGTGTGTGTGTGCTTGTTAACCATTCTAACCAACCATAATTCAAGATAATCACATAACAAACTTCTTAGAAGAAAAATTTCAGTTCCAATTCAATTACTTTTGTGAACATGACAACTCCGGTTAAAACTAAGCAATTATCAAGTCTAAGGGTAAATACAAGATTTATTTATACTTTTATTCAACCACGAGGGCATTTTTGCTCTTTCTCGTGTTTTATTCATTTTTTTTTTCTCATGGCTGTGCAATGTCTTATTCTCTTAGGCTTTTCAGTGCTACCTTAACTAGCTTTCGACCAACGACTCCCATGTCATTAAGACCTTAGGACGCTAGGCGTAAAGACAATCCCCTCGGGCTTACTTACTCAAGTAACAAAGGCCACAAAAGTAGACAAGCATGTCACGGTGTTTATTCTTTTTTTTTCTTTTTCTGGATTTTCTATTTTTTTTTTCTTTTCATCATTTCTTTTTTTTCTCTTTTTCATTTTGTATATATATATACCCCATAGATTCCCCCAAACTCAAGCTTTTACGTCATTCCAACCTTTACCGCCAGTTCACTAATTTCCTTAAATTTTTACCAAGATTTTCCCTCCGAAACAAATTATGAAACCCTTGAACCAAGTGGATTAAAACAGTTAAACTTTAAGTGCTAACCGGTTACATAAGTTTCAGACAGGCTCAGATTGTCATCATGATTAAAATTAGAACTCATCATCAATTATCAACACTGTTCAAGTTAACATGCAAAACCAATCTTATCATAGGCCGAGCTAAGACCACACCAACCAATTACACAGATTCATGCAAAAAAAAAATACAATTATACTACATGAACACATACTAATGCAACACATATGAATATGCAAATAACTACCATGTACTATATGCAACCTAAAAAAAACACAATGCTAACACACAAAAAAATGAACTACTATGCAGATAACTAACTATATGCAATACGACACTAAGATGCCCCCAAACTTAAACTAGACATTGTCCTCAATGACTAAATTAGAAAAAATTAAAGCAGATGACTTCCCTGAAAATATAGCAATCTTCCTCCTTGTCTGCTAAGTTTGTAGAATAGGCTAGGGACATGGAAAAATTGGACACCACACTTGAATTTGACTTGAATAACCTGTAAATCATGATAGAAACACTTTTATTAAATCCTAAATAAATGCAAATTCAAAACTACTAATATAAAACTTAATAAAAACTAAAAATAAAAATTAAACTTGGGTTGCCTACCAATAAGCGCTTGTTTTATAGTCTCAGCCTGACTTCTTCAATTCTCTATCCAATTCCCCTTCGAAAATTGAGGAACCCTCCATCCATCGGAAATAATGTAACTTTTGGGAGGTTCCCATTTACGATAGCCATTGTATTAAAGTCACCTAGCATGCTTTGTTTAGATAAGATCACATTAAAGAACGTCCAACATCTAGGTGTTTTTTCCATTGTGTCTGCAAATAGATTCTGGCATTGAGGCTTGTCAGACACAACAATCTCTTCTTCTATCTTCTCCAACTCATTGAACCATGGCTTCGAAGTTGTACTCGCTTTTACGTCACAAGGAGTATTGCCGACGACATAACTACCTAGCGGACATGGTTTTGCAAATCTAACCGGATTCTTGAACTTTGGTGGAGAAGGTACATGGGACACTATCAAAATTGGCTCATCTTCGTTGATACTCAAAGTTAGATATTTGCCGATCTCTTTTTGTTGGTCTCCAAGTCTTTCCACTCTTTCAACATCTATATCATTTGGCACATCCGATTGCAGATTTGGTTCAGGCTCATCATCAGTCTCGTCATCCATGTCATAGAGCCAAGTGTATTGAGGATGGTTGTTCAACGCATGTGCTATCTGCCCTAATTGATTTTCCAGATTCTTTAACGATGCCCCTTGGCTTTGCAAATGCAGCTCTATTTGATTAAATCTTTTATCTTGGTCCTCGTTCCTTTTGTCAGAAGCTCTAATGAATTTTTCCAAGGCTTCCTCCCAATTTGAATGTTCTTCCTGTTGTAGTGGAGGTGGACACGAGAAATCCGGTGGGTATGTTGGACTTGGAGCATAAAATTGATCTTGATTGTTACTCCATGAAAAATTCGGGTGATACCCCCAATCCTGATGATAGTTGTTGGGATAGACATAACTATTGAGGTAATCACCACTATACTGTACCGGCTCGAAATTGATGGCGCATTGATAACTCATGATTTCCAGCACAATAATCACAAGTAACCACCACACTTTGACGACGTTGAGCTTCAAAAGCTTCAAGCATCCTCGAAAGTGTCTCCATCTGTGCTGATAATGCAGAAAGTTTTTTGAGTCTGTCAATCTCTGCTCCCCGTGGTTGAGTCATGTTCGTGTATGACCATTAATACGCAAAGTCATCCATGGTACCTAAAAAGAGAGAAATATTGAAAGAGAATGAGAAATAAAAATAAAAATAAAAATGTTTAAATTAAGACTAATTTGATTGAAATTAATATTGATAAAAAAATATTAAACTAATTCCCCGGCAACGGCGCCAAAAACTTGTTGATTGATTTCGCAATCAATGAATACGTGCAAGTATACACGGTCAACAAGTAATAAAGTGAAAGTAGAGTATCGTTCCCATGAGGAATTATTTAATAAAAATCACCAAGTACTAATTCTTAACCAAATCAATTTTATTTAAACAACCAATAATTGTGATTTCTAGATTTAAGAAAAATAAATTAAACAAAACAAAAAGATTATTCTAAAAGAAAGAAAATAAACAACTAAGAATTGATGGAATTCAGAAAAATAAGAATTAAGACTCCAATATCCCCAATTATGAATTAGAAATCAATTATTCAACTATCCCAATTATTATATCTACTGAATTGTTAACATGAATTCTCAAATGCCAAAAGTCCTCTCTCGAGTGATCAATTGCCTTCTATTTAACCCATATTAATTTTGCTATATCTCTATGCAAAACAATTGAATTAAACTCGCTACAAACCCAATTCCTCTTATGTTACATGCGGCAAATAGATATTCTCATTCTATTCACAAACCTAATTATTCACTGTGCAAATAACTAAGTCACATGTAACCAAGCCCAGTTCTAACCCTAGAATTCCTTTCCCAATTCCTTCTAGAGTAACAAGGTAATTATTGATCAGATAATTAATCAATAAGCTCAAAGCAAGATGAACAATTCACTTCAACAAAAAGAATTGGAATAAATCAAATAACTAATTTATAGCCATAAAAAGTTCAATTGAAATCTTAATAAAAGAGTTAGTTCATAATTAATGAATTAAAACCAAGAATCCACAATTGAATTGACATTAAAAGATAAAAGTATGATAAGAGAAGATAATATAATCTGTTGTCAGCAAATCTGATGCTCCCCTCTTGCTCCTACTCTTGATCTTCAATGATCTCCAAGTTGCTTCAATCTCCTAAACTAATAAGAACTAGGGTTAATGTCTAATCTAATGGAGTATATCTCTAATCTAAGCTATGTAATCCCCCTTTATTTTATGCCTTACATCATGTATTTATAGGTTACAAGTCCAATTTTTAGCTTAGGAACAAACCCAATCCTATTTGGAGTCAAAAAGGTGTCAAAATTCACCCAAAACGCGTCCAGGCCGCACCAACCTCTTCCCCCAGCGCCCCAGCGCTAGGCACGGCGCTGGGATTCTGCCCCCTAGCGCCCCGGCGCTGAGATTACATAGAGAAATAGTGCCCCGGCGCTGGAAGTTTTTCTGGAATTTTCTACTCCGATGTCCTTTGGGAAAATGGCCATAACCTATTCATCTAAACTCCGATTTCGATGATTCAAGATGATCTGGAAAGAGGAGAAGTAGATCTACAACTTTCATTCTTTAAGTTTTTCGAAATAAGGTCCGTAGAAATACTCAAATTGGCTCTGAAGTGACTCCTGTGTAAATGGCAAGCCGAAAACGCGAATCTAGCCACCCCGAACGTCGATCCACGTAACTTTTGTCCCAATTCCTATAAAATAATGTAAAACATGCATGAATGGATACAAATACTTAAAAACTATTCTAAAAGACTTGAGAATAACAATAAATTAAGCCCGAATGTATCCAATTCATGTGTATAAAACTCACTCATCAACCTTCTTGCTAGATCTTTGATCTTAGATCTCCGAATCTGATCTATATGTTTAAGAGGGGTATTTTGTGACTGATACACTAGTATAATTCATTACTTTAGAGAGAGAAGGAGTTGATGAGAGCTTGAGAGCAAATGACTTAGTTTTTATGAACTTTCTCTCTCCAAAATCTCTTATATGTTGCTTGTTGTTGCTAGATCTGATATGCTGGCCAGATTTTGTTGGATTTATACGTCACAAGTCAATGTCTTAGGTCACCTACTAAAGTTATGAGCCATTTTTATAAGTTACAATTTAAAGAAAGTAAAAAGGGCATTTTTGTCATTTGCTAAATACATTTAATGACATTCTTGACATTTGTTCAAATCCTTAGGTTTTAAAATACAAACTTTCTAGGATTTTCTAAATTAGGGTTTTAATTTAGAAAAATTAAAATTTTGAAACTAAAATTAAGTTTTCTTAATCATATCAACGTTTAATAAATATAGTAGGCCTTCCAATTAGGATTAGGGTTGCCTAATTAGGATTTATAAATTCCTAATATGAAATTAGGGTTTTTCGGCTTTCGATTAGGGTTTCTAATGGTACGTTAGGATTTTTAATCCTGAGATTAGGGTTTCTAATCTCTTATTAGGGTTTATTAATTTTAAACCTTATCCGGTCAATCATTAATCATTATCAACATACAGTAAAAACACATTCTCATCAATATATTTATTTTAATTATATTTTCTATCGAATCCCTTTCCCGAAATTAGGGTTAGGGTTTCTAAAGCTGTTAAGCATAACTCTACTCTAATTTTATTAATCAATACACAAATTGACCTTCTCGAGACTCGCATCACAGATACTTGTCAAAAAATTGATAATCAATATTAATATTAAATAAAAAAAAATTTATTCATATAATTTTGATTATTCGAAATCATGGGTTATCACAATGTACTGCATAGGTAGCTAGTATTTAATTAAGAAGCATGCATAAAGAGAATAGTAAATAAAATTAATTATAATTTTAAGCATGCATAATTATTATGTATGTGCTTGAATTCTCAATTTTTTCCCCTTAAAATAGTAATTAATTTTAATTACTATTCTCTTTATGTGTGCTTCTTAATCAAATACTATGTATTGCACTGGTAACTAGTATTTGTATAGACGGAGACGATGAATAATCAGTAATTAGCTTAAACAACAAACAAGTGGGTAAATGAGTTATACAAAATTTGCAGGGTTTTTACTCCATACTAATTAATGATAATGGAATTGACATAATTGTAATAGTAATGGGTAAAAATTACATTAATTAACTTCTCAATGACATTAAAGTTTACTAATTCATGTATTACTATTACAAAAAGTAAAATTAATATTAATAATAAGAATATGAATATTAATTTTAGAAGTATAGATGATAATATTACTACTACGGCATAACATAAACATAATAATTAACTTCTGAATGACATGTTCATTTTCATATTACAAAAAACATAACATAAATAATACAACTGAGGGCTATTTTTTTGGCTCTAGAATTCCTAACACTCGACAGTGATTGCGCTTATCATGATCAATTTCAAAGCCACAACTTGTACATTTTCGATGAGGCTTAGAACCCACAATTTTCTCGAGTGCGCTCTTTAATCTAGATTATTTTTTGTGGCCCTTTGTTTGAGAAATAGCTGGCGGCAAAAACTCATCTTCTTTCGCTTCCTCCTCTGCAGCTTCATCGTCATTACCATAATCCATATCCTGAGGTGTATCTCCGACAGTGCAATCAATGTCATCGTCTGCCAGTTTAGTAATATTCTCATCTGCATCATACTGGTCAACCAACGCTTTTCCTCGTGCATTCAACTTTAGGATAGTTTTGTAACCTCGGACTGAGCAAGTTGCTTTACTGGCTAACTATTGGTAATCACTCATCAAATGATTAAAACACATTGCTTGATCTTTTTTAAAGTCAGTAGTTGTTGGGCTAAAGAGTAATTCTTCAACATCGCTCTTGTTCGCTTTTCTTATCCACCGAGGAAGAATCATATCGCTCGGTATTTGGGAAATACTCTTAAACATGAAATATCTCAAGATGTGCCTGCATAATTCACCAGAATGAGAAAACATTTGACAATTACATGTTACCGACCCAAGCTGACGATTGTTGACGATTTATTTATATCTTCCACCATTTTCAACTGCATATGCCCTATGCACTGCATAAACCTTTGTATCAGGGCCACACAACACACTAACTTTACTAACATTGTACTTCATGGAATCGACGAATTAACGTTAGAAACTTCTAAATATCTCTTTTGTGTACACCTGCGCATCATGTACTTCCAAAGATGACCCGAGTACCATATTCCTTTTTCGATGTTTTGTTATGTGGTCAGCCTTCCTCTCTTTGATAAATTATTTTTCTATAGCCTTCTGACTATGCACTACAAAATCTTTTGTGCATGTTGAAGCATTAACAAACTCATAAAAAAATGGTTCATCCTGTCGCTTCTTCCAGTGGTTGTCATTCCCGCGATAAAATATCTCTTTGTATACGCGGGAATCCATTTCTCTCGTACATCATAAAAACTTCTAAGCCACTCATTGTTATACAATTCATAATTCTTCATCAGAATCTGCCAATGCTCTTCAAACTCCCCGATGGACAATAAATTATACACACAATTGTTAAAAGGGTCTTTGAAGGATGGGTGCTCAAAATAAACACATTTTCTCAGGAATAACATTACTCATGGCTTTGTCTTGGTCAATGATGATGGTTATAGGTGTCTTGTACTCCATGGCTTCGAGCCATGTCTCTAATACCCAAACGAAAGTGTCAACAGTCTCATCCCTTAACAATGCAAATCCAAACAATATAGACTGATAATGGTGGTTGACCCCAGTAAAAGGAACAAACGACATGTTATACTTATTTGTCCTATACATACTGTCAAATGTAACAGTATATCCAAAACATTGATACATAAACCTTGATCGGGCATCAACCCATAAAATGCATGGTATGCGATTGTTTTCATCTGGTTTAAAACGAAAAAAAATTTACTTGCACTTTCGAATGCAAGTTTTTTCAAATAATTTAAAGCAGTTTGTGCATCATTTTCATCTGCAGAATCACGCCTTAAATCTCTCACCACATTATGAACATTTACATTAGAAAAAGAACATTTTGCAACCCGCCACCCATTGTGCTTAAAATGTTCATCATCCTACTAGGTCCAATACCAGACTTATGTAAAGTGTCAATTAATTTTCTTGTAACCATAGTAATATTTTTGTGTGTCTCAATCAAATCTACCTTGGTAGGGGTCACTAGGTGGTGATTGTGCTCTAATTTAAAGGTAGAAATACGTTAATTGTCTTCTTTCTTATTATGGATAACATTTATTCTTGCTTTGCATAATGTGCATCCTATAGAGCCTCTTTGTCTAGTTATTTTATTACTACCATCTTCATCATTTGACAAACTCTTTATAAAAGTTGGTGTACCGACTTTTTTACAAACATACAACCTAGACGACACATCATTTGTATGAGCATATTTATGACTAGCTGCAATTCTAATCTTAAAGCCATTTTTTGAGCATAAGATGTGACGCCCCCAAATCCGGGTACCTGACCCCTGGAGTTTGGTGCTCACGATCCAATATATAAATAACATCTAACTACCCATTCATTGATGAATATCAATACACATCTCATTAACATATATAGTTAATACATTGTCACGTGTTATCTAACCATGACTTTACAAACATACCCTTTAGATATACAAAAAGGGTTTACAAATACAAAATAATAAGTAATGTTTATTATACTATTTCGTTAATACACCTTTGCCCTTGTCCTTCTCAGCCCCGCCGGCCACGTCGTACCTAGCTGAAATATTTTTATTTAGCAAGGGTGAGCAAAAAATTTACCCCGCAAGTTAAGACATACAATGAATGTATAAGAATCAAGATTAATCGACTATCTATTTCGATAGAATGACACTTAAAGTTCAGAAAACTTTAAAATAGCTGAATAATTCGTTAATCACAAACAAGTTTTCTCGCAACCTATGCAACATAATAATCTGATAATGAAAGAGTACAACGCTTTCAAGGTTTCGACAATATTCAATTGAATAACAAGATGGAAATATTTTCTAGAGTTTATGCTGAGTGATCCAATGGATCTCAAACTTCTCTTCTCGAGTAACTATCAAAGATTTACATTGATATACCCAGGTGTATCAGATAACCATAAAGATTAAATCATACCCCGCAGCAAGTATATAAAGTGATCAGCTTTATTATACCCTATATTATGCAAAATACTTAAAACGCGCGCAGTGGCCGAATATACAACCAAAAGGTTCCCTTTTTATAAAAAGGTTGTTCTTCTCAGTCTTATAATCAAATTTTAAATTATAACAACGAAATACGATGATTTTAATTTCTAATCGCTTCTCTTCTCTTCTCGAACCTATCAGGTTTGCTTTATCGATCTAGCCGAAACAATTGACATCGACCTGTCAATAATAATTGAGTTCTCTTCTTGAACCTATCAAGTTCCAACAAAAGTTTGTCTAGCCAGAACAATTAGCTAAGACATGTCTCAATACGATTCAACCATAGACAGTAATTATCTGAACTATTTGAAATCAATAATAGCTCCTACGGATGTGAATATCCAACAACAATTATTTCCCAAGTATATTCTCAGAATCACTAATTCAATTTGAATTAAGAAACATGCACTAACTGCGAATAATCAACAAAAATTCTTAGACGTTGTCTAATCAACAATAATTAGCCACCATAATATTTGAAAAGATATAACTCAAGGTTGAGTTAAAGAAACTTGCCTGATTCGTTGACTACTGCTACGTAATTTAAGTTAACTTCTTTTGTAAGACCTATCATTAATAAGATCGATCTATCAATTAGCATCATACTTTGTATCATAATTGAACTACTTTATCAATCAATTATCAAACAGTTAATCATATAATTAAATATTAGATAACACCTTACAACATTAGTATTATTATCATCCTTTGATAATTCTTTAATCACTATATCATATACATTATGATTTAACACTCTAATCTAATATATTATAAATTCTTCTTTAAACTATAATAAGTAAAATACTAATCCAGCATCTAGTTGGCCAATCCAGCAAACTGGATTCAACATATTTTCAATTTAGTAAACTGTTTTTCAATCCAGCAAGCTGGATTCATCAGATTTTTTAATCCAGCAAGTAGGATTCATTATCCTTTTTACGAAAATACCAAATCAACTTATTATTTTTTTATCCTTTGTCCAAACATATATACATATATTTCATACACAAAAAGTATTTTTTCATAATTTTCAACTTCCTTTAGTATTTCTCAAAAATCATTTTTAGTTCGTAGCTTAAGAAATTAGCCCTATCATGCTTAACTCTAGAAATTCCCATCTATTAACACAATCTTATACGTGTTAACGTGAGCCTACAATTTAAATTTCGTGGCATTCGGAGTTATAGAACTCCGGTCATAGCCGTTTTCGTCGAAAAATCATAAAAATTGAAATGGTCATAACTTGGTCATTTTAAGTCAGAATTAGCTCATTTTTCTGACAGGAGGTACTTTATACCATATATTTTCATGTCCCAAAATTTCGGAATTTATTTCAAAAAATAAGTGGCCAAAACTACCCCTGGAAAGTTCTAGGTAGTAGCTATTTTGGAAAAAATGGGTTTTTCGTACTTTGTTAAAAATAGTCCATACGAAAATCTATAACTCCATTCCACTTGGAAATATTATAAAACTTATCATAGTATCTGCCCAAATTTTTCCAAAATTTTTTAATATCCAAAAAATGACGAAACTGCCCCTACTCTTAACTATCCAAAAACAGTTTGTTTTCTTTTTTAACAACGAAACTATTTTTGCTATAACAGTCACTACGACTTGTGTACTCAATATTTTTGAGTGCTACTACTTGGGTTTAGTAGATAACTTATATATCTAGAACCTCTCTTTGACGGATTGCAAAAAGAAGGTGTAGATCAAAAACGTTGGAAATCCAAATTACATACAAATTTTATGGTTTATAAACTAGAAAAATCACTTTTCTTTACGTTTGATTTCCAACTAAAACAACACCCAATATGGGTATATCTAAACAATAAACACTCATAAACATGTATATTCATATTTTTTGAGTTTAGAAATATATATTCAAGGTTTGATTAACAGTAATCAAAAATACATACACAAAAGGTATTTATACCTTTAGTCTTTCGCTAGCATTTCTTAGTCCTTCAAGGTAGATGATGATTTTGGGTAAAAAGAAGACCAAAGCCTTCTCCCCTTTTTCCTTCCATAGCTGCCGAAGCCTCTCTTCTCTCACTTTCTCTCTCTCTAGTTCTTGTTAGAATAATAAAAGAAATGAAAGAGAAAAATAAGATTGATTTTTATTAGATATGGATATATATCAATTATCTATATCTATTCTACTTTTCCTCCTCATGCTTCATCCGGCCATGTGGCCCTTAATTCTTCCACCACATTCTCTCTTTCTCTCACACTTAATCATGTGGGTTACCTTACTAATGCACCCTTAAGTTATTCAATTTTTCATTCATAATATATAATTAGGTTACCTTAGTTTCTTTTATTTGTGTATAATAAAAAAATAAACACAAACACATATTATTCATATGCATTTACTCACATATAACAATACACAAAACCATATAAGTCTTTCACAAAAATTTTAAATCCATACCTTATTTCCAGTTTAGGTCTTATTATTCAACCTTTATTTAATCAATTAAGATTTTATTAATCTTATAAATTCTCGGGTTGTCACATTCTTCCCCCTTATAAGGATTTCGTCCTCGAAATCACCACTTTCTTATCCTCTACAATATTTTAAAGTTGTATCATCAATTCATTCTTATCAACACAATATTATTTTGTGTCTCATATTCTAACCTGTGACTTGAATCTATCAAAGAAAATAATTCACAACAATATCTATGCATAATTTAATTTCTCAATGAAATCGTTACCTGTCGCCACTTCCAGGGCAGCTACTGCATCTGGAATTGTCATGCTAAAAGTGAATGTTGTTGGTATTCCTTGCTAAGTTGATTCTTTGATCCATATTGTCCCGCTACTGGTTCCCGTATTCACTCTCTTATTTGGGCAGTCACACACCAGGTGATTTGTTGATCCACACATAAAACAACCTTATGTCTTCTTCGGACTGGGACAATTGGGAGACATGTGTCCCTTTTGGCCACAGTTATAACAGACTCTTTGTTTCTTCAAACAAACTCCTTGATGATGCTTCCCGCAAACTGCACACGACGCACCTTTCTTCCTACTCCCTTCTGGATTATTTCCTGAATTAACATCACCATCCCTCTTACATTTATTAAGATCACTTCCTCCACTACCACCTATCATATTATTTCCTTCAGCCTCCTTTCTTTGTTCTTGACTATTCTTTAATACAACTCCAATTTCTCCCTCAGTGATAATGGCATTTTCCAATAAAGTTGAAAATGAATTAATTTCCAGCACATCTAACTTCTCGAGTACCAACGATTTCAATCCGTTCCTAAAACATTGTGCTTTAAGCTCCTTAGTGTCCACTCAATGTTGAGCGAATTTAGCTAACTCGTTGAACTTGACAAAGTATTCTGTCACTATTATATTCTTTTGCTTCAGATTCAAAAATTGTTCTTCCATATTTCCCTTTAAACTTTCCTTCCTTGGCGGCATTATCTGATAAAATTTTTATATTAATTCTCTTTCCCTACACAAATTCTTATTAACCACACAATAAGAATTTAACAAAAATTTCTCATATATCGCATATTTATTCAAATAGCACATAGTACAATTAGTACTTAACATGTATTACTATCCTTTTTTTTAATAAATATTAGGATTAACCCACACAACTTTACACAAAAATTTGCAATTCTCCAGTCACACATAACTATTCCTAGTTCATCAAACTTACCACACTTATGAGTTCAGGAACTTGCCACAATTATATGAGTTCATGAACTTATCCTAGTCAGACCATTGATGTCTATTCGATGAGGGGTTCAAAAACATTTTATATAATTATGAGTCACAAACTTACTATAAGTATGAGTTTTAAGAACTCACAACTTAGTCTTATATTCATATAGGAAATAAAGATTCATACAAACATATATATATATATATATATATATATATATATTTACATATGTTCACACATCATTCTCGATATTACAACCTTGCATATCACACACTATCAAAAGATATTATCGCTTATACTTAAGCTGTCTACCGTCCCCTCCCTTCACCAGTCTTCTTCTTACTCGGACACTTGTTGAATCTGTGTCCCATTCTTCCACATGAAAAACACTTTCTCATATTCGGCTTAGGACAATGTAGGGAAATATGTCCTTCTTACTTATAGTTGAAACACACATTCTTCTACATCATGCACTCTCCCAAGTAAGTCTTTCCACACTTACCACATACTTGCTTCTTCTACGGGTTTGATTTTTCAGAGTTATTATCCCTGTCGTTGTCCCTCTTTCTCTTATTACTTCCCTTCTGCTTCTTGACTGTTCCTTCAGACAATCCACCACATTCAGTCTTCATCATTTCCATCTGTGCCTTCAAATCGTTTCGTTCTTCGGTCATCTCGCGTAACGCCCTCTCGGTCTTCCACAACTCCTCCAAGAGAAATAGTTTACTCTGGAGTTCTTGAACTTCTGCAGATACTTGATCTTTCTCTCCAACTTTGGTCTTATTCTCTAACTCCACCTTAGCTTCTTCGGACTCCGCCTCCTCATCTTCATTCAGATACATCTCAGGATAATCGTCATGATCATTCTCCAAATTCACCATGGGTTCATCTTTTTTCACTTCTTCAACTGACTCGCTCTTCGCTGGCACCTCGGCTACTGGCACTGGTGCAACAACCCCTAGAACTTCTATACTCATTTCATCTTCTCCTGACATCCTACAGTCAGTTTAAACAACTTAATTAGTACTTCACCAATACAAACTTAATACACACGATGTGTCCACATATCTCAGTATTGATATACTTCGGCAATCCCTCACTTAGAACTCTAAATGAGTATTCTCTATCTCGCTTATGGTTATAATCCTAGGATTTTCCCCAACCCCACTTAATGTTTATAATCTACAGCTTTGATACCAACATATAAATAACATCTAACTACCCATTCATTGATTAACAGCAATACACATCTAAATAATATATATAGTTGATACCTTGTCCCAGGTTATCTAACCATGACTTTACAAACATACCACTTAGATATACAAAAAGGGTTTACAAATACAACATAATAAGTAATTTTTATTATACTATTCCATCAATACACCTTTGCCCTTGTCCTTCTCAGCCCTGCCGGCCACCTCCTACCTAGCTGAAATATTTTTATTTAGCAAGGGTGAGCAACAAATTTGCCCCACAAGTTAAGACATATAATGAATGTATAAAAATCAAGATTAACCGATTATCTATTACGATAGAATGATAACCAAAGTTCGGAGAACTTTGAAATAGCTGAATAATTCGTTAATCACTAACAAGTCTTCTAGCAACCTATGCAACACAAGAATCTGATAATGAAAGAGTACAACGCTTTCAAGGTTTTGACAATATTCAATTGAATAACAAGATGGAAATATTTTTCAGAGTTTATGCTGAGTGATCCAAATGGATCTCGAACTTCTCTTCTCGAGTAACTATCAAAGATTTACTTTGATATACCCAGGTGTATCAGATAACCATAAAGATTAAATCATACCCCCCAGCAAGTATATAAAGTGATTAGCTTTATTATACCCTATATTATGCATAATACTTAAAACGCGCGAAATGGCCGAATATACGACCAAAAGGTTTCCTTTTTATAAAAAGGTTTTTCTTCTCAGTCTTATAATCAGATTTTGAATTATAACAACGAAATACGATGATTTCAATTTCTAATCGCTTCTCTTCTCGAACCTATCGGGTTTGCTTTATCGATCTAGCCGAAACAATTGGCATCGGCATGTCAATAATAATTGAGTTCTCTTCTTGAACCTATCAAGCTCCAACAAAAGTTCGTCTAGCCAAAACAATTAGCTAAGACATATCTCAATACGATTCAACAATAGACAGTAATTATCCATACTATTTGAAATCGATAATAGCTTCTACGGATGTGAATATCCAACAACAATTATTTTCCAAGTATATTCTCAGAATCACTAATTCAATTTGAATTAAGAAACATGCACTAACTGCGAATAATCAACAAAAATTCTCAGACGTGGTCTAATCAACAATAATTAACCACCACAATATTTGAAAAGATATAACTCAAGGTTGAGTTAAAGAAACTTGCCTGATTCGTTGACTACTGCTACGCAATTTAAGTTAACTTCTTTTATAAGACCTATCATTAATAAGATCGATCTATCAATTAGCTTCATACTTTGTATCATAATACAACTACTTTATCAATCAATTATCTAACACTTAATCACATAATTAAATATTAGATAACACCTTGCAATATTAATATTATTATCATCATTTGATAATTCTTTAATCACTATATCATATACATTATTATTTAACACTCTAATCTTATATATTATAAGTTCTTCTTTAAACTCTAATAAGTCAAATACTAATCCAGTAAACCAGATTGCAATCTAGCAACCTGGATTCCAAATTCAGCAACCTGGATTCCAAATTCAGTATCTAGTTGGCCAATCCAGCAAACTGGATTCAATATATTTTCAATTCAGTAAACTATTTTTCAATACAGCAAGCTGGATTCATCAGATTTTTTAATCCAGCAAGTTGGATTCATTATCCTTTTCACGAAAATATCAAATCAACTTATTATTTTTCTATCCTTTGTCCAAACATATATACATATATTTCATATACAAAAAGTATTTTTCCATAATTTTTCAACTTCCTTTAGTATTTTTCAAAAATCATTTTTAGTTCGTAACTTAAGAAATTAGCCCTATCATGCTCAACTCCAGAAATTCCCATCTCTTGAGACAATCTAATACGTGTTAACATGAGCCTAAAGTTTAAATTTTGTGACAATTGGAGTTATAGAACTCCGGTTATAGCCGTTTTTGTCAAAAAATCATAAAAATTGAAATGGTCATAACTTGGTCATTTTAAGTCAGAATGAGCTCATTTTTGGACAGGAGGTACTTTATACCATATATTTTCATGTCCCAAAAGGCCGGAATTTATTTTACAAATTAAGTTGCTGAAACTGCCCCTGGAAAGTTCTGGGCAGTAGCTATTTTGGAAAAATTGGATTTTTTGTACTTTGTTAAAAGCAGTCCATACAGAAATCTACAAGTCCTTTTTCAGTGTTTTCACTTGGAGATGTTAGAAAACTTATCATAGTATCCTCCCAAACTTTTCCAAAATTTTTGAATGTTCGAAAAATGATGAAACTGCCCCTACTCTTGACTGCCAAAAAATAGTCTATTTTCTTTTTTAACAACAAAACTGTTTTTGCTAAAACAGTTACTACGACTTGTGTACTCAACATTTTTAAGTGCTACCACTTGGGTTTAGTAGATAACTTATATATCTAGCACCTCTCTTTGATGGATCGCAAAAAGAAGTTGTAGATCAAAAACAGTGGAAATCCAAAGTACATACAAATTTTATGATTTATAAACTAGAAAAATCACTTTTCTTTACTTTTGATTTCCAATTAAAATAACACCCAATATGGGTATATCTAAAAAATAAACACTCATAAACATGTATATTCATAGTTTTTGAGTTTAGAAATATATATTCAAGGTTTGATTAACAATAATCAAAAATACATACACAAAAGGTAGTTATACCTTTCGTCTTTTGCTAGCCTTTCTTAATCCTTCAAGGTAGATGATGATTTTGGGTAAAAAGAAGATCACAGCCTTCTCCCCTTTTTCCTTCCATGGCTACCGAAGCCTCTCTTCTCACACACACACACACTCTCTCTAGTTCTTGTTAGAATAATAAAAGAGATGAAAGAGAAAAATAAGATAGATTTTTATTAGATATGGATATATATCAATTATCTATATCCATTCTCCTTTTCCTCCTCATGCTTCATCCGGCCATGTGGCCCTTAATTCCTCCACCACATTCTCTTTTTCTCTCATACTTAATCATGTGAATGGTTACCAAGCAAAGTGGCTCCTTCATTAATGTGACACCTAGCCTAATTGGTGTAATATCTTCACCATAAACCTACTGGCCATGTGGGCTTAGCTTCACCAAGTTTTGATTCCTTTTGATGTACTAACTAATATATCAAATATCTAAAGTGCCCCTCTTTCATTGGTTTTAAAATTAGGCCACTATTTAATCTTATGGGCTTCCCTAAATAATTCTTTGGGCTTTCCAATAAAAATATTTGGGCCATGAAAATAGATTAGGTCGAATACTTTTAATTTTATCTTTTCCTAATTATTTAATTAGGGTTTTCATTTTCACAATTATAACTTAAATCCTTACTTATGCACATTTATTTTCTTAACCTAATTAGACTTTGTGACCCCCCCCAAAATAGGTATACATCACCTATTCTGAGTCGTCAAATACATGGTACAGAATACAAATAAATCGTTAATATACGACAAGAGAGCTGTGAGTTTTAATACAAATACTGTCTTCTAGACAATATCCACTCTCAGAATAAGTCATCGTTACATTTATTGTCACACTATTTAACAGAATAGTGAGGACTACTAATACTATCATCTGGTCCATCACTCCGTTTCCCGACTCGTCCCAGCTATATTCTCATTTCCTGAAGAGAACAATGAAAGAAAGGGTGAGCTTAACTAGCCCAGTAAGAAATATTATAACTAATATAATGCAGAATAAATTATCATTAGCCTTAAACAGTGTTAAACTGATAAATATAACAAACATCAAGTTTAACTGCAGCGGAACAAGCAATCCATTAGAAGAGTCAAGTAGAGAATAAAATCTACTATCTTCTATGATTTAAAAGGTTTTTCATGACTTTTATCGCTAAGACTCAACTTAATAAATAATCCACATTATCCCTGCACTACGGCCAAGGATATTCATTAGTATCACAACCACAAATTATCCATGCACCACAGCCAAGGATATTCGTGTATTCATCAATGGTCATGATCATGCCAACAACTGTCCATCAATGCACTACGGGCCAATGAGGACTTTTACCACATCATTTATAATATTACGGTTATGATTATACCAAATAATCCCTGGTCATAATCATACCAAGTCCATCTATGCACTACAGGCCACATATGACTTTCAACAAAATATAAACATTAGGATGATGACAATGATATAATAATTCAATAAAATAAGTTCAAGAATTAATTTATCCAGGAACAAATAACGTCCAAATTGTCAACATGATACTGGATGAAGTGCAAATATCAAGGATATTCCACTAATTTTATGGAGTATAAAAGCCAAAACTTTAATCAACTGAGTACAAAAAAGAATAGAATAACAAAAGAAATCACCAGGCACGCGATAGACCGCACAGACAGGTTATTCCAACAGAATAATAAATAACGGAACCAGGTCATGCGTAAACGCACCGACAGGATATTCCGACAAAATAATAGATAATGAAACCAGGTCCGGCGTAAACGTACAGACAGGATATTCTGACAGAATAATAGATAATGGAACCAGGTCGGGCGTAAACGCACAGACAGGATATTCCAACAGAATAATAAAGAATGGAATAACAGAAGAATTTCACCAAGTATAGGGTAGCCCGCGTGTACAGGTTATTCCAACAGAATAATAAATATTGAAATAACAGAAGTTCTCTTCATGAATACAAAAGAAATAATATCCCTTACCATAAAAGAAACTGAATATAAGAGTAGGAAAGTAGCAGAATACTTTTCTATAGTTTCTTTATAATTTCTCTCTTTAGAGTTTCAGTGAATTCGTAAGAAAATAATGAAAGAATGAGCTTTTATTTATAAAAACTGGACTACATAGTAATTAACTCATGAACGGTCTAGATTGATTTACTTTAATCTGATGGTCCATATTTAAAGAAAAATCTTTTAAATAAAATATAATATATTTTGTAACGACCCCAAAATAGGTTCATTCCACCCAACCCATTCTGAGTCGTCAAATACATGGTACAGAAAACAACTACAACTTTATTACAACAATTGTCGTGCAAAATACAACAACACATATGCTGTGAGTTTGGATACAAATATATACCAAATGTGACTCATGTTCCAACCGTGGACATCACCTCACAATAACACCTTACATAAAGGTATAGTCAAAAACTGTTTTAGAAATTAGAATCTTTGGGAAGTGCTCAAGGAAACCTTCGTACATGGGAGGCCACGCGTCTAGGTTATGATAGATATCATATGGCCACAGAATTATCCTTGGTTGACCCAATAGACCCCAAAGAAAAACGAGAAGATTACTATCATATTCTTCCCAATGGTGAGTCTTCTCTTGACATATCATTATCTCTACTGTCTCTAATTGAGAATTATACTTTAAACAAACATCAAGATTATATAGGTAGTGTTCGTATATATACTCAGCAAGTGGATGAGCACATCCCTGTCTTATGATGACACGAGGTTGTATGTCGTTAGACATCTTGTATGATAGTGACAAACCACCCTTCCAACGTTGGGTACACCTTACCCTATTGGATTCACCAAATATAACTACTAAATGAACTTTTCTATACTGCTTCGGGAGAACATCCACAGCTAGAGACCACTGTTCTATTTTCCCGTTACCCTCGCTCGACCCAGCTACACTCTTATTACCTGAAAGGAATTGTGAAGCAAAAGGGTGAGCACAACTAGCCCAGTAAAGAATATCATGACTAAAGATAAATAAATTATCAATAGTCTTCATCAATAATAAATCAGAGATTTAGAACATATGGTAGATGATAAAAAATTTCAACCATAGTTGCAGCGGAACATGCAATCCATTAGAAGAGTCAAATAGACCATAAAGTTCATTATCTCTTCCATGTTAAAAATCCACCAACAATATTTTATCCATGTAACATCACTCAATAGTTCCTTTCCACAATCATATGAATAACTCATAATCATAATTGTGACTCTAAATTTTTCTTCGCACCCAGGACGAAGAATATTTTCATCACCTGTCTTTACCTGAAACATCAAAGATCATGGTTATACCAAATCACAATTCATGTTTATAATCATACTAACAAATCCATCTTTGCACTACGGGCCAAAGATATTCATCAACAAACCATCTTTGCACTACGGGCCAAAGATATTCATCAACAAACCATCTTTGCACTACGGGCCAAAGATATTCAACAACAGTTCATCTTTGCACTACAGGCCAAAGATATTCATCAACAGGCCATCTTTGCACTACATGCCAAAGATATTCATCAACAATTCATATTTGCACTACAGGCCAAATATATTCATATCTCAAAGAAATATATAATCATTTCAGAATTTATATAAACAATAATTATAACCATGTTGATCAATTCACCTTTGCACTTAAGCTTAAGATATTCAATTATAAATTCAATGGTCATGATCATACCAGTCAACAATTCAACTTTGCACTACTGGCCAAAGAGAACCCATAGTCATGATCATACCAATAATTTACCCATCTTTACACTCAAGCGAAAGAGAATTTCAACATCAGGGTTATAAAAATGTTATATATGATGATAAAAATAATATGATCAACATATAGTTTTAATCTCAAGAGTAATATTCGTAACTCATGAATAGTAAATCGTGAATAGTAACTCATGAATAGTAACCCCGACACAAAAGATAGAAATTCCACAATAAAATCCAAACCAATATTTCGGTATAATGATATTGAAAGAATAACATTACTTAAATTTATAAACAATTTATTTTAATTGTTTACACTTTACTAATTAATGCATTTAATCATCATAAAATGCCAACTCTTATAATTTCATCATCAATAACCAAAACCCTCATCAAAAATCTGTATATACCTCATATAGGATTCTTAAGCCATAAAATCCTATTTTCCAATTTTCTTTCTTCACAAAATATATTTAATTCATTTACTCATAACTAGACCATTTTTATGAAAAATACCAAATCAGTTCCAAAAATATTTCTTTTCTGGGATTTAGCATAATATAGTCCCATAGTGAACATATATTTTTCTCAGAATTTTTAAAAGTAATTTACTATTTTTCATATGGTCAAAATAGCCAAATATTTAGACATTTATCAAAAATTGTACTTTTGTCTAAAAATTCTGAAATTTACAGAGTATACTTCTATCATATACATGTACTCCCAATAAAAATTTCATCAATTTTGGAGTTAACCACAAGGAATTATAAGCTGTTACTTTTAAAATAGTCTTTTCTCATAAAATTCATAACTCTCAATCTATACATCCAAAAATCACCATTTTTGGATACAATCAAGAAAACTCATCAAAATATCATTTCAAATTTTTCCAGAATTTTTGAAGATCAGAAAAATTACGAAACTGAAAATCATAACAACCCTTAAAATCTCTTAATATCCCTTACTATCCCTTACCTCAAAAGAGCAGTACTTCTGATCGGTATAAGGCTGAAGGAAACTTGCACTGATGAATAGCAACTCACCAAGTATCTAAATACTCACAAAATACACTCAATAATCTAGAGAGAGAAAGAGAGAAAGCTTATGTTTCTGGTGTGATTTTCAATTCTAACTTAGCCCTCTATTTATAGGAAAATTTTGGTAGGTTTGACCTGCAACCTGATGGCTTTACCTGCTACTATTCCCACCCACCACATTTGAAATATAATTCAGCACATTTCTTCACCAACCACAAGTGGGGCCCACCAATTCTAGAATTTTCCACCAAAATGATAAACTCTGAAAATTCAACAATTTCTGAACCAGTCATCTCGTAAAATTCATGATAAATCATACGTTCATTTTTAACGGTTCAAAATTTGTGGACATATACTCAACTTATATATGTATAACATATCCAAAAATTACCACGATCCAACGGTCGGATTAAAAATTATAACCCCCGCAAAATATCTCAAAAATCCTGATTTTTAATACCTCCATTCCGACAAAAATACTGATAAAAACCTCAACATTAACTCCTTCATTTTAACCACAAAAATATATCCCTCATTTATATCCACATAAAATAAATATTTTTTTATCATATAAATCAATAATTAATTATTCACAAATAATATTACAGAATCACATTTATGACAACCAGGCCGTTCCCAGGAAAGAGGGGGCTTTCCAATAAGGATTTCTCCTTACTAGCGCGTAATTAGATGACCAAACCTCTCCTTAGACAGAACTTTCTAGACATTGTCAATAATGTTATCTAATAATACTATTCAAATAATATGAATTATTGATCTGATAATGGGAAATACTGTGCAGCAACAATTATTGAACAACAATAATATAAAATTTCAACGTAGCAATTATTGAATCAATAAAATAAAATATTGAGCAGTAATTACTGTAACAATTATTGAGTAGTGCCTTCTTACGTAAGAATCAATAATTTCAAAAATACTATGCAATACCGTGTGCTACTGTGCAATAACGCGTATTACTGTATTTTAACCACCGGGTATTCTAACAGTGTTAACGGTAACAACTACGCCGTTATTTGTAAAAACTCAAATTTGTCGTTTTCTTCACCCGACAGTTATTCTGTTATGGGGCCCACAAATAGCTGCGCCGTCGTACGAATATTCTCCGACAGAAAGAATATTCCACGACCAAACGAATATTCCCCGACAACAATGATTATTTTATAACCACTTGCTTATTTTGAAAAAAATCATATTTCACTCATAACTTTAAACTTTTATCAATTTAACCATTTACTGAATAGTAATTATAAGAAAAATTGAATACTTTTATTTCATAAAATTCGGGGTCTTACATATTTTATTTATAATCTAATAAAATGAATAACTTTATAAAAAAATTTACTATGCAAATACTATGCAGGCACTATGCAAACACTATGCATAATAAAATATTATATATTCTAATTATTGTCTAATAAAACAGATAACTTTATAAAAGTATTCTGTTTTATATAAAAAATTTTTACTATTAGCCTAATAAAAAGAATAATTTTATAAAAGTATTCTGTTTTATATAAATAGCTTTTCTGTTTTATTACATTAATAATACCAATAAAATAAAACTGAGTGACTTATCACGTAAGCATCAATAATCAATACCGTGTGTTACTATGTAACCACGCGTATTACTGTACTTTTACTACCGAGTAGTTCAACAGTATTAATGGTAAAACTTCTGCCATTATTTTCAATAAAATATTTTTGTCATTTTCTCAATCCGACAATAATTCTGTTGTGAGGTCCACCAATGATTGTGTCGTCGTACAAATATTTCCTGTTAAAATGAATATTCCCCGACCAATAGAATATTATATAACAACTTGCGTACTTTGTAAATTTATAAATATTACCCACAACTATAACATTATATCAATTTCACTCCATAATATTAAAAAATAATATTTATAGAAAATTCATATTTATTCAAAAAGTTGGGGTCTTACAACCTCCCCTTTTTATGAAATTTCGCCCTCGAAATTAGGATACGTACCTGGTATATCGAAGAGGTAAGGATACCTTGACTTCAATTCAGATTCTAACTCCCAGGTCATTTCCTCAACATCGTAGTTTCTCCACAAAACTTTGACTTGAGGTATAACCTTGGAGCGTAGAATATGTTCCTTCTTATCTAAGATTTGAATAGGAACCTCTTCATATGTTAAATCTTCCGCTATTTCGTCCGGTTCTAACTCAATAATGCGGTTCGAGTTTTTCACATATTTACGTAACATAGATATGTGAAAAACATTATAAACACGAGACATACTTGGCGGTAAAGCGAGTCTATAAGCCACAGCTCCTACTCGATCGAGGATTAAAAATGGGCCAATGAATCGAGGATTGAGTTTTCCTCTCTTTCCAAATCTCGTAACTCCTTTCCACGGAACAACTCGTAACAACACATGATCTCCTATATCAAATTCCACGTCCTTTCGATGAAAATCAGCATAACTCTTTTGTCAATCGTGTGAGGTTTTTATACGTTGTCGGATCGTTTGAATCTTTTTCGTAGTCATACGTACCAACTCTGGTCCCAACAACGTTGCTTCACCTTCCTCATCCCAGCATACTGGAGAACGACACTTTCTTCCATACAACGCCTCCAATGGAGCCATGCCAATACTTGCTTGATAACTGTTGTTGTAGAAAAACTCCACCAATGGTAAGAACTTATCCCAACTTTCCTTGAAGTCAAGGACACAAAGTCTTAATAAATCTTCAAGAGCTTGAATAGTCCTCTCTAATTGCCAGTCCGTCTGGGGATTATATGCCGAACTAAATCGTAAATCCGTGCTCATAGCTTTTTGCAAACTAACCCAAAATCGTGAAGTTAATCTTATGTCTCGATCAGAAACTATGGATACTGGCATACCATGCAGTCTTACAATCTCTTTTATGTACATACGAGCAAGACGTTCAAGTGTATAAGTTTCTTGTATTGGTAAGAAATGAGCAGATTTGGTCAATCTATCAACAATGACCCAAATTACATTAATACCTTGAGAAACCTTGGAAAGACCAGTAACAAAATCCATGGTAATGTGCTCCCACTTCCATTCTAAAATTTTAAGTGGTTGTAATGGACCTTTTGGTACTTGATGTTCCGCCTTGACTCGTTGACAAGTTAGACACCTTGAGATAAACAGCGATATCTCTCTCTTCATATTGCTCCACCAAAATGTATGACGAAGATCATGATACATTTTGGTACTCCCAGGATGGATTGCAAACGGTGTGTTGTGCGCCTCCATCATGATTTTATACTTTAAATCAGGGTCGTTAGGAACACAAAGTCTAGAGTTGACTCGAAGTATTCCTTCTTCATCGATTCTTGCTTCCGACATAGCACCTTCTTGCACTTTCTTTCTCATACGCATCAGCTCCAGGTCTGTAGCTTGAGCAGCTTTAACTTTATCAATTAAAGTCGGTTCTACTCGTATATTCGATATCATTACATGGGTCCCTGGAGTCTTTAACTCTATCTCCATCCTTTGCAAGTCACACAAAATGGGCCTTTGCATTGTCAATATTGTACTCATACCCGCATATGATCTTCTACTCAATGCGTCAGCTACCACGTTCGCTTTTCCAGGATGGCATTGGATGGTATGATCATAATCTTTCAACAGTTCAACCCAACGTTGTTGTCGCATGTTGAGTTCCTTTTGGGTGAATAAATATTTGAGGCTTTTATGATCCGTAAATATCTCCACCTTCTCCCCATACAAGTAATGCCTCCAAATTTTAAGTGCGAAAACAACAGCTGCTAACTCTAGGTCATGAGTAGGATATTTTCTCTCATATTCTTTGAGTTGTCTTGAGTCATAGGCTATGACTTTCCCATGTTGCATGAGAACACATCTCAACCCTTTGCCCGAAGCATCACTGTAGATGACAAATCCCTCCGAGCCAGATGGTATTGTTAGAACAGGTGCTGAAATGAGTCTCCTCTTGAGTTCTTGAAAACTCTTCTCACATTCTTCGTTCCAACCGAACTTTGTATCTTTCCGAGTTAGCTGAGTTAATGGAGTAGCGATTCGAGAAAATCCTTCCACGAATCTCCAATAATAACCAGCTAAACCGAGAAAGCTACGTACTTCGGTCACTGATTTAGGTTGCTCCCAGCTTTGAATAGCTTCAATCTTTGTCGGGTCAATAGATATTCCATGACTTGATACTACGTGCCCAAGGAATGCTACTTCCTCAAGCCAGAACTCGCATTTCTTTAACTTGGCATAAAGCTTGTATTCACGAAGCTTTTAGAGTGTCAGCCTCAAGTGTTGCTCATGATCTTCACGATTTTTGGAATAAATAAGGATGTCATCAATAAATACGACCACAAAGTGATCCAAATATTCCTTGAATACTCGGTTCATCATATCCATGAAGGCAGCAGGAGCATTAGTCAATCCAAAAGACATGGCTAGGAATTCATAATACCCGTACCGAGTTTTGAAAGCCGTCTTTGGAATGTCATCTGTTCTAACCTTCAATTGGTGATATCCGGAACGAAGATCAATCTTTGAAAAGAATTTGGCTCCTTGCAACTGGTCAAACAGGTCATCAATACGTGGCAACGGGTACCTATTTTTGATGGTGACATGATTCAACTCCCAATAATCAATACAAAGTCGCATACTCCCATCTTTCTTCTTCACGAATAGAACAGGAGCACCCCAAAGAGAAGTACTAGGACGAATAAAGCCAATGTCTAACAATTCCTGCAGTTGGGTCTTTAACTCCTGAAGTTCAATAGGAGCCATTCGATATGTGGCTTTGGAAATGGGTTTTGTACCGGGTTCAAGGTTGATACAAAATTAAATTTCACACTCTGGGGGTAGGCCAGGAAGTTCTTCAGGGAATACGTCAGGAAATTCATTAACAATAAAAATATCATTCAAAACTGAAGTATTTTTGTTTAGATCCGTGACCTGAGCTAAGAAAGCTTAACATCCATTTTTCAATAAACGAATAGCTTTATGGCTTGAGATGACAGTGATTGATTTTAATGGTTTGGTTGCTCGAATTCGCATAATAGGTTGATTAGGAATATGAAAGCTAACAACCTTACGAAAATAATCAATTTTTGCATGATGAGTAGTTAACCAATCAATCCCTAGAATTACATCAAATGCAAGTATTTTCAATGAAATAAGATCGACAGGTAATGTGAGGATACCGATTTGAACCAAACAAGACTTATAAATCGTGGATAGAATGAAGGTTTCTCCCAATGGAGTTTCAACAGATAAGTCAAAGTCCAATTTCTCCGGAGTCAAATTTAAACGTTGAGCGCAAGTAGGAGAAATAAAAGAATGGGTAGAATCGGTATCAAATAAAGTATAGACTTCGCTAGAGTTTATGATAAGCTTACCCGTGATGACCTCATTCGGGTTCCTTGCTTTCTGGGAGGTCACAACAAACGCTCTCCCTTGCACTACCGACTTTGACTTTTCTGGAACAGCCTTTGGTGCCTCCATCCTAGCTGAATTTGTCTTCGGTGAATGACAAAATCGGGCTAAGTGACCTTCTCTTCCACAATTATAACATGCTTTGGACGGCATCGCGCAGTTTGGACTGATGTGTCCCTCCCCTCCGCATTTGAAGCATATGATCGGTGGTCGTTCTCCTTCCTTAACAACGGGTGCTGGTGCTGACGTCTTTCCATCATTGTTGAATCTCTTTTTCTTGAAATGTCCATTCTTATTGTTTTGGCCCTAATTACCACCAAAGTGGTTACCATTTCTGGCCTTTTGATTCCCTCCACGCTTGTTGTCACCACTTCGATGACTGCTCTCACTGGTATTATCATTTTGTCCACTGCTCTCTTTTGGTTGCGTTGACTCGTTATCGCGCTCCACTAACTGAGCCCTATTCACAACATCTGAATACAAACACAGTTTATGAGAAATAAGATGTTGACGTATCTCCGGCTTCAAACCTCTTAAAAATATCCGCGTCATTCTTTCTTCATTATTAGCCAAGTGGGACACAAACCGGGACAACTCGACAAACTTAGCTTTGTACTGCGACACAGTCATATTATTTTGCTCCAACTTGATGAACTCTACCTCCTTCATGTGACGAATACTTTCAGGAAAGTACTTGTCATTGAACAGTTCTTGGAACTTCTCCCAAGACATCTTCAGTTCAGCAGGTTGAGTACGCTTTACCGATTCTCACCAGTAATATGCCTCTCCTCGCAACATAAAGGTGGCAAAGGGAACCTTTTGCTCCTCGACGCATCCCAAGACATCAAATATCTTGATGATCTGCTTTATCCACGTTTTCGCCTTAAGTGGTTTTGGTTCTCCAATAAACTCTGGTGGTCCCAGCTCCTTGAACTGTTTAGCGATGACCATCTGAGAGTTTTCAGTATTTTCGCCTACATTTTGGACAGGAGCCGCTCTCGTCTGGTGTTGTGTGAATTGCATAAAGCCTCTGAACATTCCATCATTCATCATTTAGTTAGTGTTTTTGTTTGCATGAGGATTATTGCCTTCCTGATGCACATTATCCTGATTATTGATATGTGGTGAATCAACGGTCGCCTGTGCTCCATTGCTATTATCAACATTCTCGGATGTCATTTTCAGGTACTGCCACAAAACAAAAGGTTAACTGACATGTAACATATTATCCCTATATTCTGACCGACCAATTAAATACAAAAAAAAACTTAGGTAGGTCATACTAGTGAAGGAATTCCCCGTCTCTCCCCTCCTAGTTCTATACTCACATCTTAGCCAGGGATCATATCCCTAAGCTTTGATACCAACTGTGACGTCCCCAAAATAGGTATACATCACCTATTCTGAGTCGCCAAATACATGGTACAGAATATAAATACAATCGTTAATATACGACAAGAGAGCTGTGAGTTTTAATACAAATACTGTCTTCTAGACAATATCCACTCTCAGAATAAGTCCTCGTTACATTTATTGTCACACTATTTAACAGAATAGTGAGGACTACTAATACTATAATCTGGTCCATCACTCTGTTCCCCGACTCGTCCCATCTATATTCTCATTTCCTGAAGAGAACAATAAAAGAAAGGGTGAGCTCAACTAGCCCAGTTAGAAATACTATAACTAAGATAATGCAGAATAAATTATTATTAGCCTTAAACAGTGTTAAACTAATAAATATAACAAACATCAAGTTTAACTGCAGCGGAACAAGCAATCCATTAGAAGAGTCAAGTGGAGAATAAAATCTACTATCTTCTATGATTTAAAAGGTTTTTCATAATTTTTATCACTGAGACTCAGCTTAATAAATAATCCACATCATCCATGCACTACGGCCAAGGATATTCATTAGTATCACAATCACAAATTATCTATGCACCACAGCCAAGGATATTCGTGTATTCATCATGGTCATGATCATGCCAACAACTATCCATTAATGCACTACGGGCCAATGAGGACTTTTACCACATCATTTGTAATATTACGGTCACGATTATACCGAATAATCCCTGGTCATAATCATACCAAGTCCATCTATGTACTACAGACCACAGATGACTTTCAACAAAATATAAACATGAGGATGATGACAATGATATAATAATTCAATAAAACAAGTTCAAGAATTAATTTATCCAGGAACAAATAACGTCCAACTTGTCAACAAGATACTGGATGAAGTGCAAATATCAAGGATATTCCACTAATTTCATGATGTATAAAAGCCAAAACTTTAACCAACTGAGTACAATAAAGAATGGAATAACAAAAGAAATCACCAGGCATGCGATAGACCGCACAAACAGGTTATTCCAACAGAATAATAAATAACGGAACCAGGTCATGCGTAAACGCACCGACAGGATATTCCGACAGAATAATAGATAATGGAACCAGGTCTGGTGTAAACGCACATACAGAATATTCCGACAGAATAATAGATAATGGAACCAGGTCCGGCGTAAACGCGCAGACAGGATATTCCAACAGAATAATAAAGAATGGAATAACTGAAGAATTTCACCAAGTATAGGGTAGCCCGCGTATACAGGTTATTCTAACAAAATAATAAATAATGGAATAACAGAAGTTCTCTTCATGAATACAAAAGAAATAATACCCCTTACCGTAAAAGAAATTAAATATAAGAGTAGGGAAGTAGCAGAATACTTTTCTATAGTTTCTTTATAATTTCTCTCTTTAGAGTTTCAGTGAATTCGTAAAAAAAATAATGAAAGAATGAGCTTCTATTTATAGAAAAATAGACTGCATAATAACTAACTCATGAACAGTCTAGATTGATTTACTTTAATCTGACGATCCATATTTAAAGCAAAATCTTTTAAATAAAATATAATATATTCTATTTATAATCTAATAAAACGAATAACTTTATAAAAGATTTTACTATGCAAATACTATGCAGGAACTATGCAAACACTATGCATAATAAAATATAATATATTCTAATTATTGTCTAATAAAACAGATAACTTTATAAAAGTATTCTGTTTTATATAAAAAGATTTTACTACTAGCCTAATAAAACGAATAACTTTATAAAAGTATTTTGTTTTATATAAAAAGCTTTTCTGTTTTATTACATTAATAATATCAATAAAACAAAACTGAGTGACTTATCACGTAAGCATCAATAATCAATACCGTGTGCTACTATGTAACCACGTGTATTACTGTATTTTTACTACCGAGTCGTTCAACAGTATTAATGGTAAAACTTTCGCTGTTATTTTCAATAAAATATTTTTGTCATTTTCTCAATCTGAAAATAATTCTGTTGTGGGGTCCACCATTGATTGTGTCGTCATATGAATATTCCCTGTTAAAACGAATATTCCCCGACCAATTGAATATTATATAACAACTTGCGTACTTTGTAAATTTATAAATATTACCCACAATTATAACATTATATTAATTTCACTCCATAATATTAAAAAATAATATTTATAGAAAATTCATCTTTATTCAAAAAGTTGGGGTCTTACAGACTTGCTATAATTAGGTCATAAAATTAATTAATTGAGATGTAGAAAATAAATCTCATAAAATTAGTATATATTTTATATACTAATATTCTCCCGTATCATACCCCTTAAGTTATTTAATTTTTCATTCCTAATATATAATTAGGTTACCTTAGTTTCTTTTATTTGTGTATAATAAACAAATAAAAACAAACACATATTATTCATATGTATTTACTCACATATAACAATACACAAAACCATATAAGTCTTTCACAAAAATTTTAAATTCATACCTTATTTCCAGTATAGGTCTTATTATTCAACCTTTAATTAATCAATTAAGATTTTATTAATCGTATAAATTCTCGGGTTGTCACATAGGATCTATAAAAAATTTCAACTTCTTCAAACTTAGAAAATAATTGACTAACATATGACACCATTTTTATATTTACTACTTCCAACTTCACTTACAAACTCAGATGTATTTTCACAATCTAAACTAGCAACATTGTCTACGTCGAGATTTTTATTTGTCCCTTTTCTGTTCTTGTTCTTTGGTGTTCTCATGTTAGGTGAGATTTGTTTGAAAAAATAAGTTGTGAAAAGGTCCGACATTTATATGTCGACGATTGGACTATATGAGTCAACAATTGGTTTTTTAACTAGTTGTACCAACAAAACCGAGAAAAGGTTTGTACATTGACCCAGTGATGTGACACTACTAAACGGGTCTGCGAAATTGAGATTCATTAGGGTCCGGGGACTTGCTTATGCTGAGGGAAGGTGTTAGGCACCCCCCGACATCCGTGTTTCCACGGTGACCGCCGCTTTTCAAGAAACTGTTACATGAATGTGTGTGTATGTGTGTGTATGTGGCTCAATGTGATGTTATTTGGAAGTAATGCGAGGCCTCGTTCGCACATATATACACAGGGTTTGAATTTATGTAAAAAATCAGTTTTAAACAAGATATAGCAGTGAAATTTTATAAAAGAGGTTTTTCAAACCCTTATGCTCAATAATAATTGAGACC